>JAVYIG010001587.1:0-319707 GCA_035222895.1 Strongylocentrotus droebachiensis | reverse complement strand
GACGAGGATTAAGAGTCGAGAACTTTACAACGAATCGTCTTCTTTCTCTAATAATTTAATAAATCGTAAAATTTTCCGCGCTTCGCACGGGAGGAGAGGGGGGGGGACCTGAATTCAGACAAGGATTAAGAGTCGAGAACTCTACAACGAATCGTCTTCTTTCTTCAATAGTTTAATGAAACGTCAAAGCTTCCGCACTTCGCACGGGAGGAGAGGGGGGACCTGAATTCAGACAAGGATTAAGAGTCCGAGAACTTTACAACGAATCGTCTTCTTTCTCTAAGAATTTAATAAATCGTAAAATTTTCCGCGCTTCGCGCGGGAGGGGGAAAAACTAAATTCATACGAGGATTAAAAGTCGAGAACGGTACAACGAATCGTCTTCTTTCTTCAATAGTTTAATGAAACGTCAAAGCTTCCGCACTTCGCACGGGAGGAGAGGGGGGACCTGAATTCAGACAAGGATTAAGAGTCGAGAACTTTACAACGAATCGTCTTCTTTCTCTAAGAATTTAATAAATCGTAAAATTTTCCGCGCTTCGCGCGGGAGGGGAAAAACTAAATTCATACGAGGATTAAGAGTCGAGAACGGTACAACGAATCGTCTTCTTTCTTCAATAGTTTAATGAAACGTCAAAGCTTCCGCGCTTCGCACGGGAGGAGAGGGGGAACTGAATTCAGACAAGGATTAAGAGTCGAGAACTCTACAACGAATCGTCTTCTTTCTTTAATAGTTTAATGAAACGTCAAAGCTTCCGCGCTTCGCGCAGGAGGGAGAGGGGGTGAATGAATTTAGACGAGGATTAAGAGTCGAGAACTTTACAACGAATCGTCTTCTTTCTCTAATAATTTAATAAATCGTAAAAATTTTCGCGCTTCGCGCGGGAGGGGAAAAAGTAAATTCAGACGAAGATTAAGAGTCGAGAACGGTACAAAGAGTCGTCTTCTTTCTCGAATAATTTAATAAAACGTCAAAGCTTCCGCGTTTCGCGTTTGCACCGACCCCCCCCCCCCGCATTACGTCACTGATGGTCACCATTACGTACCAATATTTGGCTCGCATAATTTGAAATTTGGGCCCCCCCCCCCCCCTAAGAAATCCTGGATCCGCGCCTGACATCCCTGACTAAACCCGCGCATAGGCAGGGGAAGACGGGTTTCTTCGCCGTTTCACCACGCAGTACGTCACTACGATGACTGCTATGATCACGATGATTGCGATGATGACCCCGACGATGATACCGGTGTGACTGTTTCGACAAACATATGCTGGTGAGAGATCGAGATAAAAATGGAAAACGTTAAACATATGGATACAATCTGCGCATGGGCAGATAAAGGTCATTCCATTTGTACAAAACTCCCTGCTGGAAAGAACACACTCATCCACACTCATTCACAGTGTGAATCACACTGTGTTTCACAGTGTGAATCACACTGTGTTTCACACTGTGAATCACAGTGTGCTCCACAATGTTAAATTGGGGCGTTTTCACATTGTGGTCGATTCGTTTCACACTGTGGTTCACAGTGTTGATAACCGGAAAAGGAAAGAACAAACTCATTCACACTCATTCACAGTGTGAATCAAACTGTGTTTCACACTGTGTTCACAGTGTGAACTGTGATTTCACACTGTGATTCACACTGTGAATGAGTGTGAATGAGTGTGTTCTTTCCAGCAGGGAGCTGTACTGCGTACTCATGAAAGTTGCGTAATCATTATCCATTTAATTATGCACCGACGGTACATTCTATGGAACACAGGTGGAAATATTATTTTTAAGACGGTTTTATGATATTCGTTATCATGTTTATTTTCTTCTAACTTCTTAATCTGTAATCAACCCAAAGAAATTCGGGCTTAATGGTTATCTGTGTGTCGAAAAATAAAATGAGTACTCCCTTACGTTGGCCCAAGTTGTCTCCTCCTTCGGTTCTCTGGACGAAAGGCTGGAGCGAAGGGTTGGTCAGGTTGAGATGAAAGGAACCAAGACTGTAGCTGAAGTGACTGCAGGTGTAATAGTCGCCAAGAGGCACGTCAAAGAAGTCTGTGGTCACGGAAGAGGAAAGTGACGCTGGGAGCAAAAATAGAGTAATTAATGTTACTTGATCAATAGGCCTTTAGACAAGTGTGAATAAATTATTGTTCGACGTGTACCTTATCGTGATGTGACTAATACGTTGTCTGTCTATTTTTCTGAACTTCGTTATCATTTTTGTTCTCTCTCCTCCCATCGTTTTATATTTCCCTCTCCATCATTCGTTGGATCCCATATATATTTCAATATAAAAACAGGGCTTGGAAACCTTCCTCTTTATCCGCAGCTCCTCTCCTATACATGTATTAAAAGAGGTCTAAAAGCGGACCGACAGGATTTAGAAAATAATCCTCCATCAGTGAATTTCCGTAAAAGAGCAAAAATTGTGTAGTGAAATATTATATATTGTATATAAATATCGATATAAATTGAAAATTGCATGATGTGTAAATGTAAATTACGAATAGTAATTGTGAGACGAACCTCAGTTAGCATTGTGCTATTTTGGTTTGTTTGTTTCTTTATGTTACCAAAATATAATATATCGTATTTCTATTTTTTGTATATTTGTGGCAAGATTTTGATGATCAAATCAAATTTTGTCGATCGAATGAAATGATGACTATGAGCCATATCAACTCACTTGAGGTGCTCATGCTCGCAGATAGTGTATTGAGCTTGAAAGATCCCCCTCTAGTGGTGAAGTTCAAGACAATTTCCCATGCAGTAGAAATAGTATTAAAATTTAAGACAAATGCTGAATAAGAAGTTGAGCTGCAGTTGGATTTCGATGATGACGCATAAGACGGTATCTGTTCAGTCACGTCATTAACGAGCTGCAAGTAAATCATTGTCCAGTAAGATTTTGACAAGGTTGCAATATAATCATATGGTATTCTTTTTCGCAGGAAAACTTTAATTGTGGTATAATAATTGTGGTTGAGGCTGAGAACGCACTCAGCCTATTTTCCACTGTAGGCCTATGCATATTTCTCTAGGGCCTAACTATCCATTGGTTACTACCCAAGTGATTCACCTCCCATGCATTATGGCATATCTATGGATGCCATTCATTTTGTTGCTACGCCAGACAAACCACTTGCAAGCTTTTGTAATCATCAACAGAAGCTTTTGTTTAAAAATATACTTTAACTTCGGAAACATGTCAATTAATATTTATATCGAATGTTCAAAACTACCAACAATGGTATCAACTGTTTTTTTAAATATATATCATATACAACTAATTCCTGGCCCTCGTGTGAAAACGAGATACGGGGATAGAGCGCTTTCTGTAGCTGCTCCCCAGTTGTGGAATAGCCTCCCGTCCTATATTCAAAATGCTCCTTCTACATCCGCTTTCAAAGTAATGTTAAAAACCCATCTGTTAAAAAAAATACCATAATTTTGTCTTTTTTATTTTGTTAAATAAATAAATGATGTTGGACTTTTATTTGTTATGAAATAAGTCATCTTTAGCAGAATTTAAGTTAGATTAAGCTGATTTATTTATTTATTTGTATAAACAAACTGTAATTTTGATTTTGTAACGTAACATAGCATAACATACTGTATAATTGTGTACTGAATAATATTGTGTACTTGTGGTGCTGTCGTCCCGGCTTTATTTCGTGTAAGGATATTGCTTCACTTAATAGCTGCTGGGACAACAGCACCACTGCGCCTAGAAACAATGTATTAGGCGCGTTATAAATGTGAGTTATTATTATTATTATTATACACAGATAAATTTGTAAAAAAAACAAGGATAGAAATAAAAATCCAGCTATTCGTCCAGACACAAACAGCTATAGGGATACGGTACGAAGGCTACAAAATGGAATTCTTTACTTCTCCAAATTAACTTGTCATGGTGCTCATGCTCGCAGACGGTGTATGGATCTTGAATGACCTCTAGTGTTGGAGTTTAGTACAATTTACCATTCAGTTTTTTAAAGTAAATAAAAACACTTTTCGAAAATTTACATCTGAGAGCACAAGATCCTGGTGTTCCGTTGCCATTATTTTTTTTAATTTGTTTTCCTTTTTTGCCATTTCATTTGTAGTTTTGTGCCCCCGCTCCCCCAGTTACGCTACTGGTGTTTGATGTACGCAGGGGCGTACGCAGGATTTTTTCAAGGGGGGGGGGGGGGGGGGGGGGGTTTAAAATCGGGCCCAAAATATTTTGCTTCTGAAATTGTTTAAATCGCGCCGGCCGAAAAGTCGCTCAGTGGGGGGGGGGGGGGGGTAAGCGGACACTTTTTTTAGGTCAGCCGTGGGCATATTTTTTTTTTTTTTTTATTTTTTTTATAATTAAAAAAAAAAAAATAAAAAAAAAATCCCAAAGGGGGGAGGGGGGGGGGGGGGGGGTTTAGGTTTTTTTAGGGGGGTTTACACACATAAAAATACCAAAGGGGGGGGGGGGGGTTTGAACCCCCAAACCCCCCCCCCTGCGTACGCCCCTGGATGTACGTCACAAAACTACAACATTTTCATCAATTATACAAGCAGTGTTGATATGATATTTGTAATATACATGTAGATAAACTTGCTAAAATTATAAGAAAATTATAAGAAAAGAAAAGCGATCAAACCTACGTCAGTTATTGTTCCATTGAAGTCCATGAGCATACACAGTTTTCCGTTCTTGTCCCTCACTTCCCATCGGGCTTTTGGGGCTGGTGTTGTTCCGCTTGATTTCCCTGTGACAATTAGAGGGTCATTTCATGAGTTTTTTTTTTTTTTGGGGGGGGGGGGGGGTATTTTGATGTCCATGTAATGTCGTTATGATATTTTCTTCTGCACACATGGAAGTTGAAATCATATGTTTGTTTGTTTTGTCTATAATATTGATTCACCATGAAGCTAGAGTATACATCAAAAGATATATGTTGGGTATTTCTTTTATTCTTAACTCAATTTGAGCAAACTGTTTATAATGGTTGATAGGAAAGATGGCACGCGATACACACACACACACGCACACATATAGTGAAACGCACGTTTGAGCAAAGTTGACGATGAATCGGACGAAAATCCTATATGTCCCAAATATGAATGGAAACTTTAAAGTTAAGCTTAAAGGGCATCTATAAACAACACCAACATAACAAAACTACAACAACAACAATTACCACATCAACAACAAAACATATGTATTTAAGGGGTTCCTAGTCGCTATAATATATTAAAAATATGTGTTTCAAATAATTCTTCTCCGATGAGATAATTTTAAAGCGAGTTTAAATACATCCTCAGCAAATACTGGGACTTATGTGCAGACTAGTCAAAGCAACATAACGCACTTGCTCTGAACCCAAGTCCTTGGTTTTATTTCCTTCATTACTTCATTGTAAATCAGGTAAAGTTTAGGGGTTAGATGTAGTTATACATTCTAGCTATACACAACATATGTTTTCAGGTAATTTTTATCCCGTTACCTTACAACGACCTTTAAAAAAACACATTTGCAATTCATATGATTTAAAGGGCAAGCTTCCTCTGCAAAAATAACTTACTTTCAATAGAAGCAGAAGAATCAGACAAACCAATCAGAACATATGGCTCCGTTTAGTCTCATTTCACAACGCCCCCTATCGTCAGAGCTTGGTCAGAGTCAGCAGCCTAACATGTTAGCCTATGGACGTTTTTTTAAAAAATCTTTAAAAATTCATTTTTTGTTTAAACGAAAAGCACATCCACCCCGACGTACGTTATCACTAGCTCTTTCATTGGAGCCCTCATGTCTCATTGACTTTTGAAATTTCACCCACCGTAATTTTTCAAAATAGGTTGCAAGCTCGTCATTGCCTATAATACACATGTGAAACAAGTCTAACTTTGGACACTGTTTCCAAAGCGATTTGAAGATTATAGGTCGAGCACACGAAACATAAAGAGCATGAATTATCATAGATCATTTCTGCCTATTTCATTATGTCCATTTCATCCAACCCTCCACCGTAATTTTTCAATTTAGTAAAAGCAAACATTTAGCCGAGGTAAGCAAAAACATGAATATGAACGGTCAGACAATACAGCCTTTTAGTACGTAACGTATAATGAATGGGAATAGGCGATGATCCGTACAGGAGGTAGAGGTCAGTGGTTTGTGCTGGCAATGTTCACGCGAGCGAAAATGAGACAATCGGAGCAATATGAAAGTTTGAACAAGATCGGTTAACAATAAGAAAGTTATGAATTTTTAATAACATGAACAACTTTGAAAATCACAAGACCATTTGGCAACTCACTCATGAGTCTGTGAAGTCATTGCCTCACTATCCACTAATTGTTTTCTCTATATTGATGATATAAATTTTCCGTTTTTACCCTAAGAATCTTATTTCCTCACACCATGCATCCAAGTTGTATCGAAGGTACATGTTTTTATGTGGATGCACTAAAATAGAGTAATTTTTTGTCCTGTTAAATCGTGAAAAATGTTAATTTTGATAAACTGTTTACATAAAAATCAAGAATTGTGAATATACAATATTCAGAAAATAGTATTAATTCTTCAATTTCATAAAAGATTTTGTAACATGTCATGCACGCAATATTAAAGATACAAATCATATAACCTGGGCAAAGGCATGGGGAAATCAATTTTTGGGGAAAAAAAAGGAAATTAATGGGATAAAAAAAAAGATATGCAATAGATAAATAGTGAGGCAATGACGTCACAAACTGTGATCTTCCGCACATGGAAACTCACAACCCACTGGCTTTAATGTGAATATTGCCTACAATTACCTGACGGCGTGGTGCTTGTCATTCCAATCTCGGTAGTCATGTTGCTGAACGCGGTTGTCATGTCGCTTGCAGTGGTAGGTTCAGTGGTTGTCATGTTGCTCGCAGTGGTTGTCATGTTGCTCGCAGTGGTTGTCATGTTGCTCGCGGTGGTTGTCATGTTGCTTGCAGTGGTTGTCATGTTGCTTGCAGTTGTTGTTGTAGCTCCATTAGTTGTAGCTTCAGCCGTTGTTGTAGGTCCAGTGGTAGTTGTTTTCTTTGCATAACATATTTCAGAGAAGCACATCAGTGCTGCCACTATCAATAAAAAAGATAAAAACATAAATTAAAACATTGTAATTATCAAGATCTTACGAAATTACAACTTATTAAATGGCATTCTGGAAACTTTTATCTGTTGTGGGAAATATTAGGGTGATAGAAAAAACACTTTTGGAGCGAAGAGAGAGAAATAGAATGAGGGAAAGAAATCTATAGATAGATTGATAGATTGATTTATAGATAGATATATACAAGGATAGTTAGAGTACGAATTGAGATCGAAAGAGAGAGAAATATGGAGAGTAAGAGAGTCAGACAAAAAGAGACTTTAGTCTTTAAGAATGTATAGAGACGGTGTATATGTAAATTGATATATGTAAATGCTCTTTAATAAAACCCCCCATGCATATGTACTGGTTTCTGTATGTTTACTTTAAGTTGTTGTCTCGTGTTTTCTAGGATTATATATGTATTTAAAAATATATTTCTTATAATTTGAATATATAATTTTATTAGTATTTAAAAATCCGGCCTACAATATACACTGTCGCTCATAAAGTTGGAATATTTTTGTTTTACCCAAATTTATGGAATTATTTTTAAAATAATTTAAAAATAATAGATCTAGATAATAGTATACATTATCAGATTTTATTGAATAATAATTGGACAATGTGTGTTTTGCGTGACTTTTAATGCATGTGTATGCTACTATGCTTATCAACTAGAAGACATATACGCCCTTAAGTCATAAATGACAGTAATGAGGATTAATGCCCCCACAAAAGGGCACTAATATAGCACATCGACATGGTTTTTATCCTGGGTCCTCACAGTTACGAGGCCATTGCTGATTATAATTTACAAAGAATTTATTATAATGTAATAATTATATGTACAATGTGAAATAATGTAAACAATAAACTGAGACTGTAACTGAAACCTTGTCAGTGTCTGCAAAATATGACCACAATAGACTCTGTACTTAAGCTGCTAATTACAGTCAGAAACTGGCGGATCTAGGCTCTAATCAAGGCTTTTATAATGTAATGTTTATTATAATGTAATAATTATATGTACAATGTGAAAGTGTCAAACTAGAGTCTTTGCTTGCAGAATAGCCAGGAACAGAGACAAAAGCAAGAAATGGGAAAGAGACGGACAAAGAGAAAGCAAAAGAAGAAGCTTTTATTGTTAGCCGTTTTTCATCTTTTCCCTTCTCACTGTCAACCATAACGCCATGGGAAAATAACATAGATAGTGCTAACCGTATTCCACACAAGATAATTTTAAATCCGGAAAAAAAAATGTTTGCACCTGCAGGTCTGGGCAACAATTTTATCATGTAATTTCCTTTTAAATCAATATCCGGGTGTTTCCTACAGTAAATTGCTCACGCCACAGATCTAAATATGAATAAGTTGAAGATAGTAACAAGTAATTAATTTTCTTTGCATCAAAAACTTCTCGGAATACTGCCTTTTGTTTTTTGTATCTTTAAGATATATATTTCAAAGTCATTCACTACATTTTACAAATGCGATATCAATTTAAAATGTTCAGTGGTGATGTCATCAAGAAAATATGAGTTAGAATTATGACTTCAATGAAAAGATGTGTCGTAAAATGCAAAAGCGACAGGTATACGCTTATTGCACAAAATTCAATGCTATGCAACGCGCTCACGTTTAAAGGCATCGTTTAACAATGTTTAGTCCGAGAGGCACGGCCCTACGTCGGTGTTATCAATGTCTGTGATATGGTCTAATATTGAAGCCTACAAAAAAAAATTGCGCTTTAAAACGACCAAGAAGTCCTCAAAAAAGCAAAAATCTTAGAGTGACCGGTTTTGTCATACTCGTTTTCCCCAATAGACTGTAGTGTAATGAAAACCGTTAGGCAAACGCAAATTTTGGTTTCGATTTCCAATCATAAATATCTTGGTAATAAGACAGGCGATCGGATTGTAAACGTCATGGGGTTCCTGACTGACCTCAAGGTTTATAGTTATCATTGCAGCATGAGCTAAATCCAGGATTTTGTTTCAGAATCTGAGACAAAGTTACCGGATCCCTTTAACATTTGGAACAGGGTACTTGTCGGTATACTTCGTAGTTGTAGCATAAATCTTTGGGAAATTCACACAGAGTTCTGGTCCAGCATTGAGCACAAAGTTTCAATGAGGATACCTCTTTAAATTGTCAAAATATCGTTGCATTTTCTTTAGACACCCCGTATTTCAAGACCATCTGCATCTTGAAGATAAAGCCAAATAATTCTGCATTTTCAAGGCGGCATCAACTTTTCTAAACGCGACATTTACAAAACGACTGGTTGGCTCAGTATTATTTCATCCTCTTCACATTTGTAGACTGCTTACCAACACAGACCCAGATATTTTGAATTAAAAGAACATATAAAACATATATGAAAATAATTTCATGGCAAAACACTACTGTGTATAAGAAGACGGAAATAGCATTTAGAATCAAATGGTCTAAGTAAATCCTAAGTTAATATGGTAATTTTTTAATAAAAATTCAGCAGTATGGTACATTAATGTCTTAATTTTCTTTTTCTTTATAGAGACATATCAAATGATTTAAAATATTGTGAAAAAAACTAAAGGACATGCAAAGCGATCATGGGAAAACACTACTGTGTATAAGAAGACGGAAACAACATTTCGAACCAAATGGTCTTAGTAAATCTTATAGGGTAATATCGAAATTTATAATAGAAACGGAATATTTTGTGTCTCACCTAGGATTCCTGCAGCTTGAAAAGTGGTGATTCGCGTCATAACTGATCGATAGGGAACCTCTTTGCCTTTAAACTCTCAAACTATCATTCGTACGAAAACTATTTTGTAAAGTATGATATCTGTGCGATAACTTCTTGCGCTCTTGTGGCACGTGTCGAGGAGAGGTTTTGACTTTGAACAAGATGGAGAGAGAGAGAGAGACGAGCGCGCCGCGCTTCCATACTATTTCAACGACTCTTTTGAAATCGAAGCAGGAAATGTTCGTCCTTGACACTGAATCACGTGACACAAAAGGCTAGCTCGACGTCACAAATATTTCAAGTCAGCCAAAGCCTATGTCGTATATGCAAAAGTAATGAACAAATTAATGAACAGAATTTTTTGCTTTTATACCTCCTTTTGCTATAGGTTTGATTACGCTATGGTCATTCTTATTGCATACACAGTACTGACAATACTAGCATGACAAGGAAATGACCCCCCCCCCCAATATGTGGCAATTATATGAAAATAATTGATTATATTGCAATTTTAACGACATTAATTATTTAAATTATTCGTTATACTGACAAATGTTCAATTACGCCAAGATTCTTGTTATTAAGTGATAAATTAAAACATGCAGTCACGCTTAGTTATTTTGAATGTGAAATGATGGTAGAACTAGCCCACTGAATAAAACTATATTGGCTGTTCAGTAAATATTAATATAAAAACTGGTCATTAAATGTTTCAGTTTCGATGAATGTCTACATGTGAGTTGATGTAGACATCATTACCTATTATACATTGAGTTTGAAGGTCCTTTTCGAGAACAAAACAGAGATATGTTAACATTGGCAATAGAAGCTATAGGCTCTCCTTCATCAAACACGGAAATGAATACTCTAGAATAGACTAGTGCACAGCTGATATAGGATGTTATAGCAGGAAACGGAGAAGTGTTTTTTTCCTGTACCGTTCTCTGGCCGTTTTCCTCATCGTACCAATTACAGTCTTTAGCGGGGGCGGGTCCGGGTATTTGAAAGAAGAGGTTACCCAACCACCCTTTCACCCCCCCCCCCCCCATTTTATACGTTTATACCCAAAAGGAGTTTGCCGTCAGCAAGTTAATTTGGGGCACAAAGTCTGGATACACCCTAGCTAAGCGCTAAGGGAGCATAAATCACAAAAACAAAAGTTGGCCAAACTTAAAGGGGGCGTCCCCTCTTTCCCCTTTAATTTGAAATCGCCATTGATCCGTAGGCATTCCACATATTCATGACTTGCATGGCCTACAGTGCGGGGGTGAGATTCGATTTTAAAGAGAAAGGATGAGTTCTGGTAGAGGAAAAATAATGGGAGTTTTTTCTTACTTTTTGTTATTGTTGAAATGTTCATTTGCTAATTTTGGAAACAAATTCATGGAAAAAATGTCCCCCATTAATAGCTCCGTTCTCTAAATCTCCTAACATTATTTACAAATATAACAAATAGCCACCACAGCTTTCCGTTTTGCACTCATCAGAGTAAATCGCATGAATGAGCAGAAAGCCGAAATCGGACGATAATAACCAGGCGCTAAAGAAACGAAGCGCGCGGAAAAATAACGGGCTGTGATTATTAGCCGAAATATGGACGTATAGGAAGAAATAGATGATAGATGAAAAACGTTTGTCCTTTTCTTGGATGCAATGCATGTGAGTTTCAGCAATTCAATTCAATTCCATTCTCATTTATTTTATTATCGGTTAAAAATTACATTGATATACAAAATAATTCATAAACAAATTTAGAAAATGAAATGGGGAACTACATAAATAAAGCCATTAGGCCTTGTACGAGCGTAGTTCCCAAATCATTCATAGCATAATGTAAAGCAAAGATAACAAACGAACAACAAAACAAAATACCAAAAAAAAAATTAAATGTTTTAATACACTCAATTTAGAACTGCCAAAAGTATCAAACTGGCTTAAAAGTAATAAACTATCTCTTCGTATTTAAAAAAGAACTTCATACATTTAAAACCTGCCAATGCACATACCCCAGAGTTTCCATATAATATTTTAATAGATAATATAGCGTTAGAACATAAGAAATGTACAGCATTTTTGTAATTGTTTATTATTGTATTTTGTTTGTTATAGCGCTTAGGGACTTCGGTGATAAGCACTTTATAAGCACCATTTTTTTTATTAGTATTAACATCTGGACTCGAACATACACATACGACATATAATTACATGAATTTCTAGGAATATTGGAATACTTTGTTGGACAAAAAAATTATCTTCCTAAAAAGTCCCTTTTAATGCTATATAACTCATCTCATATTGTAGCATGGTATGGGCTTCAAGTGCAAAGACAAAAATCAACCCTTTTTATATAATGCAAAAGAAAGCGCTCCACGTTTGTGCTGGCTCCCATTATTTAGCCCATACCAGCCCATTATTTAATGAATTTAAAACATTGACAATATTTGATATAAACGCAGAACAGAGTTTGATCTTCATGTTTACATTAATAAACTTGGGCCCGTTTATTGAAACCATCAAACGTCTAACTTCTTGACTTAATCAGTGTTAGTGAGCTACTTGTCCGATATATGTTTCACGAAGCCCTCTTTGTCAAGATCAATGCCAACATCCTGAATAAGTAGCAATGACGCCTCAGACCTGTCATATCTCTGTCATAACTTTTTAGTCGATGGACAGCGCCATCACATGTCATTTATTGGGTAGAATATGGCTGGCAAAAAAAGGCCAAAAAATCCCCCAGCTTTGTTTGTTATAATATGAAAATCTCAGTTATGAAAAAATGTAATGTTTATATCTAAGGCTTTTCCTCTTCACTAAACTGATAATACACGTTTGAGTCTAAATCCTCGAAGGACTGGGTAATCTGCCGCAGCAAGCAAGCCGTAGTTTAAAGTGTATTCTCTAGTTTTGAGACCTGCATTCATTTTGAGATAAATTGCTTCTTTAAATGTGTAAACTGAATAGCTTAAAACATGTGTTTTAATGTTTGGAATATTGAAGTTTCGTCATTTCAGTAGTGTGCTGAAGCCTGAATCATTGGACAAAACTTTCATTACATCGTATATTTACTAAGAATAATATTAAGGTGTATTTCTATAACCTATCAAATGAAAATATCCGGGGGGTACCCATCTCAAAAATAAAACTAATTCACCGATCATAAAATGAAATACTCACAATTATATTTTACAAATAATTCTAAGATATAATCTACACAAATTTGAAGTATATTGCATCTCTTACATATTCCCTGGCACTTTTTTTTTTTTTAATCCCTCATTCATTTAATTAATTGCAGTTTTCCTAAAACTATTTTGGGTTTTTTCCAGTGGGATTGCGACTACGCCGTGTCTTTGCTCCTCTCCTCGCCGAAAGCATTGATTTCACGAGATGTCTATAGCTAGTAAGCTCTTCGTGAAACGGTGCAGGAAGATCAGGGACATCTTCGTAGTTGGAGTATAAAGTTATGACTGTCTTGTCGTTGGTTTTGAGGAAAACTCCCCTACTTCCTGATTCATTTAAGAACGTTGTATTAATTAACACTATCCACGTTTACCCTACTCGGATCTTTTCCTAGTGCTGAATTAATATTCGATATCATTTTCAGATTCCTATAAAACATCCATCACTATATTTTAGAACTCCCGTTTACTTAATATATACGTTTTCTGTGTCAGACATTTACATCAGCATATTGTCATTTTCATTTTCAACATCACTATCATCAACATCACCACCATCACCATCACCAGTTTTTGTTTTTCATTTTAAAATCATTTTTGGTCGCCCCAAAAAAACAAAAAATAACCTATTTTAACATTTAATTTTTACTTTTGAAAAAACTCATTACTGGACTTGGCAGAGACAAAAAGCCCATCTTCACTGGCCATGTGAACTTGAAAGTAGTGTTATAATTAAACTTTAAAATGAGTCTTATCTTAAGCCAGGAGCCTGTCCTATAATAGTAACCCTATTTTACCAATACAATTTCACCCCCGATCCAGAGCGGTCTGTTTAGAGGCTTATGACGTCAAAGGTGCAATAACAAAATTATGATTTCAACATCGATTGCCTGGTTACGCGTGTACTGAATGACGCAACCCCCTGTATTTGGCAATGAGTAATAGGAGAATAGAATATAACATTTATGATGATATCAAATATTTATTGTTTGATAATGCGTTGTAAAAAACGCAGCAATCACCCATAGACTTTGTATTGTGGATCTATTAAGAGAATGATTAAGACCTCACCTAAAGGTTTCCATAATTGTGAGGTCCGCAGTCCATTTCCGCTTTAATAACTTTCATAAAGATAAAGCTCTTGATCATTAAACATCTTTGAACTACCATAGTTTGCTAGTCATAAACTCAACAGAGGAACCGAAATGAATGAAAACACATATTGATAAATGCGATAAGATGAGATTCTATACCGCATTGACATCCATTGAAACCATGATATAACCATTACTAATATCATCATCTCACTAGAAGATGATTCTACTGCGATCACGTGGTGGATATTGGCTTGATCTTCTAAATCTTCTTCATGGTATTAAACCAAATTGATACCATATAACCATTACAGATATGAGTACGTAGCCAGCCTATTTCCTAAATTAAGACGAACCCGTTTTTTATTAACGAACTTTCTAATCTTTGTAAATAATCAAATCTAGATGTTATCGGTTGAATAAATAAGTCAGATTGGACTATTATTATTCTTCTTTTTTTCATTATTTTCTTCAGTATTATTTTTATCTGTTGTTGTTTTCCTTCTTCCTATTCTTATTATTCTTATCATTATATATATATATAATATGGTAATACGAATTAACAATACAAAATTATAATTACGCTAAAGTGATAGCAAAAAGATTATCAAATCTGTTGCTACTCTCTTTGAACATTGGAATATAATCAAAGTAGATCTATAAAGTCGTCTCGTTTATACGTACAAGGAACCATCTCTGGGGATAAGGTGGCTTTTAAACGTCCCGTTTGTCGGAGTCGTCTGATTGTACGATGTAATATTCTGTAACTTTGAGTTTACGTCATTACTTAAAGCATTTGTTATAATGTATTCCATGTAAACCAAAATTTTTAATCACATTATTGTTGTCTACACTTTAAATGATCTAACCATTAATGTAATTGCGCAAATTAGGATTTGTAGTTCACCCAAATGCATCATTGATGGGAGAAGAAAAGTTCGTTGCACTATGTGGATAATAGTACTATCTACACAGTGCAACGCACTTTAATTATATACGCTGCGTATTGCTCTCCTCCGATATGCGCTTTAAGTGTTAGTACGCGAACTTGGTCACGCGCAAATGATATGGTCACACCACCATACTGCATGCATTGTACGTATCTTACACCGTTTGCTAGCTGTTAATTGGTGACTTGTTGCTCTAAAATGAATGGAAGAAGTGAAATGTTTCCGATGTGGAATATAAAGCAAAATTAATAATCACCTTTTGGTTTCAGGCGATGGCAAACTATCACTTCCTCGGCGATCTAAATGTATACGCTATCTTTCCTCAGCTTCGCCTCGGAAAGATAGCTACATCCAGATCGCCTCGGAAGTAATAGTATGTCCCATCACCTTCACCAACGGTAATTATTTGCTTACTATCATTATTTGAGGGAACCACATTCTACAAGCCCTGCTTCTTAGTGGATCCCTTCATTTCCACAGTTTTCCTTTAATATCCCCATCTCGCTGAGAAGATGATTCTTTACGAATTTTCGAGATCGTTTTTTTTTTAAATTAAATCGCAACTCTTAACGTTTTCAACTTCAATCAACCTTTTCCAAAGTCTGGAACTCAATGTAAGTTGTATTTTACATAATTCAAGGAAATGCAACAGGAATTGCAATTTTTTTTTAAAAATAATTGTTTTCACATGTGAATCTTTGCATGGCAGTTGATTTTAATGTCGAAAGAAAACATAGTTGCTTGGATTTATGCGGGGTCTCTTCCATTTGTTAAGTGTTACATATTATTTATCTTTCCACATCCGCAAAATTCTATGTGAGTCACATTCTACATAATTTCAAGGATATGCTGGGGGAGATTTAAAGTGACTCGGTAACATTGTTTAATTTTTGTATAAAATGTTACTTACTATATTCCTTCTACTATACTAACCCTCTGACATGCAAAAAATCCTGAAAAAAATTCTCAATCCAAGAAGATATCTATGGTTTTCTTTGAAGGCGTCGATGTACGACACCCTCTAACAGTGATTAACAGTAAATTCTCCCAACCATTTTTGATTTTTTTTTCCAACCGTTTTTTCATGAAAGAATATACATAAAAAAGGCTATACAAAATCTGTCAACACTTAACTGTCTGGAATGGAATGTAGAGCCATTTTATTGCTTTGTGACGATTTAGGGTGCGTTTAATCGACACTTTTTCACCCTAGAATCACGGTTTCTAAAGACGTTTAGTTTAAAACGCAATGCGTTCAAGCGATTTTTTCGTCGGTCGTAAAAATAAACGTGTTTGAAAACACAAACATGAAACGCTGAAAAAGATGCGTTTTGTATCATGATTCAAAAGAATCACGGTCGCTAAAATTCGATTGAACGGACGGAGTTCTCAATCATGATTGTATGACGAAGCCTCTTCCGGTTTGGGAAAAACCGCGCGCCCGCTTTGCATGCAATTTGCGTTCACTATACCATCGTGGCCTGTTCCGTTATGTTATTCCTTGTTTTTCCTTCTATCATTTTCTCTTTCTGTCTTTCCTTATGTTATTCTTTGTTTCTTCGTTCTATTCTTATGTTATTCTTTGTTTTTTTCCTTCTATCACCTTTTCTTATGTTATTCTTTGTTTTTATCATTCTATCATTTGCTCTTTCTGTCTTTTCTTATGTTATTCTTTGTTTCTTCCTTCTATACTTATGTTATTCTTTGTTTTTACCTTCTATCACCTTTTCTTATGTAATTCTTTGTTTTAAGCATTCTATCAATTTCTCTTTCTGTCTTTCCTTATGTTATTCTTTGTTTCTTCCTTCTATCATCTTCTCTTATGTTATTCTTTGTTTTTATAATTCTATCACTTTCTCTTATGTTATTCTTTGTTTTAATCATTCTGTTACTTTCTCTTTCTATCTTTCCTTATGTTATTCTTTGATTCTTCCTTCTTTCACCTTCTCTTATGTTATTCTTTGTTTTAATCATTCTATCACTTTCTCTTTCTGTTCTTCCTTATGTCATTCTTTGTTCCTTCCTTTTTTCACATTCTCTTTCTGTCTTTCCTTATGTTATTCTTTGTTTCTTCCTTCTATTTTTATGTTATTCTTTGTTTTTTCGTTCTATTACCTTCTCTTTTGTTATTCTTTGTTTCTTCCTTCTATTATTATGTTATGCTTTGTTTTTTCCTTCTATCACCTTTTATGTAATTCTTTGTTTTAAGCATTCTATCACTCTCTCTTTCTGTCTTTCTGTCTTTCCTTATGTTATTCTTCGATTCTTCCTTCTTTCACCTTCTCTTATGTTATTCTTTGTTTTAATCATTCTATCGACTTTATCTTTCTGTCTTTCCTTATGTTATTCTTTGTTTCTTCCTTCTATCACCTTCTCATTCTTTGTCTTATTATTGCGATCTATGCTCAAAACAGCAGTCGACAGTCGGCCGTAAACAATTCCAGAAAGCGCGCGCCGAAGTTCCTGGGCCATACTGCGCAGTGTGATGCGCAGTGGTTTGGCTCGCAATGAGCTAGAATCAGCGTTGATGAAAAATCGCTTGAACGCAAACCGCAGTGACCTTGCTTTTTGTAACGGCGTTTTGAATTGTGATTCATGTTTGTGATTCTAGCTTCGAAAATTCGATTGAACGCACCCTTACTATAATGTAATTAAATTGTAATAATATAGTTGGGAGAATTAAGGAATCGATCAGATCAGTTTTTCCCAATTCGTACCATGAATAATGGTCCGTTTTCACTCAAATTTTCAGATTAGCTTTAATTGTACATCTAGCATTGAAGTCACTACTTTAGCACCACTATCTGTCATCTGAACAATGTTACCAAGTCCCTTTAATCAAATTTAGAGTCCAAGTTTCACTTGTTAACCTATGACAGACGACTCTGTCAAAAGCATATATAGTCCTTGGATTTATGGAGGCATTTATTGAAAGTAAATGTTTAAACAACGTTTTTCGTACTATGCACCTTTCCTCTTGTGCCATTATCAGACTTTAAAATGATGGAATAAGGTATTAATAAGTATTGAGGCAAGAGAGACATATTTACACTGTTAACCTATGGCGAATGTAACTTTTCTAGCCAGTTTTCTACACTAAGCAATTTCCGATTGCCGAGCGTACTAAGGAAGAATGAAAGTAAATTGTCTTTGCTACTAATACTACTACTTCTACTACTGCTAATGCTACTACTACTACTATTACTACTACTAATAATAAAAAAAACTATTACTACTTCTACTACTACTGCTACTACTACTACTACTACTGCTACTACTACTACTACTACTACTACTTTTACTACTCCTACTACTAAACTACTGTTACTACTATTACTACTACTACTACTACTACTACTACTACTACTGCTACTACTGCTACTACTACTACTACTACTACTACTACTACTACTACTACTACTGCTACTTCCACTACTGCTACTACTACTACAACTACTACTACTACTGCTACTTCTACTACTACTACTATTGCTACTGCTACTACTACTGCTACTTCTACTACTACTACTATTGCTACTGCTACTAATACTACTGCTATACTACTACTGCTACTACCACTACTACTACTACTACTACTACTACTAAACTACTATTACTACTACTATTACTACTGCTTCTTCTATTGTTATTACTACTACTATTACTACTACTACTACTTCTACTGATACTACTACTACTACTACTACTACTACTACTACTTCTACTGATACTGCTACTACCAATTCTACTACTACTACTACTACTACTGCTACCGCTACTACTACTGCTACTGCTACTACTACTTCTACTAGTACTACTTCGACTACTACTACTACTACTTCTACTGATACTACTGCTGCTACTACGACTACTACTACTACTGCTGCTTCTACTAATGTTACAACTACTAGTAGTAGTAGTAGTAGTAGTATTAGTAGTAGTAGTAGTAGTAGTAGTAGTAGTAGTAGTAGTAGTAGATGTTGTTGTAGTTTGTAGTAGTATAGTAGCAGCAAAACGTGTTCCGAAGATGAGATATTTATTTATTAATACTACTAATATTACTACCACTACTACTTCTACTACTGCTACTTTTACTACTGCTACAACAACTAGTAGTAGTAGTAGTAGCAGTAGTGGTATAGTAGCACTGACTGACAATCAGATATCTATTAGTTTCTGTGAAATATTACTTATATGCAACCATTATGATAAAAATGGTAATGATATTTTCATAAGATATCTCGATATCTCCTCTTCACGTTCGTTTTATTTCTCTCGTTTGATCTCTTTTTCTTCTCTCTCTCTCTCTCTCTGACTCACTCCCCTCTTTTCTTCTATATACCTCTATCCTTCTCCCTCTCCTTTACTTCCCTTTGAGCAATTCCTCTTCTTGCGTTTTATCTTAAGGTTGTGTTTGTGTTCTGATATATCTTTGTTGTAACATTACAGTTTGCGTTATGTGCAACATCTACAGTAAATACTTGCTTAAAATAAATTTATAGAGCTTTCTCCCGCTCAATTACTGCCCTTTGAGCAGCTGGTGTTTGCATATTGATTTTGCTGATATGAGAGTCATATTTCCCCTGTGCTTCATGTTGTAAAATACATAATAATGAATAAGACTCATGTTTCGCTTTGATTATTAGGTCAGGTTCAAGTTATATTGTTTGGTACAGGGTTGAAGTTAAGAATTCGATTATTGTTAGATACTGACAGAGGGGTAACTGTCACTGGGACATGATAATAAAATAATTACTTCTGACCAAAACAGTACCAGGCAAAGAAAGAGGGTCAAATTATCATAAACCTATTTCGTTTTTTAAGGGGATTACGGACCCCCTAAGATTCCCCCGATCCGCCCCTGTATGCATACCAAAGGGTGGTCGAATATGTATTCCGATGGGGTAGATACGACGGGACCGTGGGTCTTGGTGGCGTCACTTTGACTAAGCCTATGGTTACTTCAGCTGCCAGTATGGAAAGGAAACAAAAGCGACTTGGATTGGACCCACCAGATCTAGAAATCCAGGACATAAACTAAATTGAATCTGGACAATAATAATATCCGGACAACTTAATAATTAGTCAGGCCTATACAGTGCGTCCCAGAAAAAACGAAACCGAGAATTATCGATGTTTTATCATAACTTAATCACAATTATGATTAATAAATGACACATATTTGTAAAACTTAGGTCCTCCTCTTTCAATGGATGCAACTCATATGACTAATTTGAAGAGAGGGAACCAAAAAGTTATTTAGCGGAAGGTATGTGCATTTCAAACAGATAATCACATTTCTAGAAAGTTAATTTTCTTCCCTTTTATATAATACCTCTTTCAGTGAAAAGTGAGCTAGGAATAACAAAGCTCTGTTTGATTAAAGCTATGCTTGCATTTCCATAATTTTATTAAATTAATTCGTTTTTACTGGCTGCCTGCCGTAGCGACAAACAGAATTGACAAAATCCGTTTCGTTGACGATCAGCCATAGACGAAAGACTTCATGCATGGCTGATTGTCAACGAAACGGAGTTAAGCCTTTGTCAATTCTGTTTGTTGCTACGGCAGGCAGCCAGCTAGGCCTCCCTAGAAATAATAGGTTTTTATTCATTAGTCATTAGTTTATTTAGTTATATTGTTTAGAATTAGGGTTAGGGTTAGGGTAATATACCAATTTTTAAGATGTCCTGTTAATTTCACATTTAGGGTTATAAATGTCCTGTTGATAGCATGTGTGCGCGCATTGCATTTATACATTCAAGTCATTTTGATTAACCAAACTCTGAACGGGGCCACGTAATCCAGTCCCTTTGTTCATTTGCATATACGACCCGGACTTTGGCTGACTGGAAATATCTGTGACGTCGAGCTAGCCTTTTATGTCACGGGATTCAGTGTCAGAATTCATGCATGTACATTTCTTATTTCGATTTCAAAAGTCGTTGAAATTGTAAGCTAGTGCGGTGTGCTGCTCTCTCTACATTTTTCTCAAAGTCAAAACCTCTCCTCGACACAGGCAAGAAGAGCGCAAGAAGTTGCACAGATATCATACTTTACAAAATATTTTTCGAACGAGTTGAGACTTTGAGAGTTTAAAGGCGAAGAGGTTCCCTATCGATCAGCTATGACGCGAATCACCACTTTTCAAGTTGCAGGAATCCTAGGTGAGACAAAGAATATTCCGTTTATATTACAAATTACGATATTACCCAATATGATTTACTAAGACCATTTGGTTCGAAGTCAGTGTTATTCCCGTCTTATACACAGTAGTGTTTTGCCATGAGGTTATTTTCATATATGTATTAAATGTTCTTTTTATTCAAAATATCTTGGTCTGTGTTGGTATTCAGTCTTTAAATGTGAAGCGGATAAAATAATACTGAGCCCACCAGTTTTTTTGTAAAACTCGTGTTGGAAATGCAAAATGTATTGGACCTTATCTTTACGATTAAATGGTTTTGATATATGGGTCTTCTAGAAGAAAATGCAACGAGTTTATTTCGGTGGCAACTTAACAAAAAAAAAATCAATGAAATAGAAATTTCGTAGTCAATGCTGTACCAGAAATCGGTATGAATTTCACAAAAAATGTATTTTTGAACTAAAAAGTTATGACTATCTTTGCAAGAAGTACCCTGTTCCAAATGTTAAAAGTAAGAGCGTTGCATAGCATCGATGTGCAATACGCGTATAATTGTCGCTTTTCCATTACACGACAAGCCCCTCAATTGAAGTCATTCTAAACTCATATTTCCTTGGTGACATCACCATTGAACATTTTGAATTGATATTGCATTCGTATAATGTCGTGAATGACGTTGAAAAATATCTGAAGTATTACAGAAAAAAGGAACTATTCCGAAAAGTCGTTAATGCAAACAAAATTGCTAACTCGCTATTATCTTGAACTTATTTATATATCGATAATTGTGACGTAAGCTATTTACTGTTTCGTCTGTAGCAAACAAACGAATATTGATTTAAAAGGAAATAACAAAGTTCTGCGTTACCTATTCAGCGATTGAAGTTCAGCATCAAACACCAAACATTGATTTTAAGATATGCATTATCAGGAGATCTATGAACATCGCTGTACATGTCCTTTAGGATTCTTCACAATATTTATATTTCGAACGATATGTCTCTATAAAGGAAAAATAAAACAATAATGCACCTAACTGCTGAATTATTCTTAAAGATAAAGACCAATTATTGCATTGTGAAAGAAACGGCGTGAAATCGATCAGAAAAGGTTGATCATCTAGCATATAAGTATTGGTATGTACTGCAAGGTTCTGGAATCATCAAAATGATAACAAATTTGGCCCAGTCTTGGTAAAGTTACAAGCACTGTACACAGAGAGATGTATATGGGACTCACGCACACGAGCGCGACACGTGCGTTTATCTCTCACATACCAATAGTATGAAACTAATTTACCAAATATATCAATTAGTAGGCGGTTTCCCGGCAAAATTGTTATCATCATGTATTAGTCAACACATATTCTTTCACATGATTGGTAATAAGAGCTTCCATTTCATATTTTGAAATTGGGGCGTTTCCAATACTGGTCTTTACCTTTAATTCTTAAATCGCCTTTTGTAACAAGATTTAAAGATGAGTATAGAGCGTGCATTCCAGGTAATGGTTAGGCCCTATGTATGCACTTATCGTGCACTGGAGCTAGTCTTGTCACAATAGATTAATGCTATGTTTTACAAAATGATCATCACTTTCTTATTTTACCTCAATTTTTGTTTTTAACCTGTAATACTAGGGAATACTTGGTAACATTAATTAAAAATTATCTACGAATGTTTAGTGGCAATGGATAAGTATTTTCTAAGCTGTTGCCAATCAACATATCATTGCATTTTTATTGAGACTCTCCGTATATTTCAAAAATCTAACGCTGCAATAAATCCAATACATACCGGTACTGCAATAATAAGTGCAGTTACTGCCGCTCAGCGTAAATTGCACGGCGTAAGCGCCCCAACACCACGGGAGTTGGCCGTTGGAGGCATTTGAAAAACTGTACGCTCTGTTTGTGTGCAACAATCGCGGAGGGATTACGCGTTCTATCACAGGGTTTGGCCGTTCTATCATCGACCTAAGGTCGATGATAGAACACCGAAACCCTCTGACGCAATGATAGATCGAGATGCGCCATGTCATGTGATGAAGTTTCGACCAATCAGTGAATAAGAATCTAGGTATTATGAGGTATATAAAATGATTCATAACATATAGGCCTATCTGTCTATCAATCTATCTATTCATTTCTCCCCCATATACTCCTTCTCTCTCTCTAGGCTCTCAGAATATCTCTTTTTTTTATCACCCGTTATTCTATTTTCCCAGAACACTATTTTTCAGAATGCCATTGAAAAAACATATACTAATTTTCTTAGATCTTGATTTGTTCTAATTTCTTTCTTATTTTTGTAATTGAAAGTGGCAGCACTAACGTGCTTCTCAGAAGTATGTTATGTAGACAGCCAAACTACCGCCGGACCTACAACAATGACTGACGTTACAACTGCTGCCCCTACAACAACCACTGGACCTGCAACAACCACTGGACCTACAACAACCACTGGACCTGCAACAACCACTGCAAGCAACATGACAACCACGTTCAGCAACATGACAACCACTGCAAGCAACATGACAACCACTGCAAGCAACATGACAACTACTGCAAGCAACATGACAACCACGTTCAGCAACATGACAACCACTGCAAGCAACATGACAACCACGTTCATCAACATGACAACCGCGGCAAGCAACATGACCACAGAGAATGGAACGACAAGCACCACCCCGTCAGGTATTTGTAGGCAATATTAAAGACTTGGTTTTAGTTCGATTCTTAAAACATATGGACCGCAAATATTTTCCCTTTAAAAAAAAAGGCCGTTGTAAGGTAAAGGGATACAAATTTCCTGAAGAATCCTTTTTGTATATCTAAAATGTTTAAAATAAACATCAAAAACTTTACTTGGCATGAAGAATGAAGGAAATAAAACCACGGACGCTAAGTGAGCGCGTAAAGACGCTTTGACTAGTTTACACATAAGTCCCGTTATTTGAAATTTATATTTTGAATATATCGTAGCGACTAGAAACCCCTTTAATACACGTATATTGTTGTTGTTGATGTTGTGGTAACTATTGTTGTCGTTGCAGTTGTTGACGTTGATGTTGTTTATAGAATTGCCCTTTAAGCTTAACTTTAAAGTTTTCTTTCATTTCCTGATCATTCCATGGAGTTCGAGCATTTTTTGTGGCATGTCTCTTATCAATCATTATTACATGTACTCTCCTTACATATACCTTTTGAAGTACTCGAGCTTCATGGTGAATCAATATCATAGACCCAAATAATATGTCATGTTATATAAATGTGACGTGCATGCAATAACGTTGATAAGAAAAATATTGAGAAATGTAATTTAAGCAAATAATTTGAAGAGAAGAGGGAAACCGAAAAAAGAATAATTCTGGCAGGTTACTTACTTATTAATACAAACAAATTTCTTCACCATATGATTTCAACTTCCATGTGTACAGTAGAAAAATATCATAACGACGTTACATGGACATCATCATGCCCCCCCCCCCAAAAAAAAACCCTCATGAAATGACCCTCTAACTGTCACAGTGACATCAGGAGGGACAACACCAGCCCCAGAAGTCCGATGGAAAGTGAAAGACAAGAGCGGCAAACTGTGTATGCTCATGGAATTTGGTGGATCTATAACTGACGTATGTTTGATCGTTTATCTTTTCTTTTCTTAATATCAGCAAGTTTATCTATATAACAATTGTTATCATATCACCACTGCTTTCATGATAGGTGAGAATGGTGTAGTTTTGTGACGTAAACAAACGCCTGTGGCGTACCTCAGGGAATGGATGGGGGGGGGGACAAGTCTACGAATAAGATGGCAAAAAAGAAAAACAAACTAAAAACAAATACTGGCAACGGAACACCTGGGTCATGTTTTTTCAGATTTAAACTGCTGAAAATGTTTACTTTTTATTCAAATAAAAAAAGTGAATGGTGTGTGTGTGTGTGTGTGTTTGTGGTAAATTGTAATAAATTGTGGTAAATTGTAATAAACTTAACCACTAGAGGGCGCTCTTTTAAGCGCCATACACTGTCTGCGAGCATGAGCATCGTAACCATTCAATTTGGAGCAATAAAGAACTCCTGTTTTGTAGCCGTCGTACCGTTCTGTGTCTGGACGAATAGCTGATGTTTCGTTTCTGTCCTTGCTTTTTACATCTTTATCTGTGTACATAACATTTCCCAATTAAATCTTTGATATCATTGTTGGTAGTTTTGAACATGTAACTATTAATATACATGTTTCCGAAGGTTAAGTACATTTTTTTAAAACAAAAGCCTGTAAGTGGATTGTCTGACGTAGCAATAACATGAATTCCATCCACAGACATGCCATTATGCATAGGAGGCGAATCACTTAGGTAGTAACCAAGGGATCAGGAAAGAAATATGCATACATTGGTAAATAGAATGAGTCTATTCTGAGCCTCAACCACAGTACCATAATTACTTTTTCCTGCGAAAAAGAGTTAAACGTACCATACCCAGTCAAAATTTTACATAGTGCCTCGATCTGACTAGAAAATAATTTACTTGCAGCTCATTACGGGTGTGACCGTACAAATACCGTCTGATGCGTCGACATCCAGATCCGACTGCAGCTCATCTTCTTATTCAGTTTTTGACTTGAGTTTTTATACTATTTTTACTGGATATGGAATTGGCATGAACTTCACCACTAAAGGGGGCTCGTTCAAGCTTCATACACTATCTGCGGGCATGGCAACCGCTTCAAGTAAGTTAATATGGCGCATATTTATCATTGGTTCGATTCCATTGGACCTTAAAAATCTAGCCACAAATACAAAGAAGACAAGAAGTACAATGCACATTACATATATGTTGGAGACAAAAAGAAAATAATTGAATGCGAGGATTGTCTGATCTTTACTATTCGTAATTAACATTTACACATACAATTTGCAATCTATATCTATATATTTTTTATATACAATTCATGATATTTCATTACATACATGTTTTTTTCCCGAGAAGTTACTGAAGGAGGATTTTTTTTCTTAAAACCGTCGGCCCGCTCTACGATTTCTTTTAGATATGCGAGGAGCTAAGGAGATAGAGGAGGTTTTTTAAGCCCTCTTCTTATATTGATATATATTTTACATTGATTTCTATATGGGATTTAACTATTAAAATCAGAGAAATAGACAGCCAAAAATGTAGTCACATTACGATAAGATGTACAAATCGAACAATAATATATTTAAACTTGTATTTCATGTGATGGGGTAAAGCAATATAGGCCTATTGATCATAACTCATAAGGAACGTTACTTTATTTGTTTCTCCCCAGCGTCTTATTCCTCATCCGAGACCGGAGACTTCTTTGACGTGCCTCTTGGCGACTATTACACCTGCAGTCACTTCAACTACACTCTTGGAGGCTTATTTCAGCTCAACCTGACCAACCCTTCGCTCCAGCCTTTCGTCCAGAAAACCGAAGGAGGGGACAATTTGGGACAACGTAAGGGAGTAATAATTTTCTACTTCGAGACACAGATAATCATAAAGCCCGAATTTCTATGAGTTGATTAACGATTGAGAAGTTAAAACAAAATAAACATGATAAAGAATGGTATAAAACCGAGCGGACGGAACCGAATTCGGATATGGGCATATCAATGGATTTGGGAACCGTTCGCGCAAGTGAGCGCGTAAGGAGGATTCGACCAGTTTACTTACAAATCAACTTTGTATTTATGGAGAGCGTATTCCTGCAATATCTGTTTATAAAAGTAATTTTTGAAGCTATTTGAAAAATCGTAACGACAGGGAACCCATAACATAAAGGCAACATTTTAAACAAAATCCTTAATTGGCATCTTTTAAATCAAGGCAATTTTGTTTTATGATGAATATCTATTAAACTGATACATGACATTCATATCAACAGCAAAGTACTTAAAGAAATGTGATGACCGGATTCATCGAGAGATTCCGCGTTACACGGACATCCTGCAAGTGGTAAAGCGGGGGAGGGGCGGGAGGGCTAATATAGGCAGTTTCTGTCCTTCGCTGGATTCACCAGTGTACATTTATTTATATTTTTATATATTATCAACCGATAAAAATATTTATTATCATAGTAAATAGACCTGTTGACTTTGTGCATTTTATAATGATAACTACTGTCCAGTGTAATGCAAGTGATTCGTTAATATCTTTTGTTCGCTCTCTCAGAAAAGAATACTCCCACCTGTGTTCCATAGAATGTATCGTCGGTGCGTAAATGAATAATGTTTAAGTAACTTTCATTAGCACGTATCTATAGGGTTTTACAGTTTTGTACAAATGACCCTTTTCTGCACGTGCGCAGATTGTATCTACGAAGTGGCTTATTGTAGCGTTTTCCATTTTTATCTCAATATCTCACCAGCATATGATTGTCGAGCTGAACACAGTGAGAGTCACATCGGTATCATCGTCGGGGTCGTCGTCGGGGTCATCGTGATCATAGCAGTCATCGTAGTGACGTTCGTCGTGGTGAAACGGCGAAGAAATCCGTCTCCTCCTTCCTATGTTAAGGCTTAATCAGGGATGTGCATGATAAATCCTCCCTGATAAAACACAGACCCCACGTTCGGTCTTCCAGAATTCATCGTACTATATAACAGAATCGTATATTGTAATTATGTACCGAAATATTTTACGTGAACATGTTGCATAGGGCAGGCAGACCAAAGCGTAGAACATTATTGGGGGACAGAGTGAGTAGAACGGGCTCTAGAAAAGGGACAATATATTTCTAGTACTGATTGTTCGATTGATGTATCAATTGATTAATTTAGTAGTTTATAGATACTGGACATGGTAGAGCAAGTGGGAAGGGGCCTCGTGGGAAGCGTCACAGGGTTACCAATTTATGTTAGACTGACACTGCCTCGGAGATTTATAGATTTCTTTTTTTTTTCGGATTTTGTTCAAGTTCTCGCTTAAGGCCCTTTTACACTTTCACGGATCGCATCACGGATCATCCCGGATCTTAATCCGGGGTGTTCCGGCGTGCGACACCACGATTTCTTCTTGATGCCGGTGTGGATACGTTCCGAACTGGGTGTATACACGGGCAAGTGCGGTGCCTCCACGGACAGACAAGGTAGCAACGCGGACCACGCCGGAAACGCATACGGAGCTAACACGGATTTCAAGGAAGAGCACGGAGGCTACTGGGTACTTTTACGGTCCTTACACGGAGGTGTACGTTGTCTATTGGGATATCTCCGGAATATTGACGGGTGACTTGAGCTTGTAGGCGCTCATTTGATATACGGAATTTCAAACCCGGATGAAACCGGTGTTAATACGGACCTCCCGGTGTCTACACGGACTGTCCCGGATGTATTTGGCGGCTACACGGAGGTACACGGTGCCTACAGGGAAGAGGACGGATTGTTTCATCCGTGAACTCCGGGATGAAAAATTAAGCAAGCTTAATTTTTTCCCCGGATATGCCGGTACGCCAAGGATCACGCCGGATGCCTCCCCGGTGTATACACGAAAATGCCGAAGATAACACGGATGATCCCGGAGCGACGATCCGGGATGATCCGTGATGCGATCCGTGAAAGTGTAAAAGGGCCTTAACTGGTTCCTCTCTTTGTTCTGCGTCTATTGGAACCATAGGCGGCGGACCCGGGGGGGGGGGGGGGGGGGGACATGGGGGCAGGGGGCACAGTAGGATGACTTGGTGAGAAATTTCAAAGATAAACAGAATACTCCGTCTTCTTTGAAGCAAGCGAAATCGGGGCGAGAGTTCATAAAGATACAATTAGATTGAGGAAGGATAAACATTGGGAAATAATGCACAATGCATTCAGTTAAAGAATACGAAAATGAAAGAAAATTCCTCACTCACTACGTTAGTCAACCGTGAATATCCACTGTACTACCGATACATCATTGTGACCAGTTGGCAAGTTTACCTTCGATTCTCACAAAATTATCTACTACGTGCTTAAGTTGTCAATATAAATTGCGATATGTATTCTTCCGAATCGTTCCTATGATTTTGATGTCCATTATTCCGTACCCGTACTTTGCCCTGCTTTTTGTATTTTATGAACAATTGCACGAACCTACATTGAACCCGTATAGGTTAATGGACCTTGTTGATGGTTATGATAATTGTACCTGTACTTGTAAATTCGTGTATATTATAATATTTTTCTTTGAAATAAATAAATAATTACAACAGCAACAACAACAGCATGTATATATATATAAATAGTTAACAACTAAATCATTAAATACCCATTAATACACAGTTTTGTATGTTATTAAGTATGTGAAAAATTGATATGTCCCCAATTGTGTTTCTTAAGAATATGGCATATTAAAGCTTACTTCTCAAATTATTCAACGAAGACCCTATTTCAACAAGTCCACGTTTCATTCTTGAGTAACAGAAAACACAAAAACCATTAAAATTAAAAGGAGTGTGGATAAAAGTGTTGCTAACTGTAGGCTATATATATACACATGAATGTATGTATGTACACTGTCGCTCATAAAGGTGGAACATTTGAGTTTTACCCCAATTAATAGAATTATTTTAAAAATAATTTGAAAATAATAGATCTAGATAATAGTATACATTCTCAGATTTTATTGAATAGTAAGTTGCCAATGTGTGTTTTGCGGGACGGCTAAAGCATGTGTATGCTACTATGCTTATCAACAAGGGGACCTACGCCCTTAAGTTATAAATGACAGTAATGAGGATTAATGCCCCCACAAAAGGGCACTAATATAGCACATCGACACGGTTTTGATCCTGGGGCCTCTTAGTTTACGAGGCCATTGCTTTGTCACTGAAACATGACTGTACGCAGCGGGGGCTAGGATAGGGGGCAGTTTCCAAAAATAAAAAAAACACACAGAAAATGCAATAAATTTTCAATAATTTATTGCATTTTACCCCGGTCCCCAAAATAAAAATCCTCTGGACGGCCATGCATAATGGCTCAAGGCATGGGCACACAGAAGATTTTGTTTATGTTGGGAACCGGGGTAAAATGCAATAAATTATTGAAAAATTATTGCATTTTCTGTTGTGTTTTTAATTTATGGAAACTGCCCCCTACCCTAGCCCCCGCTGCGTACAGTCATGGTTCAGTGACAAAGCAATGGCCTCGTAACCATGATTAAAACCGTGTCGAAGTGCTATATTAGTGCCCTTTTGTGGGGCATTAATCCTCATTACTGTCATTCATAACTTAAGGGCGTAGGTCCCTTTGTTGATAAGCATAGTAGCATACACATGCATTAGCAGTCTCGCAAAACACACTTTGGTAAATTATCATCCAATAAAATCTGAGAATGTATACTATTAACTAGATCTATTATTTTAAAATTATTTTAAAAACAATTCCATGAATTGGGGTAAAAAAAAAAATCCACCTTTATGAGCGACAGTGTACGTATATATATTAATAACCCTACATGTTGTATTAAATGGACATCTATATACAACCCAACATGGTACATTAACCGGACATCATAAAACTGGTATATTAACCCTAACTTTATTAAAAATAAAATAAACAAATAAACTAATGACTAATGATTTAACCTTTTGTTTTTTATGAGGCCTTTAAATGTCCTCTGCCTGCAAATTTACGTAGAAGGCAGTACTTTTGTTGTTCAATCGTTAAACAGGACACGAAAATGTCCTGCTAATGGCCATGTCTACTTGAAAACACATTTTGTCAGTACATATGTCCATCTAATATATACGTATATATATCTATATATATATATATATATATATGTATGGGTATATACATATATATATACATACATGTATATACATACTAAATGTATATACAACGTTTCTTGATCATACAACGTTATAGACTACAAAAGGGTCATTATTAATCGTACAGCTATACGATTCTCTTATATACGATGAATTATGGTAGACTTATATATATATATATATACAGGTATGAGTATACATGATTAATTCTTATTGTATTAGTTAAAGTCTTATTTTGAGCGTATTTGTACCCAGGTAATAGAGTAATCATGTACTTTCAAGAATGGTATCAGTTGCCTGATGGTCGCTTGTAAGGCGTGAAACTCAGAGTAGCAATCATGTTTAATTAGTCTGCCTTATTCAATATATACATGTATATAGCGTAACGCATCTTTAAGCAACGTGTATAAGATAATAGTGTAGCTCTACGATTAAAAATTAACCTTTTCTAGTCTATAACGTTGTATGATTGAGAAACGGTGTATATACAGTGTGAGTAAAAAAATATAAAAAAGGTTTACACCTAGAAATTGCTAATTATTAAAAAAAATCATCTATGAACAGTAAATTATTATACATCTGATGAAAGAGAATTTTTATCCCAAATCATTTGGGATTATTTTTGTGTGGTTTGGTTTAAATGAAATGCATTGCATATGCTTTCTGCAGAAGCAAAGTAAAAAACACACATACACGCGCGCACAAATTTTCGTTGATATTTAATATTCGATAATTAGATGAGATGATATGTGTGGCAGGATTTAGGGACGTTATGGATCTGCGAAGATCCAAATCCCAATTGTTTTATTCAAACATCACATTGGCCTAAGTAACTTTGGCGCCAAGTCGATTTTTGTATTCTTGATAACAATGCCTCCTGTTCATCCAAGCGTGAACACATACCACACCAAATGATACTAAATGATTCGAGATGAAACATTCTTTCATAAGATATATAATGATTTACTGTTCATAGATGATCTTTAAAATGATTAGCAATTTTCTAGGTGTAAACTTTTTTTTGACTCACACTGTACATGTATGTATATATACACACACAGGTATGAGTAATTCTTATTATATGAAGAGAGGGAGCCAAAACGTCATTTGGCGGCCGGTATCTGAATTTCAAAGAGAAAATAAATGGCATTTTCTGCCTTTTTCATACACTGTCGCTCTTAAGGTGGAATATTTTAGTTTTACCCCAATTTATGGAATTATTTTAAAAATTATTTAAAAATAATAGATCTAGATAATAGTATACATTCTCAGCTTTTATTGAATAATAATTTGCCAATGTGTGTTTTGCGGGACTGCTAAAGCATATGTATGCTACTATGCTTATTAACTAGGGGACCTACGCCCTCAAGTCATAAATGACAGTAATGAGGATGAATGCCCCACAAAAGGGCACTAATATTGCATATCGACACGGTTTTGATCCTGGGGCCTCACAGTTACGAGGCCATTGTTTTGCAACTGAACCATGACTGTACGCAGCGGGGGCTAGGGTAGGGGGCAGTTTCCATAAATATAAAAAAACACAGAAAATGCAATAAAATTTCAATAATTTATTGCATTTTACCCCGGTCCCCAACATAAAAAAATCCTCTGGACGGCCGTACATTATGGCTCAAGGCATGGGCACACAGAAGATTTGTTTATGTTGGGGACCGGGGTAAAATGCAATAAATTATTGAAAATGTATTGCATTTTCTGTTTTTTTTTTAATGAGCGACTGTGTATGTCAGACACATCAAGCAGGAAAAATGAGCAAGGAATAACAAAGTTCTGTTTGTAATGCTTGCGTTTCCATAATTTTATCAAACGAATTCGTTTTCAATGGCTGCTGGAGTTACAACAAGCAGAATTGACAAAAGATTTAACTCCGTTTCGTTGACAATCAGCCATGCATGAAGTTTTTCGTCTATCCAATTTCCTTCTAACAGTTATATTTTCTAGTCACACCGACGAGGCCGACAACAGAACGAAGCAAAACATTATATCCCCCGAACAACCGAGAATCGGGTCGTTTTGGAGTCGGTCTTGCGGTGTGACTGTAACTTAGGTATTAGATGAGAAGTAGGAATGTTTTTACAACTGTTTTCTTTAGGTTTTTGCTATTACGCCTTCTTCTGTTAGATGTTTGATTACGCTATTGTAATTCTAATTGCATACACAGTAATGGCAATATACTGTAACATGACTTGGCAACGATTTTCCTCCCATTTTGTGGCAATTATGAAATCAAATTATTGTAGTGAAATTTTAACGAAATAGAATATTTCGGGTATTCATTATACTGTATTACAATCTATTTTGCCCAGATTCTTGTTATTGAATGATACATTAAATGTGAAATGACGGTAGAAGCCGATTGAAAAAGAAAAAGCTATATTGGCTGTTCAGTAAGTACTTCATTTTTTTAAATAAACTATATTGCAACTGAGATTAGAGTACTGATTTTTATTTTATTTCATTTGTCATGGGTCGGCTTCTTTAAAATTATTATTTAGATTAGGAATAAGGCTTGACTATTCATTTGTTATTGCATGTCATTATCTCTTTATTACGTCTCATTGATAGAGCCAAAAGTAAATAAAGTTATTTGTAGGACACTTGTCAACTTATCTTTACAAGAGTTGCTCTAGATTGTTTTTTAGGGAATTATTCACCTGAAATAAAAGAAATAGAAAATGGTTTCTTTCCTACCTTGTCGCTTAGACACACATGTTGCAACCGACAATTGGGACAAATTAACTCACAAGGTGAATAATAATGCACAATACCCGTAGAAAGAATATGTAAAGGCCCGGTCACACCGCCCGAACTTTGCTGGAGCGTTCCTGGAGCGGTGAAACAAATTCATCACCGCTCGTAACCGTTCACCATCGTTTAACAGAAGTTGGCCCCCGTTAAGGCAACGCCGTATACGCTCGGCCACCGCTGATGGTCCCTCCTACCGTTCCGAAAGTTTTGAGCTGCACAAAATATTGCGAGCGGTGAGGAGCGGGCAATTTTCCGCTCCGGCAAAGTTCACCACCGCTCCAACAACGCCCAGTCAAAGTTTGGCACCGCTAGACGCAAGTTCGTGGACGCTTTGATCCGCTAGGCCAACGCAGAAATCTTGAACGCTGGACCACCGCTGCTTCGCCAGCTTTGCCCGGGCGGTGATTAAACGTTGCACAAACTTTGGTGGAGCGGTTGTAAGCGTTTTACGAGCGGACACGGGATTGCTGGAACGGTGTCGGGCGTTGAAGCAGCGATCCATTGCGGTGATGAACTTTGTGTTGGCGTTGGTATGGAGGTGTCGGAGCGGGACCAACGCTCGCTACCGCTCGCTACCGTTAAACCAACGCTAAAGCAACGCAGGCTTCAGCGGTGCACCGCTAAGGCAACGCCCGCGTTTTCGATTTGTTTCCCATTTTGTGCGCGGTGACGAGCGTTGTCGAAATTCGGCCCCCTCTCCCTACCGTTCAAGGAACGCTCCAACAAAGTTCGGGCGGTGTGACCAGGCCTTAAGACTATTTACAAAGTAATGTCGCTCCTTTGCGGATGAAGTATTAAAGTGAAGTGTAAACTGTACATGCGTTGTGTCTCGATCAAAGCAGCAGATCACCTAATTCGTCTCATTGAGGAATTCTTTGTCAAGTTGTTTGACATCTTCTGAGCCTGGAAGGGGAGAGCGAACATAATCAGTGTGACCCCCGAGTCTTTACTCCCTGAGTAGTTGATTAGGGGCAGATACCCATGTCACTGTTAAAGAAGAAGAATGTTCAACCAATGCATTCTAACGACTATGACATATGAATCAGAAACATGGTCATTGACAAAGGATCTAGAACAGAAGCTTGTGACTACTCAACGAGCTATGGAGAGAAAGATGTCGCATTTATCTCTGCGAGACAAAATCAATAACAATGATATACGCCAAAAAACAAAGGTTAAAGATATCATAGAGAAATCCAGAGAATCCAAGTGAAGATGGGCTGGGCATGTATGAGCAAGACTTCAGGACAATAGATGGACAAATCGTTTATCAGAATGGCAACCAAGGATGGGAAAGAGAAGAAGATGAAAGCAAAAGAGAAGAGATGACCTAACATCATACATGGGAACGGCCGCTTGGACTAGGACAGCTAGAGACAGAAGAGAATGGAAATGCTATGAGGAGGGCTTTGTCCAACGTCTGGATGAACTATAGCCTGATAGATAGATAGATAGACGGACCCCTACAGTGGGGTTTCCGCTACTCTTATAATAATGGTGCAGCGGGTTCTCACTTTTGAAAATCTGACACATTTGAAAAGACATAATAGATAAATGACAGTTTGCTGAAGTATGATGTAAATATTAACATTTATTTCTCTCTTTAGATATTTACATATGACAAGACATTCAGGCTCAATAGCGACTTTTCTATTGTGAAAAGGGAGATTTAGGATTTGAGCAATAGATCTTAGTTAAAGCAAGCGTAGGTGTAATTACAATGATTGTGATTATAGCGATTTTTTTTAATATTTCATAAATGAGATGAAAATGTGACATCGGTAGAATTTCATGAACAATACAAATAGTTGAGAAAGGTTTGATACTTCCATCAAATTTTGTTTTTGTAATTTCCTATCTTTAAAAAAAAAAATTCTTAATGCTATTATTTTTCGTTGTGCATGTACCATCCGTTACCTATCCATGAAATGTTTGTTTACCTGATATTGTTCTAGTTGTTTATATTATACATGTATTGAAACCAGTTTCACTAATGCATTTAAAGAGGCATATCATTTCAATAAACGTAGTACTTTCTTCACAATCATTCGAAAATTGACCCGTTTTGGGTGAACTTTCAGTTGCTGTGCTTCAGCAAACAATCCTGTAGCCATATCGTCGTACTGCATCGGCAACAGCGCCATCTACGACATTCTTCTGCAAAAAATTCCAGCACAGCAAGTGAAAGCTTACCAAAACAGTTTATTTTTCCACTGATTATGAAGAAAGAACACATTTTCAAGTCACATCACAAATCTCATAATTTTCTACAGGCGGCTCAATTAACAAGTTTTTATGACACAGGAAAGAGAAAATTATTTGAACACATTCAGAAAGCTCTCTATAATACACAGACAATTTCATAATTTAACAAAATAATGTCAACATTCAGAACATTGCTGATGGCACCATTGTAAGCATTTTTCAAAGCATTTATTTACATATAATTTTCTATACACACATTAGAAGCTGTATAATGCTTGACATCTATACGGTCTTTCTTTTTTTACATACATTACTAGTACTGAGGATCTCGATACGTTTTTACAGTCTTCTTTCAGGTTTAACAATTTTCAGCAGAATTACAAATCTGAAATGTATGTCCTCATGCAGTGGCAGATCCAGGTTTCCCAACCGATAGGGGCGGAAGAGAGCTACAAGTCTGAATGAACATCATCCCCCCCCCCCCCCATCAGCCACTATAATTCCTAATCGGCCAACAAGCAATGCAGCGTTTCACATAGGGACATGACTAAATACATATTGATGTTCAAGAAAATGCTGATTAACCAAAATGAACACCCAACAAAAGCTAAAGGGCACACTTATTAAGTTAAGGGTGTGATAAATCCCAAGAAAAAAAAACGCTATCTGAGGGCCACAATCTGATAAGGCATGTTATACACATGGAGAGAACTAATTACTGTATAAGCGACGTGGTCCATTGGATACGTGGCCGGACTGTGGATAACATGGTTCGCGTGGTTCAAGTCCTCGCGCGGCACGATAATGATCTTTATTGGCAAGCATTAATCTACATTTGCCACTCTCCATCCAGGTGTTAAATGAGTACCTGGTATGACGACAACGCTAATGTTGTTGGATTGGCCTGTATAGGCTTGTAAATGGCGCCTTGGTCGGAAAACTTCCAAGGGAGCGGAGAGTGTGTACTTTCATTGTGCAGATTAGCGATTGGATCCCATGACCGGAATAACAATAAATACAATGCAAAGCGCTTAGAAATGAATGTTGAGCGCGCATTATGTGACTTTCATTATTATAAAGATATATGAGACCAAAAGACCCGACATCAAAATTTCAAACTTTAACATGCTGACAGCAGAACACAAAAATCAATCTAAGAGTTAAGTTAATAATTGTTTTGACGTTTAGATAATCTGTAATGAAGCTGTATTAGCACTACTCATGAAATGAAAATCGACGACACAATGTCATCATCCTATCTGTTATCAATCTGGATTTAGATTGGAGCTAACAAGAAACGTTGTATTTGCATTAATCCATATACTTTCAACACAAACATACACAAACTAAACTATACAAAAAAATGACGATAAAACAATATCGATAGAAAAATATGACTACACTTCTATCATAAATCCTATATTAATGCAATGATAACAAGAACATTTTCAATAATGTAACTCAATGAAATATTGTAATGTGAGATGAAAATAAATCTATACATTGAATAAATACAATGATGTCATCAGTCGTACATAAAATTGATTGCCATTTGTTTTATATACAAATGTGAAACTGTCAACGACAAGGTGTATGATTCAATAATGGCCCATTAAACAAGCAGACTTCCTTAAAACTTTATCGCAGCTAACTCTCATTCACGAAAGAGATTAACAATAACTATTCTCATGTTGCAATTTGAACGTGACATGAAACTGAGTCAGCTTTCCGTTTCGTGAATGACGTTTAATTGATTGTGACGTCATTGTTCGATCTATAGGTGGTGCTTTTCGTCGACCTACCGTTCGATGCCCGGCCCGATATGCTGCTGAGTTTCCTCTCGACCACCTTCTTGACCTCGTCATTCATCACGCAGTAGAGCACGAATATGAACACTCCCTGCACGCCATTAAAACAAATAATATAGAAGAAAAATATAGTCAAGAATAGAAATGGAGATTGATTAAAGGGTCAAATCTGACAGACATGAGCGCTTTACAAGAACCCATTATTACTATTATTATTATTATTATTATTATTAAAGGGACAATCATTAGGCGTACAATGTTTAGTGATAGAATTACAAAAAACAGGGTAACCATTTTTGAAAACTCTTCAGCTTTAGAGATTAAGATTCATCTTCAACACAGGTGGACCAAGGGGACCGCCCCTATCGAGAAAAAAACCCTCATATGAATAACCAAAGTTGTATAAGTTATACATCACCCCACCACCTTTGGTCAGATTCCCTTCGGGAGGGCCCTAGAAAAAATTAGGAGTTGAAAAAATAGCTATTAGAAATATGGAACTATCAAAATATCAAGCACATACATGTATATAACGATGAAAGTTATTGGAACATTACGAGACTTTATTCAACAAGGACAACTCCAATTTTCTCTGCTCTACCAAAAGTAAATATTTTCTCGAAATCAACCTCCTTCAACATGGCGTGGCACATCCGGCTTGTGCCTGTTTCGAGTTTATAAGTTACGTAGACAAACTTAAGTGCACTTGTGTTTTTCCGCCCCTTATACAATTCGACTAAAAGGGCACCTGCATGTTGAGATCATCTTTCATTGTGTAGCTTGACGGATACCTCCACCTTTAACAAAAAGGTAAAATCATGGATCCGGCGTTGGGTATTACAAAGGCATCGTTTAACAATGTTAAATCTGAGATGGAAGGCCCTACCTGTTATCAGTGTCTGTGATATACTGTAATATTGAAGCCCTAAAAACACTTTACCGTACCTGTAATGAATTGAGTACGATGAAGATGTAGGAGAAGAAGATGGTCTGAGAGTTGAAAGAAAGAATTCCAAACAGCCATGTACCTCCAAGGAGGGGCAGGGTCAGAAGCATCGCTCGAAGAGCCAACCTATAACAAAAACAACAAAAAACAGTAGGGTATTTTGTCGATATCTGTCATTGTTAACCATATAAATCTGTACTAGATTTTTAAAAACATGCGCCCCGCCGCGTCAACAAAACAAATTTGTTAATAAAAAAGAAACAAAGAATGAATTCCAGTCAAACCTGTCTTGGAGGCCACCTCTCTATTGGGAAAAAGGTCATCTCCAATTTGCTTTGTACATAACATTTCATGAACCATCATTTTCTGCATTACTGATGACTGAATAGATTTTGTTATACAGGGAATGCATAGAATATATCGAAAATAATAATCTATCATATCTAAGGTGCATGTGTGAATGGAAAATTCTTGAGGGAAAATGAAGAAAGAAAAAAATCAAAGTACAGAGCAAATGGGAGGGGATCTCGCAAAATACGTCACAGGGTTGCCAATTTGTGTTTGATTGATCGCAACTTCAACAATTCATAACTTAATTTTTAAAAAACAGAGAGAAGGGAGGAAAAGGGAAAGAGGAGAGCTAAAAAGGGAACAAAAAAGAGGAAGAAGAAAAGAAAAGGGTGAAAAGAACTGGCGTACTGATATTGGGGGGGGGGGGGGGGGGTTATTTCTAACTCCATAACGGTGATTTACAAATGATGCTAAAATGACATAATTTTTCGACTTTTTTCCTCACTTTTTATTTAATTATACTTTTTTATGCGTTTGTTGGAAAATGACAGATTCCTAAATTTACAGTCAGGCAAGAAATATGCTTATTGAGATTCCTACATGTCAGGGCCCGTGGAACGGCTGGGATCGGGAGCCTCGAGCTCCCTCCCCATTCACCACTCAATAACTAGTTATTTAAGATATTTCTTTATCTTCCAAATGCTTCCATGACATTGGTTTATACCCCTACATTTTCATGATTGTGATTACAGTATCAGGGATGAATTCATATTTTCAGACTATGTAGACGCTCCGCCGCCCCTGTTTGTGCTTAAGAAGAAAAAGAAAACATCAGATATGAAGGCTAGTCGATCGACCAGATGCATGGACAGGTTTGGAAAATAAAGAAATATCTTACATAATAAACAGAGACGGCAGTATGATCTTTCAAATGAAAGAAGGCATACTAAAGATTAATTCAAATATAAAAATGTAGTATTTCGATGTACCTTTTATTTGATTTAGCTTTGATTCAGCTCATGCGACCGACTTTAACCCAATCGTCGATATATTTATATATATTTAACAATGTTAAACGATATTTGAGCACAACACACGGTTCAGAGCAGTTAGTTCCGAAAAGAGGAAATTAATGTTGTTTGCTCTTGCAGTTTAATTTGACAGCAGAAATCAGCGCAGCGATCATGAGCAAACACACACACACACGCACGCACACACCCATGTACACACGTACAAACAACATCCATCATCAAAATATTTTCAGTACATTATCATTGTCAGTACACGTACCTACCAAAAGGTTTGAAGTATAGTCTAGACTCTTTGCGTGCCATAATGTTTTTCCGACCCAGCAAAAATAACATGATCAAGGTCAGCAAATATTGATATTCAATATGTGAATGTAAACAGTTCGTCGCAGGGTAAACGGGCGCAAATTTGTTATAAATTTTAGAATATTTTTGTGACAAATCTCATAGCAAAACCAGTGTTAAGAATTTCTGGTGCCTATCAAGCTCCCTTATTATTTGATATAACCACTATCATGTCTCTTAATTAAACATACAATACTCAGTTACATGGGACTTTGTGTGAGTGACATGATTTCATAATACATCAATGATCATTAGACACCTAACACGTACCTCAATTTGTTAATGTAAATTCGAACTAGTATTATTGAGCACTTTTCAGTTTACGTAATTTGTAAGTTAAAAGAAACGTTGGGAGGTTACAAATAATAAAGAAATTCTTTATTACATCGGGAGCATATTCAGATAAACAATTAGGGTTTTATTTCTTTGGGAAGCCTGTCACTCCCTAACTGATCGGAAATTGTGTCATTAAACAAACTTAGTTAATATACCACTTCTTTCTGACAAAATTTGATCAATGAGCTATGAGGTAAAAATGCGTAATACAGTAAGAGGCGTCTGACAACTCCATATCGGCGCGATATTTTATACATATCTAAATATAACCATATATATTGCGCCGGTATGTGTATGCATAGAATTTATACATTTGAGTCATTTTGATTAACCAAACTCTGAGCGGGGCCACGTAATTCAACCCTATGTTCATTTGCATATACGACCTGGGCTTTGAGTGACTGGGAATATCTCTAACGTCGAGTGAGCCTTTTGGGTCACGTGTTTTAGTGTCAAAATTCATGCATTGACATTTTCTATTTAGATTTCAAAAGTCGCAAAAAATAGTAAGCTAGCCCCGCTTTACATTTAGTTAAAAGTCAAAACCTATTGTCGACACATGCAACAACAGCGCAAGAAGTTATTGCATAGATATCATACTTTACAAAGTAATTTCGTAAGAGTTGAGAGTTTGAAGTTTAAACGACAAAGAGGTTACCTAACGATCGATTATGACGCGAATCACCACTTTTCAAGCTGCAGGAATCCTAGGTGAGACAAAGAATATTCCGTTTTTATTAACAAATTACCATATTCTCGTAACATTTACTAAGACCATTTGATTCGAAATGTTATATCAGTATTCTCATACACAGTATTGTTTTGCCATAACGTTAACTGTCATGTTTGAAAATGTTGTTTTTTTAAATAAAAATATCTTGGTCTGTGTAGGTACTCAATTTTTAAATGTGAAGCGGATACAATAACATTGAGCTCATCAGTTCTCTTGTAAATGTCGCGTTGGGAAAATTGATGCTGCATTGAAAATGCAGAATTAATTGGCTTCATCTTCACGATCAGATGGTCTTGATATGCAAGGTGTCTAAAAGAAAACGCAACGATATTTTGATCGGCGACAACTAAAAAAGGTTTCCTCAATGAAATTTCGTAGTCAAAGCTGTACAAGAAGTCGGTGTGAAATTTACAAGAATTTATGCTGCAACTAAAAAGTTATGACTGTTTTTGCAAGAAGTACCCTTTTCCTTTGAAATATATTCTACATGTAAGTATACAAGAAACAAAAGGAAGTATTCCGAGAAGTTTTTGATGCAAACAAAATTGCCTACTTGCTGTAATCTTCAAGTTATTTTTTATTTTAAGCAATTTACTGTAGGAAACTACTAATTAATGATTTAAAAAGGAAATAACAACTGCATTACTTATTTTGCGATTCAAGTAAAGCATCAACTACCAAACATTGATTTAAGGATATGCATTCTCATGAGATCTATGAACATCGCCGTGTCCGTGTTTTAGGTTTCTACACATTTTTTGTATTCAAATTGATATGTCTCTACAAAAACAGTTATGTACCTTACTGTTGAATTCATCTTAATATTTAAAACTCCTTTTGTAACAATATTTGACGTTGATTTACGAATTGAAGAGTTCTTTTTAAGATGTTGCCAATCAAAATATCGTTGCGTTTTTATTAAGATACTCCATATATTTCAATCTAGTCATGTAGATTTGGATCTATGACGATCGTTGCCCAGACATGTGCATACATTTTTTTTGCGGATGGAAAATTATCTTGTGTGAAATAAGGATAGCAATACCGAAACTAGAAATGCAATCGTGTCAGAACGAAATGTGTGTGATGATGACCGTGTTTCTACATGTCAACCTTAAGAGTTTCTCTCGGACTATCCAGAGCAATTTATAAGAAGTCTGTAGCTACAGTGGAGATAGATAAGGCGAAAGAAAGGCCTAGCAAAAAACGGCCCAAAACAGACAAATTGCGCCTGGACGGTCAGGCATGAGTGATTCCGAATAGCAAAGCATTCAGTGTCCTTCATGGGATGCTAGAGACTATGCCTACGAAGTTTGAAAAAATGGGATAGAGGAAAGGATCCGGAAATGGCTCGCAAGCACTGCTTACAAAACAAATGGGATTTAGGTGCATGATGAACAAGTGATGACGCGTGCTCTGGCACAAACAGCCGCCCATATACTAGAACAATCAAAAAGGTATAAAATGGTGTCTTAAATGGCCCCCTTGACAGATTTTTAAAGTCCGGCTCCAAGCTGCTGTGTATTACAACTCGGAATGTCACTGCAAAATTTCACGGAGAAAAAAGGATGGGAAAGGGGTGAAAACTGAATAGTCTGAAAAAATGACGTCATAGCCGATACGTATTATAATCGGGCGGAAACTCGGCGGAATTCGTATAGTGACCCATGTTCAAATACGATTTACTAACAAATTTATGTGTGAACATAAACTATTAGTTATCATTCGAAAGGGCATTTAACTCTGGTTAGTTAACACCATTATCATCTGAGCGGAATGTACTCCACAAATTTAACGGGCTGCTACGTAATGCATAGTAAAAATCATCATTTTGGGCTATTACTTTGTGCTGACGTCATCAAATCTTAACAAATTTGGCAGACAGCTGTCACGTTTATGGATACATTAGTCTGCCACTGAAGTGAAATTGACGTGGGTCATTTGAGAGCAAGTTGAAGGTATTTCGCAATTTTCTTCAAATCTGCATATTTGTAGGGCAATTTTCGCAAAGTTGGTCAGCGCTAGGGTATATAATTTTTTATTTGGCTGGAAAGGGTATATCTTCAAGTATCTAAATCCAAAAAAAGGTAGGGGTTTGGCCAGAAACAATGGAGATATAGCCTCAGTAAAAAAAAAAGCCTATTCCCAGAATTTTAGAGGGCGCTATTTATTTTATGCTTAGCCATTGGAGCGTGGAATTTGGCATGGCTATGTGCAAAAATGAAATAAAGACACGTTGGGAAATTCAAACAAAACGAATTATATATGAGAGAGTTATTGCAGTTTTAGATTTTTAGGGGTCAATTTTCCAACAATTTTAGAGATTTTTGACGGTAGCGGTTTCAGATTTGAATTTCGAGTACAAAGGTCAAGTTATGCATCGCAGATGAAAGAACATCTCTTGGGGTATTTAGAGGAATTTGTTAGAAGTCTGTACGATCTAGGATAGTGGAGATAGGAGGAAAGAAAGAAAGGCCTTAAAACGGATCAGAGGAGAAAATGACGCCTTGACGGTTTAATACGCATGAGTGATATGTCTATATATCTATCTCTCTATCAAGCTATCTAATCATTTTTTTTCTTTTATTCTCTTTCCCTCTCTTCGCTGCCAAAGTGTGTCTTTTCTATCACCCTTTAGAAAAAAACCAGAACAGTTTAAAGTTTTCAGAATGCCAATCATTTTCTTTTTTTGAATTGATAGTGGCATCACTGATGTGCTTATCAGAGGTATGTTATGCATGCAACAAAACTACCACTGCATGCAACATGACAATTACTGTACCTATAAAAACCACTGAAAGCAACATGACAACTACTGGACCTACAACCGCTGCAAGCAACATTAAAACCACTGAAGCTACAGCAACCACTGAGCCTAAAACAACTACGGTCAGCATCATCACAACCACTGGACGTAGGCCTACACCAATCACTGAAAGCAACATGAAAACCGCGGTCAGCAACACAACTACCTAGAGTGGAACAAGCATCACTCCGTCTGGTGTTTGTAAGCAATATTAATATTAAAGAAAGGTGGTCGTCAGTTACCGTGTGCAGAAGGTCGTAAATTAAGGACACTAGACTTGGTGGAAATACCATTTTGGGGTGCACAAGTATCCACACAGCAACACACCATAGGCTAATCAATATATGCTACCTCCGTGGGTCATTCCACCGTGTGTTCGGAGTATATTTTGGACATGTTTCCTATCAACCATTGTAACAAATTTGCTCAGATTTAGTTTATAAAACAAATATGATGCCCGTGTTATAACGCTAATGACAATTTTAAATAAAAAATTGCATATTAAGCCAAGAATGTGAAGAGAAGTAACCAAAACAAGAATAATTCTGGCAGGGTACTGCTATATACATATCTATAGCAAAAAATAGCTCTTCATCATATGATTTCAACTTTCATATGTGAAGTAGAACATATCGTAACGACGCTACATGTACATCATCATATCCCCATCCCCAACCTCATGAAATGACCTTCTATTTGCCACAGTGACATCAGCCCCAGGATACCGATGGAAAGTGAAGGACAAGGACGGCAAACTGTGTATGCTCATGGACTTTGGTGGAACTATAACTGACGTAGGTTTGATCGCTTATCTTTTCTTATTATATCAGCAAGTTTCTCTATATTACAAATATAACAAATACATTTGTTATTGAATCACCACTGCTTTGATAATTGGTGAGAAGTTTTGTGATTTACATCAAACACCAGGAGCGTAACTCGGGGAGTGGGGGCACAAGTCAACGAATAAGATAAGAAGAACAAAATAAAAACAAATACTGGCAACGGAACACCAAAATCTTGTACTTTTGGATGCAAACCCCCGACAATAGTTAATTTATATTTTTTTAAACCCCAGCATGGTTAACTTCAATACTAAAAACCCTCGTTCAAGCTCCATACACTGTCTGTGAGAATGAGCACCATGATAAGTTAATTTGGAGCAGTAAAGAACTCCATTTTATGAAGCTCTCGTACTGTACACCTACCCTGTCGCTAATAACGTTGGAATATTTTTTTTAAACCCAATTAATGGAATTATTTTGACAATGATTTATTCCTAATAGATCTATAGAATAGTATACATTCTCAAATGTTATTGAATAATAATTTGCCAGTGTTTGTTTTGCGTGACTGCTAAAGCATGTGAATGCTAATATACTTATCAACTAGGGGACCTACGTCCTTAAGTCATAAATTACAGTAATGAGGATTGATGCCCCACAAAAGGGCACTAATATAGCACATCGACACGGTTTTGATCATGGAGCCTCACAGTAACGAGGCCATTGCTTTGCCACTGAACCATGACTGTACGCAGTTGGGGCTAGGGTAGGGGGCAGTTCCCACAAATAAAAAAACACAAAGAAAATGCAATAAATTATCAATAATTCATCGCATTTTACCACGGTCCCAAACATAAAAAAATCCTCTGTACGGCCATACATTATGGCTCAAAGCATGCGCACACAGACAATTTTGTTTCTGCATATTATTGCATTTTCTTTTTGTATTGTTTATTTTTGGGAACTGCCCCCTACCGTAACTGTGAGGCCCCAGGATCAAAACCGTGTTGATGTGCTATATTAGTGCCCTTTTGTGGGACATTAATCCTCATTACTGTCATTGATGACTTAAGGGCGTAGGTCCTCTAGTTGATAAGCATATTAGCATACACATGATTTAGCAGTAATGCAAAACAAACACTGATAAATTATTATTCAATAAAATCTGAGAATGTATACTGTTATCTAGATCTATTAGCATTAAATCATTGTCAAAATAATGCCATAAATTGGGGTAAACAAAATATATTCCAACGTTATTAGCGACAGTATATTATAGCTGTATGTGTCTGGACGAATAGCTAAAATTTCGTTTCTGTTCTTTCAATATAACGGTTATCATACCATCGTTGGTCGGGTAGTTTTGAACATTCGATGATATTAATAGACACGTTTCCGGAGGTTAAGTGTACTTTAAAAAAAGCTTCTCTTGGTGATTAAAAAAGACCGCCAGTGGATTGTCTGCCGCAGCAACAAAATGAATGCCATCCACAGATATTAGGCATAGGAGGTGAATCACTTAGGTGGTAACCAAGGGATAGGGAGAGAAGTAAGCATACATTGGTAAATAGGCTCACTGAGTATATTCTCAGCCCCAACCACAATTATACCACAATGAAAGATTTCCTGCGAAAAAGAATTTAAACACCTCTAAAACCCTGTCAAAATGTTACATAGTGCCTCATTCACTTGTAGGTCATTAATGGTGTGACTGAAAAGATACCGTCTCATGCGTCGACATCCGCATCTGATTGCAGTGCAGCTCATCTTCATATTCAGCATTCGTCTTGGATTTTAATACTATTTTTACTGAATGGAGAATTGTACTGAACGTCACCACTAGAGGGGGCTCGTTCATGCTCCACACACTTTCTGCGAGCCGCGACACCCTTAGAAGTAAGTTGATAGGGCGCACATTTAAATAATTTATTTGATTTGATTTGATAAATAAAATCATGCCATAACTATACAAAATATAAAAATACCTTAAACATTTAACACATTTTGTTAAAAGAAAGAAACAATAAAAACTTAGCCCAATGCTAACTGAGGTTCTTCCCATCATTACTTTTTGTAATTGACATTAACACACATGTAATGAAGAATTTATATCGATATATATTTTTTTAATTATACAATTTTTAATATTTCATTACATGATTTCGCTTGTTTTCGAGAATTTACTAATGGAGGAGCTGCGGGGATGGAGAAGGTTTTCAATCCCTATTTTTGTATTGAAATCTACATGTATATGGGATCCAACTATTAGTAATGATGGAACGGGAAATACACTGTTGGTCTCATAATGGTGGAATAATTATTTCTACCCCAATTTATTGAATGATTTTGACAATGATTTATTCCTTATAGATCTAGATAATAGTATACATTCTCAGATATTATTGAATGACAATTGGGGAGTGTTTGTTTTGCGTGACTGTTAAAGCATGTGTGTGCTACTATGCTAATCAACTAGGGGACTTACGTCCTTAAGTCATAACTGACAGCAATGGGGATTAATGCCTCATTTAATAGGCACTCATATAGCACATCGACACGGTTTTGATCCTGGGGGCTCACAGTAACGAGGCCGTTGCTTAGCCAATGAAACATGAATGTACGCAGCGGGCGCTAGGGTACGTCGACGCCCCCACAAAAAAAAAAAAAAAAAAAAAAGAAAATGCAATACATTTTAAATAATTAATTGCATTTTCCCCCAGTCCCCAACGGGAAAAATTTCTCTGTAGGGCCATGCATTATGGTTCAAGGCATGCCCACATCGAAGGTTTCTTATGTTTAGGGTCGGGGCAAAACGCTATGAATTCTTGAAAATTTATTGCATTTTCTCTGTGTTTTTTTTTTGTGGGGGCGTCGACGTACCGTAGCGCCCGCTGCGTACAGTCATGATTCATTGGCTAATCAATGGCCTCGTAACTGTGAGCCCCCAGGATCAAAACCGTGTCGTTGTGCTATATTAGTGCCCTTTTATGAGGTATTAATCCCCATTACTGTCAGTTAGTTGATGAGCATAGTAGCATACATGCTTTAGCAGTCACGCAAAACAAACACTCCTCAATTGTCATTCAATAAAATCTGAGAATGTACACTATTATCTAGATCTATTAGGAATAAATCATTGTCAAGACCATTCAATAAATTGGGGTAAAAATAATTATTCAACCATTATGACCAACAATGTACAAATACTAAGTCCAGAAAAATAGACAGACAAAATATAAGCCATATGACGATAAAATGTACACGTCGAACAATATTACGTTGAAACTTGTATTTTATGTGGTGGGGTAAGCAATATTGGCCTATTGCTCGCAATTCATAAGAAACGGTACTCTATTTTTTTTCCCAGCGCCACTTTCCGATTCCGTGACAACAGACTTTTTTGACGTGCCTCTTGGCGACTATTACACCTGCAGTCACTTCAACTACAGTATTGGCTACCTTCAGCTTAACCTGACCAACCCTTCGCTCCAGCCTTTCGTCCAGAAAACCGAAGGAGGGGACAACTTGGGAAAACGTAAGGGATTAATCATTTCCTTCTTCTAGACACAGATAACCCTAAAGCCCGAATTTCTATGGATTTATTAATGATTAAAAAGTTAGAAGAAAATAAACATGATAATTTTATAGAATATAATAAAAACAGAGCGCACAGAACCGAATTCGGATAGGGGCATATCAATGGACCTCGGAACCGTGCGCGCATGTGAGCGGGTAAGAATGCGTCGACCAGTCTACTTCCAAGTCAATATTGTTTTTATAGAGAGTGTATTCCTAAATATCCCTTTTTAAAGGTAACATTTGAAGCTATTTGAATATATTTTAAGGACAGGGAACCCATAACATACAGGACGACATTAACATAACAAATTCTGATTGGCCTTTAAATCGAGGCGATTTAGTTTTATGATGAATAACACTTAAATTGATACATTACATTTCCATCACAAGCAAACTATGTAAAGATATATGATGACCGGATTAGTCGGGAGAATCCGCGTTACGAGGTTTTCAAATATACTCTCCTGGGCCCGTACGGAGAGTAAAAACAGACATTTAGGGAATCTTCGCCCTAGTCCGGCTGGCTCCCGTCCAGTTTCTACGGGCGCCGGTATAATATATTAAGCCCTACGGGGGCTGTGGTGCTGAGTTGGCTGCTCCCTATTCTCCCGGCGTTTTTAACTGACCGTTGGGCCGTAGAGAGCCCGTTAAGAGCCCGTGAGGCGCCTTACGTGTCCCGTGTGGATTCCCGACGGTGCTCGGACGCGACTTTACGTTTTACACTGTAGTTCCGTCATTTTCACGATAAGTGAGTAAAACCGGGAGGCAGCAAAGACTACATGTACAACTGGGCGTTGTGGCGTGCGCCTGTAATCCAAGCTGCGTGGGGGAAGTTACGAATTGTCTCTCAGATTTGCTGTTTACTTCTGCACAAATCGATCGAACCAATTTGTTTATAAAACCGAATTATCAAAATTAAAGACAACTCTATTTTCTTTGTTTCATAATATATCCTAATTATATTTTAAAATGTGTACATGCACAATCCCTGAATAATTCTGAATAGCCAACGAATGTTATCATTTAATATTTTAAGCATTTGATATTAAAACATTTTTTTTCTGACAGATCAGTAACTACATGTTGTATTAGCATATATGCTTAATTATGACATAAATCAACCATTAATGAAATATAACGTCAAGAATGCGAGAATAACCTGGCAAGTTCAGATTAGGCGTGCTGTTCATGAAGTACTAGTCTTTGCTGCAGCCCGGTTTTACTCACTTATCGTGAAAATGACGGAACTACAGTGTAAAACGTAAAGTCGCTGCCCGGACGGGGCCCTCACGCTCTATTCTCAATGTAAAACGCAGCTTTGAATACAAAGGCGCGGGTGTCAGAGGACACATAGTTCAATGCGCCGCACGGTATTACACGGACACACTGCAAGTATTTAACTCTTATCCTGCCACAGGGCTAATCCCCGTTGTGCTAATAAAGCCACAAATCCCCCAGTGTCAAGTTTGTTTCGAGATAATCGGATTAACGCCATGGTACTATCAGTAGCGCGTGCGAAACAATAGGCACAGTACAATTGGCAAGAACAATAACTGCTATTACGAATGCTTGCAAACATGCAAGAAGCAGCGAAGCGATAGCTTGCTCGGTTGCACAAATCACTATAACGGTAGCGTGCATGCAAGCTTATGGCAGGATATGAGTTAAGTGTGGGAGGGGGGGGATATAGGCAGTTCCTGCCCTACGCTGGATTCGCCAGTTACATTTTAATTATATTTTTGTAATATCAAGCATTAACAATATTCATTATCATAGTGAACAGGCCAGTTCGTAATTAACACACGGTTTAAATGACCCGACAGTTCTTTTAAACATGGAGAAGTCCCACTTTTTGTGCATTTTACAATGATCACCGCCAGTGTAATGGAGGTGCTTCATGAATATATTTTGTTTGCCCTCTTAAAAAAGAAAATACTTTCACCTGTGTTCTATAGAATTTACCATCAGTGCATAAATGAAAAATGACTACGTAACTTTCACGAACACGTATCGAGGGTTTAACCATTTTTTTGTTTACAGATGACCCGTATTTTCCCATGAGCAGATTATATCTACGAAGTGGCTTATTATTGTAGCGTTTTCCATTTTTTTTTATCTCAATATCTCACCAGCATATGTTTGTCGACCTGCACAACAAAGTGTCAGTGACACCGTGAAGCTCAGTCGTAATACCATAATCGGCCTCGGGGTCGGCATTCTGAGCTTGCTCATCTTAGTCATCGTAGTGGTGATTATGTGCTGTGGGTGTCGTTGTTGTAATTGTATAATGGGTTGTTCGAATTGTTGTCGTTAAACAAAAAAGCTACTGCAATTCAATATTGTAGTTCTGAGCAGTGGATGATCCCCAATAAACCTTTGGTTTTTGATTACCCCCTCTGCAGGTTCATCTGTTGTTTTAATGCTTTTATTATACAGATATTGACTGGCAGGGGGTGTAATATAACATTATTTGGACCGCTGAAGGGAGTTATATTTTCTCAAGTGGTTATATTTTCTTGGTAGCCTTGGTTGGAATATATTTTTGGGGGGGTTTGGTCCTTTTTGGGGGGCCTGAAATTTGTTTTCCCCTTTTTTTTTCTTCGAAGACTAACATAATTTTTAAGAAGAAAAAAAGTGCGAACAAAAAATTGACGAAAACCGTACTATTTTGAAATAATTCATGACAAAATAAAATCCTTGAAAAAAAGAAATTCTTATTAAAAAAAAAATGTGTTTAATTGGTGACATACATTCCTCAAGAGGGCGACATGCATTGATTACAAATATATTCATTTCACCAGCTGGTTAATATAACATTGAAAAATGACCGGCCAGGAAAATATAACAATTCACGTGACGAGCTCTGAACCAATCACATCTCGGGTATCTGTCTAAGCTATCTAATATAATTGATTGTACATTGTGTAATTATATTGTCTTGTTATGAATCTGTGGAAATAAATGAAATCGAAATTGAAAATTCTCCTTCCTATATGCTCGGGCTTAGTCAGGGGTGTGCATGATGAAACACAGACCCTGCGTTAAGTCTATCATAATTCATCGTATATAAGAGAATCGTATAGCTGTACGATTAATAATGACCCTTTTCTAGTCTATAACGTTGTATGATCAAGAAACGTTGTAAATACATGTAGTATGTATATACATGTATATGTATGTATATATATATATATATATATATATATGTATATATACAGGTATGAGTATACATGAGTAATTTTTATTGTATTAGTTAAAGTCTTATTTTGATCGTATTTGTACCCAGGTAATAGAGTAATCATGTACTTTTAAGAATGCTATCAGTTGCCTGATGGTCGCTTGTAAGGCGTGAAACTCAGAGTAGCAATATGATAGCAATATAGTATATAGTACAATATAGTAGCGTATGATTGAGAAACGTTGTATATACAGTGTGAGTAAAAACAATAAAAAAAAAGGTTTACACCTAGAAATTGCTAATTATTTAAAAAAAATCATCTATGAACAGTAAATTATTATACATCTGATGAAAGAGAATTTTTCTCCCAAATCATTTGGAATTATATTTGTGTGGTTTGGTTTAAATGAAATGCATTGCATATGCTTTCTGCAGAAGCAAAGTAAAAAACACACATACACGCGCGCACAAATTTTCGTTGATATTTAATATTCGTTAATTTATATGATATGTGTGGCAGGATTAATTTTGTTAGGGACGTTATGGATCTGCGAAGATCCAAATCCCAATTGTTTTATTCAAACATCACATTGGCCTAAGTAAATTTGGCGCCAAGTCGATTTTTGTATTCTTGATAACAATGCCTCCTGTTCATCCAAGCGTGAACACATACCACACCAAATGATACTAAATGATTCGAGATGAAACACTCTTTCATAAGATGTATAATGATTTACTGTTCATAGATGATCTTTAAAATGATAAGCAATTTTCTAGGTGTTAACTTTTTTTAAAATCACACTGTACATGTATGGATATACATGTATATATATATACACACAGGTATGAGTATACATGAGTAATTCTTATTGTATTAGTGAAAGTCTTATTTTGAGCGTATTTGTACCCAGGTAATAGAGTAATCATGTACTTTTAAGAATGCTATCAGTAGCCTGATGATCGCTTGTAAGGCGTGAAACTCAGAGTAGCAACCATGTTTTATTAGTCTGCCTTATTCAATATATACATGTACATAGCGTATCGCATGTTTAAGCAACGTGTATAAGATAATCGTATAGCTGTACGATTAGTCATTAACTTTTTCTAGTTGTTAACGTCGTATGATTTAGAAACGTAGTATATACATGTATACAGTGCGACCCAGAAAAAAACGAAACCGAGAATTATCGATGTTTTATCGTAACTTAATCACAAATACAATTAATAAATGACACATATTTGTAAAGCTTAGACCCTCTTCCTTCATTTGATGCAACTCATATGATAAAAAATATTGCGCATGAGTGATTAAAATCAATATGAAGAGAGGGAGCCAAACAGTCATTTGGCGGCCGGTATCTGAATTTCAAAGTGAAAATAAATAAAATTGTCTGCCCTTTCATATGTCAGAAACATCAAGCAGGAAAAATGAGCAAGGAATAACAAAGTTCTGTTTGTTTAAAGTAATGCTTGCGTTTCCATAAATTTATCAAACGAATTCGTTTTCAATGGCTGCCTGGAGTAACAACAAGCAGAATTGACAAAAGATTTAACTCTGTTTCGTTGACAATCAGCCATGTATGAAGTTTTTCGTCTATCCAATTTCCTTCTAACAGTTATATTTTCTATTCACACCGACGAGACCGACAACAGAACGAAGCAAAACATTGATCATTATATTACCCCCGAATAACTGAAAACGGTCTTGTCGGAGTCGGTCTTGCGGTGTGACTGTGACTTAGGTATTAGATGAGAAGTATAGACATGTTTCTTAGGTATTTGCTATTATACTTTCGCATGGTAGATTTTTTATTACGATATAATCATTCTAATTGCATGCAAAGTACTATGGCTGGCAATACTAGCATGACTAGGAAATTAATTTTTCCCTCCCATTTTGTGGCACTTATGAAAAAAATGATTATAGTGATATTTTAACGAGATAATATTTCGATTATGTATTATACTGTACTGTGTTCTTTTATGCCCGGATTCGTGTTATTAAGTGATAAATTGAATGCGAAATGACGGCAGAAGCCGATTGAAAAAGAAGAAGCTACACTGACTGTTCAGTAAGTACTACATTTTTGGAAATAAACTATATAACATTGCAACTGATATTAGAGTACTGATTTTTATTTTATTTCATTTGTCATGGGCGGGCTTTTTTTATTGTTATTTCGATTTGGAATTAGGCTCGACTATTCATTTGTTATTGTATATCATTATCTCTTTATATTATTACGTCTCATTGGTAGAGTCAAAAATAAATAAAGTTATCTGTATGACACTTGTCAATTTATCTCTACAGGAGTCGCTCTAGATTTTTTTAAAGGGAATTGTTCACCTAAAATAAAAGAAATAGAAAATAGTTTCTTTCCTACCTTGTCTCCTAGCCACACATGTTGTAACTGACAGTTGGGACAAATTAACCCACAAGGTGAATAATAAGTAGCGGTTCAAATAATGCACAATACCCGTAGAAAGAATATGTAAGACTATAATGTCGCTTCTGTGTGGATGAAGTATTAAAGGAGCTACACAAAGAAAATTCACTAACAACTCATAATTAGAACAAATTACATATGGATGGAAAGAATGTCTCTTGAAAAACACGAACAATTTGCTGAGAAATCATATAGATATCATGGAAAGGCGTAAAATGCAATTGTTCAAGACCCTCCTTAGACCCCCGAACGCCCCTGAACGTAAGTCAAGCGTAGCGAGCTCTAAATAGTGACGTCACACAGTGCACACTAGACGAACAGCTCAGTGCCGTGTCTGGATCTCAAAACTAACATTTTTGAGAGTTGATTACTGCGGGCCCCCAACATATTTTGAAGAGAAAAGTTGTTGTATTTGATCGGCAAGGCTTCCCCTTCGCAATGAAATGAGTTTTGCATCAATTCAAAACACTTTTGATTCTTCGTGTGGCATTAAAAGTGAAAAGAACTCTATACTGTACATACGTTATGTCTCGCTCAAAGCAGCAGATCACCTAATTCGTCTCCTTGAGGAATTCTTTGTCAAGTTGTTTGGCATCTTCTGAGCCTGGGAGGGGGAAAGCGAACATAATCAGTGTGACCCTCAGGTCGATCTACTCCCTAGGGGTAGTGCAGGTGAACCACTAAACCGGGCTTTCCCCTACTCTAATATAAGAATAGTGCAGCGGGTTCTCAACGTGCAAATCTGAAATCAAATATTAAAGAACGAAAAATGACAATTTGCTGAATTATGATGTAAATATTAACATTTATTTCTCACTTTAGATATTTACATATGACAAGACATTCAGGCTCAATAGCGACTTTTCTATTGTGAAAAGAGAGATTTAGGATTTGAGCAATAACTCTTAAAGCAAGCGAAGGTTTAATTACAATGAGTGTGATTATATGGCAATTATCTTTGATATTTCATAAATGACATGAAAATGTGACATCGGTAGAATTTCAATGAACAAGATAAATAGTTGAGAAAGTTTGATACTTCAACAAAGTTTTGGTTTGTAATTTCCTCTCGTTTCGTTTTAATGCTCTCACTATTATTCATTCTGCATGTACCCTCCGTTACCTGTCTTTGAAATATTGTTGTACCTAACATTGTTCGAGGTGTTAATATACATGTATTGCAACCAGTTTCAAAAATACATCTAAAGAGGCATATGATATAATTTGAAACGTAGTTCTTTCTTCACAATCATTCGAAAAATGACATCACAAATCACATAATTTTCTATTATACAGGCGGCTCAGTTAGCAAGTTTTTATAACACAGGAAAGAGAACATTATTTGAACACATTTAGAAAGCTCTCTACAATACAAAGACAATTTCATAATTTAACAAAATAATGTCAACATTCAGAACATTGCTGATGGCACCATTGTAAGCATTTTTCAAAGCATTTATTTACATAGAAATTGCTATACACACATATAAAGCTGTATAATCCTTGACATCTACACGGTCTTTCTCTTATACATACTAGTACTGAGGATCTCGATACGTTTCTACAGTCTTATTACAGGTTTAATAATTTTCTGCGGAATTACAAATCTAAGATCACTGAGTGGCAGATCCAGGCTTCTCAGCCGATGGGGGGCGGAAGAGAGCTACAAGTCTGAATGATAATTCTCTAGGGGAACATCCACCCCCCCCCCCCCCCCCCGTCGGCCACTTTTCCTAATAGGCCAACATACAATGCAGCGTTTCACATAGGAACATGACAATTCGAAATAAATACATATTGATGTTCAAGAAAATGTTGATAAATCAAAATATACACTCAACAAAAGCTAAAGGGGCACACTTAAGTTAAGGGTGTGATAAGCCCCGAGAAAATGAAAACTACTCCTGCTGAGGGCCTTAATTTGATAAGGCATTTTATACGCATGGAGATAAATAATTAATGTATAAGCGACGTGGTCCAGTGGATACCTGGTCGGACTGTGGATAACATGGTTAGCGGTTCGAGTCCCGTCACGGCACTATAATGTCCTTGATTGGCAAGACATTAATCTACATTTGCCAATCTCCACCCAGGTGTTAACTGAGTACCTGGTTTAATGACAACGTTAATGTTGTTGGATTGGCCTGTATGGGCTTGTAAGATGGCGCCTTGGCCGGAATAATTCCAAGGGAGCAGAGAGTGTATACTATTAATGTGCAGATTAGCGATTTAATCCGATGACCGGGATAACAATAGGTATAATGTAAAGCGCTTAGAAATGTAGTATCAAGCGCGCAATGTGACTATCATTATTATAAAGACATATGAGACCAAAAGACCATACGTTAAAATATTCAAAATTTAAAATGCTGAAAAAAGAACACAAAAATCAATCTTAGAGTTTAGTAAATAATTGTTTTGACGCTTAGATAATCTGTATATATTAAAGCTGTATCAGTAATAATCATGAAAATCGACGACACAATATCATGATCCCATCTGTATTCAATCTGGATTTAGATTGGACCTAACAAGATATGTTGTATTTGCATAATTCCAATTACTTTCAACACAAACATACACAAACTAAACTTTAAACAAAAAATTACGATAACATAATATCGATGACAAAAATATGACTACATTTCTATCATAAATCCTATAATGCAATAATAACAAGAACATTTTTAATAATGTAACTCAATGAAATATTTAAATGTGAGATGAAAATAAATCTATACATTGAATAAATACAATGATATCATCAGTCGTACATAAAATTGATTGCCATTTGTTTTATATACAAACGTGAAATTGTCAACGACAAGGTGTATGATTCAATAATGGCCCATTAGACAAGCAGACTTCCTTCAAACTTTATCGCAGCTAACTTTCATTCACGGAAACAATACATATTCGCATGTTGCAATCGAACGTGGCATGAAACCATGGACTTAGTAAGTCCATGATGAAACTGAGTCAGCTTTCTGTTTCGTCATTGACGTTTAATAATTGATTGTGACGTCATTGCTCGATCTAGGTGGTGCTTTTCGTCGATCTTCCGTTGCCCGGCCCGATATGCTGCTGAGTTTCCTCTCGACTACTTTCTTGACCTCGTCATTCATCACGCAGTAGAGCACGAATATGAACACGCCCTGCACGCCATTAAAACAGATAAAATAGAATAAAAAGATAAAATAGATATGGAGATTGATTAAAGCGACAATATTATTATCAGGTCTACATTGTTTAGTGATTGAATTAAAAAACAGAGTAACCTGTTTTAAATACTGTTCAGCTTCAGAGATAATAGGGACTTTTAGATTTACACGACGAGAGCGTGGACTGCCGCGTGTGACATTGTGTTAAGGCACTGGGCCATTACCTTAAAAGGATGTCACACGTGGCGGTCCACGTTCTCGTCGTGTAAATCTGAAAGTCCCTATTGATTCATCTTCAACACAGGTCGATTAAGGGGACCGCCCCTATCGAGAAAAAACCCTCATTTGAATAACCAAAGTTGTATAAGTTATACACCACCCCACCCCACCACATGGTCAGATTCCCTTCGGGAGGGCCCTTAACAAAATTAGGAGTTGAAAATGGCGATTAAAAATATAGAACTATCAAAATATCAAGCACATACATGTATATAACGATGAAAGTTATTGGAACATTACGAGACTTTATTCAACAAGGACAACTCCAATTTTCTCTGCTCTACCAAAAGTAAATATTTTCTCGAAATCAACCTCCTTCAACATGGCGAGGCACATCCGGCTTGTGCCTGTTTCGAGTTTATAAGTTACTTAGACAAACTTAAGTGCACTTGTGTTTTTCCGCCCCTTATAAAATTCGACTAAAAGTGCACCTGCATATTGGGATCATCTATCATGTTGTACCTTGACGGATATTATTTTTGAATCTGCCTCCACCTTTAACAAAAATGCAAAATCACGGATCCGTCGTTGGGTATTAAAAAGGCATCGTTTAACGATGTTAAATCTGAGATGGAAGGCCCTACCTGTTATCAGTGTCTGTGATATAGTGTAATATTGAAGCCCTAAAAACACTTTACGTACCGTACCTGTAATGAATTGAGTACGATGAAGATGTAGGAGAAGAAGATGGTCTGAGAGTTGAAAGAAAGGATTCCAAACAGCCATGTACCTCCAAGGAGGGGCAGGGTCAGAAGCATCGCTCGAAGAGCAAACCTATAACAAAAAAAAACAAAAAAACAGTAGGGTATTTTGTCGATATCTATCATTGTTAACCATATAAATCTGTACTAGAATTTTAAAGACATGCGCCCCGCCGCGTCAACAAAACAAATTTGTTAACAAAAAAGAAACAAAGAATGAATTCCAGTCAAACCTGTCTTGGAGGCCACCTCTCTATTGAGAAAAAGGTCATCTCCAATTTGCTTTGTACATAACATTTCATAAACCATCATTTTCTGCATTACTGATTACTGAATAGATTTCGTTATACAGGGAATGCATAGAATATATCGAAAATAATCATTTATCATATCATGCGTGAATGGAAAATTCTTGAGGTAAAATGAAGAAAGAAAAAAAATCAAAGTACAGAGCAAATGGGAGGGGATCTCGCAAAATACGTCACAGGGTTGCCAATTTGTGTTTGATTGATCGCAACTTCAACAATTCATAAATTAATTTTAATCGAAATTTGCTCAAGCTTCCATTGGCCTGTTTCTCTAATGTTTCTGTTTCTAATCAAGCCAACTTTATATTAGGGTCAGTGGCGTAAGCAGGATTTTTTTTAAATTTGGATATCTCGCCGACCGATATTTCGCTCAGTAGGGGAGGGGGGGGGGGGGGGGTTGAGGGGGGGGGGGGGGGGGAGGTAAGGAGTATTATTTTTTTTTTCAAATAAAAAATCGAGGTTGGGGGTTAACCCCAAAACACCCCTTGCTTACGCGCTTGATCAGGGTAGACGTCCCTTTTAACAACGTGTATCTTACCAAATTCTATCTGAGTGTGCTTTCTTCACGTTGGTTTTAAGACTCAATAAAACTCGAATGACTTGACAGAGGAGCGAGACGTTCATCTAGAAAAGACAAGAAATGAATACTCTGAAAGAATAAGCATTGACGGAAGAAAAAAAAAAACCTTCCAAACCTATGCCCCATTTCACAAAACTTGTTATCAGTGACAAAGGACAGTCTTTCGTATAAGCTACTGAAATCCTTGCTTCTGATTGGTTATCAGTGGATTTGTCACTGATTTTTGTAATTTGTCATTGAAAAAAGGCTTTGTGAAACGGGTCCCTTGTTTTTTCTTGCCATGTTTGTCCATTTCATATTTCTTCCTTCAATTTTACCGATTGGGGCAGAGAGCATGATAATAGGCTACGCCATTAAACGACATTGATATTTCTTTCGGGGCAATCCATGCACAGGCATTGGTTGTTGTTCTTGTTCTTTCAAAACAAAATTATGTATGCTTACATTGTTGATGATTATTGTCATTTGTTGTTGTGTTCCTCGAAATAAAACAAACAAATATATAAATAAAGAAATAAATGAATAAAATAAATAAACTAACGGCGTAAGGCCTCATGGTAATGAGATGACCAATCGAAAGCAACATATCAAGTCATAGCTATAGCAAGGCGCGGATCCAGGGGGGGGTCAGCGGGCACCCCCCCCCCCCCGCAAAAGAAAAGAGAGAGAGAGAGAGAAAGAGAGAGAGAGAGAGAGAGAGAAGGAAAAGATGGGAAAGGGAAAGAGGAGAGAAAGGGAAAGAAAGAAGAGGAAGAAGAAAAAAAAGGGGGAAGAAGGAGATCGGGGGCCGAAAGGGCCTCCCAAGCTGTTGCCTACCCGCCCCCAAAACCCCTGCCCACCCCCCCCCCCCAATCAAAAAATAATAGCGAAGGAAGGAAAGGGAAAGAAAAAAGGAAAAGAAAAGAGGAAGTTTTCCCACCAACAAGTTGTGGATCGGGGGGTGGGGGGCAAAAGGCCCTTGCCTCCCCCCGGCCCCGCTGAAAAAAACAGAGAGAAGGGAGGAAAAGGGAAAGAGGAGAGCTAAAAAGGGAACAAAAAAGAGGAAGAAGAAAAGAAAGAGTGAAAAGAACTGGCGTACTGATATGGGGGGGGGGGGGGGGAGGGGCTTGGGGGAAATGATCAAAATTCAAACGTGGTTTATTTCTAACTCCATAACGGTGATTTACAAAAGATGCTAAAATGACATAATTTTCGACTTTTTTCCTCACTTTTTATGTAATTATACTTTTTTATGCGTTTGTTGGAAAATGACAAATTCCTAAATTTACAGTCAGGCAAGAAATATGCTTATTGAGATTCCTACATGTCAGGGCCCGTGGAACGGCTGGGATCGGGAGCCTCGAGCTCCCTCCCCATTCACCACTCAATAACTAGTTATTTAAGATATTTCTTTATCTTCCAAATGCTTCCATGACATTGGTTTATACCCCTACATTTTCATGATTGTGATTACATTATCAGGGATGAATTCATATTTTTAAGACTATGTAGACGCTCCGCCGCCTCTGTTTGTGCTTAAGAAGAAAAAGAAAACATCAGATATGAAGGTTAGTCGATCGACCAGATGCATGGACGGGTTTGGAAAATAAAGAAATATCTTACATAATAAACAGAGACGGCAGTATGATCTTTCAAATGAAAGAAGGCATCCCATAGTAAAGAAATGAGCCTGCCGCATACTCCTGTGGCAGACTTGCCGCAGATCTGCATCAGACCTGCCGCAGACAGTCATCTTTTTCACATGCAAATTAGTTTTGCCGCAGACTTACCGCAGACTTGCCGCATACTCTTTCAGTATGATGAAGAGTCTGCGGCAGGTCTGCCGCAAACATGCTGCAGACCTGCCGCATACTCTTTTAATCTAATGAAGAGTCTGCGGCAGGTCTGCCGCAGACTTGCTGCAGACTTGCTGCAGACCTGCCGCATACTCTTTCAGTATGATAAAGAGTCTGCGGCAGGTCTGCCGCAGACTTGCCGCATACTCTTTCAGTATTATGAAGAGTCTGCGGCAGGTATGCCGCAGACTCCTTTATTATGAATATTCATATTTCATCTAGACCTGCTGCAGACCTGCCGCATACTCTTTCATATCCAGTACGTGACAATTAAGTATGCAGTCTTGCAGGAAGGCTATGCTGGAGAGCATGCATTGCATCATTACATTCTAGCACCTTGAATTAGTAGAAACAGCTAAAATAGGCGGAATTGCTTCAACAATTCTACACATATGGGTTTAACACAATGTAGAAGTAGAGGTAGAGGAATAGGAATACAATAACTGCATACACATAGCCCAGAGAAGAGTCACAGATCCATGTGCTAGTTACAACAAAAAAGTGAGTTAGTGGGGCTGAAGATAAGATCACATATGGCACAACAAAAAAGTTTGAAACAGTCCGTTAATTCCTCAGTCTCCTCTTATGTAATAAATTCCTCTTATGGTACCAGTTGAACTTGAAGCAAATTGTTTGGTTTGACAGAAGCTACAAAGACAATTAACAGTGCTAATTAACACAGGAATTTACAAGATCATGGGCTCAGCCTGCAACCTCATGGTACTGCATGTCCTCCAAAATGGCCGCCTATAGCCTTGCTTCAGACTGTATAATTTCCCACTTTTCTGTGGCAGACCTTCCGCAGACTGTTCCTGTGGCATACTATATGCGGCAAGTCTGGAGCAAAGTTTCGCCCTGCCGCAGATCTGCCGCAGACTGTTCATGTGGCATACTAGTATGCAGCAAGTCTGGAGCAAAGTTTCATCCTGCCGCAGATCTGCCGCAGACTGTTCCTGAGGCATACTGGTATGCGGCAAGTCTGCAGCAAAATTTCATCCTGCCGCAGATCTGCCGCAGACTGTTCCTATGGCATACTGGTATGCGGCAAGTCTGCAGCAAAATTTCTTTCTGCCGCATACTTCGGCATACTCTTTGCCGCACACTAAAAGTCTGCCGAAGATCTGCGGCAGGTCTGCGGCAAGTCTGCAGCAAAATTTCTTTCTGCCGCATACTTCGGCATACTCTTTGCCGCAGACTAAAAGTCTGCCGAAGATCTGCGGCAGGTCTGCGGCAGGTCTGCGGCATACTTTTCACTTTCCTATGGGATAATAAAGATTAATTCAAATATAAAAATGTAGTATTTCGATGTACCTTTTATTTGATTTAGCTTTGATTCAGCTCATGCGACCGACTTCAACCCAATCGTCAATATATTTATATTTAACAATGTTAAACGATATTTGAGCACAACACAAGGTTCAGAGCAGTTAGTTCCGAGAAGATATCAAAGGAAATTAATGTTGTTTGCTTTTGCAGTTTAGTTTGACAGCAGAAATCAGCGCAGCGATCATGAGCAAACACACACACACACGTACACACGTACAAACAACATCCATCATCAAAACATTTTCATTACATTATCATTGTCAGTACACGTACCTACCAAAAGGTTTGAAGTATAGTCTAGACTCTTTGCGTGTCATAATGTTTTTCCGACCCAGCAAAAATAACATGATAAAGGTCAGCAAATATTGATATGCAAGTACATAACAGGTGAATGTAAATAGTTCGTCGCAGGGTAAACGGGCGCAAATTTGTTATAAATTTAGATTTTTTTTGTGACAAATCTCATCGCAAAAGCAGTGTTAAGAATTCATGGTACCTAAAGCTCCCTTATTATTTGATATGACCGCTATATCATGTCTCTAAATTAAACAGAAGATACTCAGTTACATGGGACTTTGTGTGAGTGACATGATTTCATAATACATCAATGATCATTAGACACCTAACACGTACCTCAATTTGTTAATGTAAATTCGAACTAGTATAATTATTATTGAGCACTTTTCAGTTACATTATTTGTAAGTTAAACAAAAAATTGGGAGGTTACAAATAATAAAGAAATTCTTCATTACATCGGGAGCATATTCAGATAAACAATTAGGGTTTTATTTCTTTGGGAAGCCTGTCACTCCCTAACCGATCGGAAATTGTGTCATTAAACAAACTTAGTTAATATACCCCTTCTTTCTGACAACATTTGATCAATGAGCTATGAGGTAAAAATGCGTAATAAGAGGCGTCTGACAACCCCATATCGGCGCGATATTTTATACATATCTAAATATAACCATATATATTGCGCCGGTATGTGTATGCATAGAATTTATACATTTGAGTCATTTTGATTTACCAAACTCTGAACGGGGCCACGTAATTCAACCCTATGTTCATTTGCATATACGACCTCGGCTTTGAGTGACTGGGAATATCTCTAACGTCGAGTGAGCCTTTTGGGTCACGTGTTTTAGTGTCAAAGTTCATGCATGGACATTTTCTATTTAGATTTCAAAAGTCGCAAAAAATAGTAAGCTAGCCCCGCTTTACATTTAGTTAAAAGTCAAAACCTATTGTCGACACATGCAACAACAGCGCAAGAAGTTATTGCACAGATATCATACTTTACAAAGTAATTTCGTAAGAGTTGAGAGTTTGAAGTTTAAACGACAAAGAGGTTACCTAACGATCGATTATGACGCGAATCACCACTTTTCAAGCTGCAGGAATCCTAGGTGAGACAAAGAATATTCCGTTTTTATTAACAAATTACCATATTCTCGTAATATTTACTAAGGCCATTTGATTCGAAATGTTATATCAGTATTCTCATACACAGTATTGTTTTGCCATGACGTTAACTGTCATGTTTGAAAAAAAAAAAAAAAATTAAATAAAAAGATCTTGGTCTGTGTTGGTATTCAGTTTTTAAATGTGAAGCGGATAAAATAATACTGAGCCCACCAGTTGATTTGTAAATGTCGCGTTAGAAAGGTTGATGCCGCAGTGAAAATGCAGAATGAATTGGCTTCATCTTCACGATCAGGTGGTCTTGATATACGGGTTGTATAAAAGAAAATGCAACGAGATTTTGATCGGCGACAACTTGAAAAGAATCCTCAATGAAATTTCGTAGTCAATGCTATGACTGTTTTAGCAAGAAGTCCCCTGTTCCAAATGTTATAAGTAAGCGCGCTGCGTAGCATTTGCCGCATTTGCTTTTCACGACAAGCTTTTCCATTGAAATCTTTCTAACTTATATTTTCTTGGTGACATCAGCATTGAACATTTAAAATTGATATTGCATTCGTGAATGTCTTTGAAATATATCTGAAGTATTAAAGAAAATAAACGAACTATTCCGAGAACTTTTTGATGCAAACAAAACTGCTTACTTGTTATCATATCTTCAACTTATTTATTTTTCGATCATTGTGACGTGAGCAATTTACTGTAGGAAACTACCGAATATTGATTTAAAAGGAAGTAACAACTACATTACTTATTCAGCGATCCAAGTTAAAGGCATCGTTTAACAAAGTTAAATCTGAGATGCATGGCCATTTGTGTTATCAGTATCTGTGATACGGTATAATATTGAAGCCCTAAAAAATTGCGCTTCAAAAATGATCAAGAAGTGCCTCAAGAAAGAAAAAAAAATCGTTGAGTGACCGGTTTTTATCATACTCTTTTTCCCCCAATAGACTGTAGTGTTATGAAAACCGTTAGGAAAACGCAGAGTTTGGTTTCGATTTCCAATCATAAATATCTTGATAATCAGAAAGGCGATCGGGTGGTAAAAGTCATGGGGTTCCTGACTGACCTAAAGGTTTATAATTATCATTGCAGCATGAGCTAAATCCAGAATTTTGTTTCAGAATCTGAGACAAAGTTACCGGATGTCTCTTGATGCACATATTTCAAAATGTGTGAAAGCTGCCTATTATTATCTTCGTAATCTTCGCGCTATAAGGACATTTTTAACCCCCAAACCACTCAACAATTGATTCATGCTTTTGTAACATCTCATCTCGATAACTATAACTTTCTCCTTTATGAAATTCCTAAATAACAAATTCACAGACTACAAAAGGTTCCAAAACGCAGCTGCCCGCCTTGTCACTTAATCTAAACGTTCGACCCATACTACTCAAATACTCAAGAACCTTCACTGGCTTCCAATAGAACAGCGTATCAAATATAAAACTCTACTACTCATCTACCGTTGACTAAATGGATCAGTCCCTGAATATATTTCCTCTCTTCTTAATATCTCTTTAAGTTCTCGTACAGGTCTTCGTTCCTCTAATTCAACAAATTTAACACAATTAAGAACAAAGAGGAGTTGGGGAGACAGAGCTTTTACATCTGCTGCACCCCGGTTATGGAACTCCCTACCCGATTCAATCAAAATGTCGGCCAATCAAAATTTGTTCCCAAAAAAATTGAAAACCTATCTAATGTCTGTTAAGACGTAATGTATTTCATAATCTGATGTAATTAACGTTGTTGAATTATATTTAATTATGTTAAATTATTTTTCGTTCTCTTAAGTTTAATGTACTTACCTTGTTAGGCGCCTTGAGCATCTATTGGGGTGGATATGTGCGCATTATAAATGTTGTTATTATTATTATTATTTAAGCATCAAGCACCAAACATTGATATTAAAGGTATTGACCAGTTCTGGTCATGCGATTGCATTGTGAAAGAAACGTTGTGGAATCGATGAGAAAATGTTGATCATCTAGCATATAAATATTGGTGTGTACTGCTAGGTTCTGGAATCATCGATATGATAGGAAATTTGGCCCAGTCTCGGTAAAGTTACAAGCACTGTACACAGAAAGACAGTTATCTAAAGGACCTGGTATTGGTGTCATGTACAGATTGAAATCTCTCCCTAAAATTATACTCAAAATGATATACTATGCAATTGTGTACCATTACTTACATTATGCTATTATTGTCTGGGGCAATGCTGCTATAATTTATCAAGACTGTTTAAATTACAAAAACGTGCAATAAGAATTATTAATCATTCTTCTTTTCTTGCCCATACCAATCCAATATTTTACTTATCACACATGTTGCAATATAGGGATGTATATTTATTACAAGTAGGTGTTTTTATGTATTTATGTCATCACAATCTTATTCCTGATTCTATTTCCAAATTGTTTATTTTAAACTGTAATATTCATAGTTATAATACTAGAAATGCTAAACAATTTAACTTTCCATTGACTCGTACAGTACTAAACCAACAAAATAATTATTTTCCAAGGACCTTTTTTGTGGAACACTCTTCCCCATTACATTCATAATTCTGTTAGTGTAAATTTTATTAAACGTAGGTATAAGAATTTTCTTTTAGATAAACTGCAATAATCATTTTAAATTCAAGACATATTTAATTTACTTGTTGTATGTATGTTTGTTGTCTTCATTTGTGTATATTATAATGTTTAGTAACGGATATATTTCAAATTTGTTATTATAAAAAAGGGTCAACCTTTATATAAGGATATCATGTTTTTCCTTTCAGGTTGCAACCTATTCAGTTATTTTATGTTCTTGTCAAATATGTTCTTAATATGTATTTTATGTTCGCATCAATGCATTGCTATATCGTTATATAGCTGATGTTATATGAAATGTTGTCTTTTTAACTGAATGAAATAAAATTGAATTGAATTGAATTGAATTGAAAGATGTATATGGGACTACGCAATATCTATCCAGGCCGGATCGATATGATAATTTACCAAATATATCAATTAGTAGGCGGTTTCCAGGCAAAATTTGTATGTATCTTCACGTATAAGTTAAAACATATTCTTTCACATGATTGGTAATAAGAGCTTCCATTTCATTTTTTTGAGAGGGGGGGGGGGCGTTTCCAAAACTGGTATATACCTTTAAGATATGCATTCTCAGGAGATATATGAAAATTACTTAACATTTCCTTTAGGTTTCTTCACAATATGTTTTATTTCAATTGATATGTCTCTATTAAAGAAATACATATATACTTAAGACATTAATGTACCTTATTGCTAAATTTATCTGAATTCTTAAAACGCCTTTTGTTAGAAGATTTGAAGTTGATTTAAGAGCGTGCATGCCAGGTAATGTAAGGGCCCTATGTATAGACTTATTGTGCGCTGAAGCTATTATTGTAACAGTTGAAAAATGCTACGTTTTACAAAATGATCATCATTTTTCTTACTTTACATTATTTTTTTTAAAACCCAGAATACTAGGGAACATTTACTACAAAATTACCTCCTAATTGTCAGTAGGAATGGATGGGTATTTTTATTAAGCTGTTGCCAATCAAAATATCGTTGCATTTTCATTGAAACAGTCTGTATATTTCAGTCTAGGAAGGTAGAGTGGGATCTGCAAGTAAATTGTTGCCCAGACCTGTGCATACATTTTTCTCCCGGATGGCACTTATCTTGTATGGAATAAGGATAGCACTACCTAAATTAAAGCTTCTTCTTTTGCTTTTTCTTCGTCTGTCCCTTTTCCATTTCTTGCTTTTGGTCTCTGTCTCTAGCTAGTCTGCAGGCACAGACTCTATTTTGACACTTTGCCACAATTCCTAAAGCCTTGATCAGAGCCTAGATCTGCCAGTTTCTGTCTGTAATTAGCAGCTTAATTACAGAGTCTATCGTCGTCTCATTTTTGCTGACACTGACAACTAAAGTTTCTGTCCGTCTGTCTCTCTATTTCTCTCTCTCTCTCCCCCTATGTCTATTCCTACGCTAACTCTTCCTATATATATATATATATATATATATATTAAACTATATAGGCCTATATATCTATCTCTCTAACAAGCTATCTATCCATTTCTTCCATGACGAATATCGTCATTGCCTTGTTTTCGTTCACATTCTGCCCCATTAATATTCTTCTCGGTGTTTTCCGTGTTTTCGTCAGGAAATCGCATTCGTTTTAAAGTAGTTTTTGTTATCACCAGTTATGCCATTTTCTCATGTCCTTTTTCGTTCAAATTTCATAGGCATATAGTCTCTAACATCCCATCAAGGCGCCATTTTTCCGTTTCTGGTCGTTTAATAAGGCCTTTCTTTCTTCCTTCCTATCTCCGTTATTTCACCCGCGACGTATAACCTGAACTTCAAAATGCCATCTTCGCACTGCAAATTCAAATCCGAAACCGACTCCGTGAAAAATCTCTAACATTTTTGAAAAAATGGACCCCTAAAAACGCCATAATATATGACTTTCTCATAACATTTCCGTTTCGTCTCAATTTATTGCAGTATCTTTATTCCATTATTGCGCAAAGCCATGCTGAATTTAACGCTCCAATGAATATGCAAAAAATAAATAGCGCCCTCTAAAGTTCTGGGAATTGGCTTTCTTTCTGTGACCGTATCTTATACTTAAAGATATGCCCTTTCCAGCCAAATACAAAATGATATACCCTAACGCTGACCAAAAATTGCCCTTCGATTTCGCCATTTTCAAGAAAGTTGCGAAATAACTTCAATTTGCTCTAAAATGACGATTCTTATAGTAGTCGATGAAACCTGGCATACACATGTATCCAAGCACGTGACAACGTTATGCCAAGTTTGGTAAAATCTGATGACGTTAGCGAAAAATTATTGCCCAAAATGATGATTTTACTATGTAATACGTAAAAGCCAGTTTAATGCGTACAAGAGATTGCACGCAAATGCCAATAGTGTCAAACTGACTGCAATGAATTGCACTTTCGAATTATACCAAATGCGGTATATATTCACGCAAAAAATATTGATTAAATAGAATTAAAAAAAGGGTCACTATACGAATTCTGCTGAGATTCCGCCCGAATAAAACACGTATCGTCCATGACGTCATTTTTCAGACTGTTTTTCGACCCCGTCCCGTCCATTTTTTCCTTGAAATTTTACAGTGATATTCCGGGTTGCAATACGCAGTGCACCTCGAAGCCAGATTTTTGAAAATCGTCAAGGAGACGCTATTTATACTCTGCATGATCGTGTTAGTATGGGCGGCTGTTTGTGCCACAGTACGCATCACCGCATGTTCATCATGCACCAAATCCCATTGGTTTTGCACGCAGTGCTTGCGAGCCCTTTCTAGGTCCCTTCCTCTATTCCAATTCCCTAGTCTCTAGTATTCTTTCAAGGTCACCGAATTCTACGTCCTCAAAAATTCCTCATGCGTGACCGTCTGGGTGCCATTTCGTCCGTTTCCGGCCGTTTTGGTGGGTTTTCTTTCGCCCTACCTATCTCAACTATGACAGAAGCTACAGACTTCTTAAACATTGCTCTGGATAGCTTGAGAGAAGCTCTTTTGTTTGCAACGTAGACACACGTGCGTCATATATATCGTTGTGACACGATTGCATGTCTACTTCTCTTTTTTTCTCTTCGCTACATATTAAGTGTTTCTTTCATATCACCCTAAAAAAAAACAGAACACATCAAAGCTTCCAGAATGTCGATAAATACAAATTCTAATTTCGTAAGATCTTGATTATTTCAATGATCTAATTTCTTTTCTTATTTTTGAATTGATAGTGGCAGCACTGATGTGCTTCCCAGCAGTATGTTATGCATACAACAAAACTATTACTAGACCTACAACGACCACTGAAGCTATAACTAATGGACCTACAACAAAAACTGCAAGCAACATGACAACTACTGGACATAAACAAACCACTGCAAGCAACATGACAACCACTGGACCTACCACAACCACTGCAAGCAACATGACAACTACTGGACATAAACAAACCACTGAAAGCAACATGAAAACTACTGGACCTATAACAACTGCTGCAATCAGCATAAAAACTACTAAAGCAACAACCCCTGAGCCTAAAACAACCGCGGCCAGCAACATGACAACCGAGAGTGGAACGACAAGCACCACCCAGTCAGGTATTTGTTAGCAATATTTATATGGTTACCATGGTACTTTTTTGTATGGGTGGCAGGGTACTACTTTATGTATATCCATGGCAAAAATATATCTACGTCATATGATTTCAACTTCCATATGTGTAGTAGAAGATTATCATAAAGACGTTACATAGACATTATATCCCTCCCCCCCCCCCCCAACTTCATGAATTGACACTCTAATTGTCACAGTGACACCAGGAGGAACAACACCAGCCCCAGAAGCACGATGGAAAGTGAGGGACAACGACGGCAAACTGTGTATGATCATGGACTTTGGGGGAACTATAACTGACGTAAGTTTGATCGCTTAACTTTTCTTATTATATCAGCAAGTTTATCTATATTACAAATCTAACAAATTCATTTGTTATTGAATCACCACTGCTTTGACAGTTGGTGATAAGTTTTGTGATTTACATCAAACACCGGTAGCGTAACTCGGGGAGTGGGGGTACAAGTCAACGAATAAGGTGGCAAAAAAATGGCCGAAAATTATTAATTTTATATTTTAAAAAAAACCCAGTATGGTACAATTCAATACTAGAAGCCCTCGTTCAAGCTCCATACACTGTCTGTGAGAATGAGCACCATGACAAGTTAATTTGGAGCAGTAAAGAACTCCATTTTATATAGCTCTCGTACTGTACACCTATTATAGCTGTATGTGTCTGGCCGAATAGCTAAATTTTTGTTTTTGTTCTTCCAATATAACAGTTATTATACCACCGTTGGTCGGGCAGTTTTGAACATTCGATTTAATATTAATAGACACGTTTCCGGAGGTTAAGTGTACTTTAAAAAAAAGCTTCTCTTTGTGATTAAGAAAGACCGCCAGTGGATTGTCTGACGCAGCAACAACCAAGGGATCGGGAGAGAAGTAAGCATACATTGGTAAATAGGCCTACTGAGTCTATACTCAGCCTCAACCACAATACCACAATTAAAGATTTCCTGCGAAAAAGAATTAAAACACCACTAAAACCCTGTCAAAATGTTACATAGTGCCTCTGACGGGACCAAACATTCACTTGCAGGTCATTAATGGTGTGACTGAAAAGATACCGTCTCATGCGTCGACATCCGCATCTGATTGCAGCTCATCTTCATATTCAGCATTTGTCTTGAATTTTAATACTATTTTTATTGAATGGAGAATTGTAATGAACTTCACCACTAGAGGGGGCTCGTTCATGCTCCACACACTTTCTGCGAGCCGCGACACCCTCAGAAGTAAGTTGATAGGGCGCACATTTTAATATTTTTTTTTATTTGATTTGATAAATAAAATCATGCCATAAATATACAAAATATAAAAATACCTTAAACATTTAACACATTTTGTTAAAAGAAAGAAACAATAAAAACTTAGCCCAATGCTAACTGAGGTTCTTCCCATCATTACTTTTTTGTAATTGACATTAACACACATGTAATGAAGAATTTATATCGATATTTTTTTTTTTTTTAAATATACAATTTTTAATATTTCATTACATCAGAAACATCAAGCAGGAAAAATGAGCAAGGAATAACAAAGTTCTGTTTGTTTAAAGTAATGCTTGCGTTTCCATAAATTTATCAAACGAATTCGTTTTCAATGGCTGCCTGGAGTAACAACAAGCAGAATTGACAAAAGATTTAACTCCGTTTCGTTGACAATCAGCCATGCATGAAGTTTTTCGTCTATCCAATTTCCTTCTAACAGTTATATTTTCTATTCACACCGACGAGACCGACAACAGAACGAAGCAAAACATTGATCATTATATTACCCCCGAATAACTGAAAACGGTCTTTTCGGAGTCGGTCTTGTGGTGTGACTGTGACTTAGGTATTAGATGAGAAGTATAGACATGTTTCTTAGGTATTTGCTATTATACCTTCGTATGGTAGATTTTTTATTACGATATGATCATTCTAATTGCATGCAAAGTACTATGGCTGGCAATACTAGCATGACTAGGAAATTAAATTTTCCCTCCCATTTTGTGGCACTTATGAAAAAAATGATTATAGTGATATTTTAACGAGATAAAATATTTCGATTATGTATTATACTGTACTGTGTTCTTTTATGCCCGGAATCGTGTTATTAAGTGATAAATTGAATGCGAAATGACGGCAGAAGCCGATTGAAAAAGAAGAAGCTACACTGGCTGTTCAGTAAGTACTACATTTTTGGAAATAAACTATATAACATTGCAACTGATATTAGAGTACTGATTTTTATTTTATTTCATTTGTCATGGGCGGGCTTTTTTTATTGTTATTTCGATTTGGAATTAGGCTTGACTATTCATTTGTTATTGTATATCATTATCTCTTTATATTATTACGTCTCATTGGTAGAGTCAAAAATAAATAAAGTTATCTGTATGACACTTGTCAATTTATCTCTACAGGAGTCGCTCTAGATTTTTTTTAAAGGGAATTGTTCACCTAAAATAAAAGAAATAGAAAATGGTTTCTTTCCTACCTTGTCTCTTAGACACACCTGTTGCAACCGACAGTTGGGATAAATTAACTCACAAGGTGAATAATAAGTAGCGGTTCAAATAATGCACAATACCCGTAGAAAGAATATGTAAGACTATAATGTCGCTTCTTTGTGGATGAAGTATTAAAGGAGCTACACAAAGAAAATTCACTAACAACTCATAATTAGAACAAATTACATATGGATGGAAAGAATGTCTCTTGAAAAACACGAACAATTTGCTGAGAAATCATATAGATATCATGGAAAGGCGTAAAATGCAATTGTTCAAGACCCTCCTTAAACCCCCGAACGCCCCTGAACGTAAGTCAAGCGTAGCGAGCTCTAAATAGTGACGTCACACAGTGCACACTAGACGAACAGCTCAGTGCCGTGTCTGGATCTCAAAACTAACATTTTTGAGAGTTGATTACTGCGGGCCCCAAACATATTTTGAAGAGAAAAGTTGTTGTATTTGATCGGCAAGGCTTCCCCTTCGCAATGAAATGAGTTTTGCATCAATTCAAAACACTTTTGATTCTTCGTGTGGCATTAAAAGTGAAAAGAACTCTATACTGTACATACGTTATGTCTCGCTCAAAGCAGCAGATCACCTAATTCGTCTCCTTGAGGAATTCTTTGTCAAGTTGTTTGGCATCTTCTGAGCCTGGGAGGGGGAAAGCGAACATAATCAGTGTGACCCTCGGGTCGATCTACTCCCTAGGGGTAGTGCAGGTGATCCACTAAACCGGGCTTTCCCTTACTCTAATATAAGAATAGTGCAGCGGGTTCTCAACGTGCAAATCTGAAATCAAATATTAAAGAACGAAAAATGACAATTTGCTGAATTATGATGTAAATATTAACATTTATTTCTCACTTTAGATATTTACATATGACAAGACATTCAGGCTCAATAGCGACTTTTCTATTGTGAAAGGGGAGATTAAGGATTTTGAGCAATAGCTCTTAAATCAAGACGAGGGTTAATTACAGTGTGTGTAATTATGGCGATTATATTTTATATTTCATGAATGACATGAAATTGTGACATCTGTAAAATTTCATTGAACAAGATAAATAGTTGAGAAGTTTTGATACTTCAACCAAGTTTAGTTTTGTCATTACCTCTCTTTTTTTGTTTAATTATTTAAACGCTATTATATTGAATTGTGCATGTAACCTCCGTTACCTGTCTTTGAAATATTGTTGTACCTAACATTGTTCTAGGTGTTAATATACATGTATTGCAACCAGTTTAAAAAATGCATTTAAAGAGGCATATGATATAATTTGAAACGTAGTTCTTTCTTCACAATCTTTCGAAAAATGACATCACAAATCACATAATTTTCTACAGGCGGCTCAGTTAACAAGTCTGTATGACACAGGAAAGAGACAATTATCTGAACACATTTAGAAAACTCTCTATAATACACAGACAATTTCATAATTTAACAAAATAATGTCAACATTCAGAACATTGCTGATGGCACCATTGTAAGCATTTTTCAAAGCATTTATTTACATAGAATTTGCTGTACACACATATAAAGCTGTATTATGCTTGACATCTACACGGTCTTTCTTTTATACATACTAGTACTGAGGCTCACGATACGTTGTTACAGTCTTCTTTCAGGTTCAACAATTTTCAGCGGAATTACAAGTCTGCGATTTATGTCCTCAGTGGCAGATCCAGGTTTCTCAGCCGATGCGGGCGGAGGAGAGCTACAAGTCTGAATGACAATTCTTTATGAGAACATGCCCCCCCCCCCCCCCCACCCATCAGCCACTATTCCTAATAGGCCAACATACAATGCAGCGTTTCACATAGGAACATGACAATTCGAACTAAGTACATATTGATGTTCAAGAAAATGTTGATAAACCAAAATATACACTCAACAAAAGCTAAAGGGGCACACTTAAGTTAAGCGTGTCATAAACCCCAAGAAAATGAAAACCGCTACCTGACGGCCACAAGCTGATAAGGCATTTTACACGCATGGAGAGAAATATTTATAGGATAAGCATTGAGGTCCAGTGGATACGTGGCTGGACTGTGGAAAACATGGTTCGCGTGCCGATTCGAGTCCCGGCGCGGCCAATGTCCTTAATTGGCAAGACATTAATCTGCATTTGCCACTCTCCACCCAGATGTTAAATGAATTCCTGGTATAATGACAACGCTAATGTTGTTGGATTGGCCTGTATGAGTTTTTAAAATGGCGCCTTGGCCGGAATACTCCCAAGGGAGCGGAGAGTGTGTACTATCAGTGTGCAGATTAGCGATTTAATCCGATGACCGGGATAACAATAAATACAATGTAAAGCGCTTATAAATGTAGTATTAAGCGCGCACAATGTGACTTTCATTATTATAAAGATATATGAGACCAAAAGTACCGACGTTTAAATATTTTAACTTTGAAATTCTGAAAGCAGAACACAAAAATGAATCTCAGAGTTGAGTTAAATAATTTTTTTGACGTTTAGATAATCTGTATAAGCTGTATTAGCAATAATCATGAAAATCGACGACACAATGTCATCATTCTACTTGTATTCAATCTGGATTTAGATTGGACCTAACAAGAAATGTTGTATTTGCATCAATCCTATCACTTTTAACACAAACATACAACGACTAAACTATAATAAAAATTACGATAACATAATATCGACGACAAAAATATGACTACATTTCTATCATAAATCCTATAATGCAATGATAACAAGAACATTTTCAATAATGTAACTCAATGAAATATTGTAATGTGAGATGAAAATAAATCTATACATTGAATAAATACAATGATATCATCAGTCGTACATACAATTGATTGCCATTTGTTTTATATACAAATGTGAAATTGTCAACGACAAGGTGTATGATTCAATAATGGCCCTTTAGACAAGCAGACTTCCTTCAAACTTTATCGCAGCTAACTTTCATTCTCGAAATTAACATTAAATATTCGCATGTTGCAATCAAACGTGACATGAAACTGAGTTAGCTTTTCGTTTCGTGAATGACGTTTAATTGATTGTGACGTCATTGCTCGATCTAGGTGGTGCTTTTCGTCGACCGCCCGTTCGATGCCCGGCCCGATATGCTGCTGAGTTTCCTCTCGACTACTTTCTTGACCTCGTCATTCATCACGCAGTAGAGCACGAATATGAACACTCCCTGCACGCCATTAAAACAGATGAAAAAGAAGAAAATGATAAAATAGATATGGAGATTGATTAAAGGGTCAAATCTGACAGACATGAGCGCTTTACAAGAACCCATTATTATTATTATTATTATTATTAAAGCGACAATAATTAGGCGTACAATGTTTAGTGATTGAATAAAAAAAAAAAGGGTAACCATTTTTTGAAAACTGTTCAGCTTCAGAGATTAAGATTCATCTTCAACACAGGTGGACCAAGGGGACCGCCCCTATTGAGAAAAAAAACTCATATGAATAACCAAAGTTGTATAAGTTATACACCACCCCACCACCTTTGGTCAGATTCCATTTGGGAGGGCCCTAAAACAAATTAGCAGTTGAAAATGGCGATTAAAAATATAGAACTACAAAAATACCAAGCACATAAATCAAGATATGGAACATTACGAAACCGTATTGAACAAGGAAAACTCAAATTTTCTCTTCATTACCAGAAGTAAACATTTTCTCGAAATCAACCTCCTTCATCCTGGCGGGGAATATCCGGCTTGTGCCTTTCTCGAGTCACTGGGACAAACTTAAGTGCACTTATGTTTTCCCGCCCCTTCCCAGAGTTCGACTAGAAGGGCACCTGCATATTGGGATCATCTTTCATTTTGTACCTTGACAGATATTTTTTGGGGGATTCTGTCTCCACCTTAACAAAAAATACAAAATCATGGATCCGTCGTTGGGTATTAAAGGCATCGTTTAACAATGTTAAATCTGAGATGGAAGGCCCTACATGTTATCAGTGTCTGTGATATCGTGCAACATTGATGCCCTAAAAAATAAACTTTAACGTACCTGTAATGAATTGAGTACGATGAAGATGTAGGAGAAGAAGATTGTCTGAGAGTTGAATGAAAGGATTCCAAACAGCCATGTACCACCAAGGAGGGGCAGGGTCAGAAGCATCGCTCGAAGAGCCAACCTATAACCAAAAGAAAAAGTAGGGTATTCTGTCGATATCTTTCATTTCAAACCATATCAATCTGTAAGTGATATGTTAAGGCATGCGCCCCGCCGCTTTAACAAAAAAAAAATTGTAAAAAAAAAAAAAAAAATCCAGTCTAACCTGTCTTAGAGACCACCTCTTTAGATAAAAGCCCTGTCCATCATTTTCTTCGTAATTGATGACGGAATAGATTTTATCTTTACAGGGATTGTATAAAAACATATTGAAGATGATAATTAATTATATTTAGGGTGCATATAAGAATGAACATTTTCGTGATGGAAAATATAAAAAAAAATCAAATGGAAGGGGACGTCGCAAGAAACATCACAGGGTTGCTTGTTTGTGTTTGATTGATCACAACTTTAAACAATCATAACTTTCTTATATTTAATCGAAATTTACTCGAACATCCATTGACCCGTTTCTCTCATGTTTTAAAATCCTTTTCTATTAAAGCCACATTAATATCAGGGTAGACGTCCCCTTTAACAACATGTAGCTTACCATATTCTATCTGAGTGTGCTTTCTTCATGTTGGTTTTAAGACTCAAGAAAACTCGAATGACCTGACAGAGGAGCGAGACGTTCATCTAGAAAAGACAAGTAATGAAAACTCTGAAAGAATAAGCATTGCCAGAAAAGAAAAACAGCTTGCAAATCTGGTTAATAGGGATGGGGAGATTGCTCCCCTACACTTATCCTTTCCCTGTTCTCCATTTTATATTTCTTCCTTCAATTTTACCGATTGGGGCAGAGGGAAAGCGCCATTACGATCTTGACCCCCCCCCCCTCATGATATAGCTACTAGCTTCGCCATTGTAATACAATTAAACAGACATTGATTTTTTCGGGGCAATCCACAGGCATTGGTTGGTGTTCTTGTTCTTTTAAAAAATAATATGTATATTCCTTATTTCATAATATGTATGTTTCATATATAAATAAATAAATAAATAAATGCATACATAGAACAAATGAAGTAATGGCGTAGGGCCACATGGTAATGAGATTACCAATCGAAAGCAACATATCAAATCATAGCTTTAGGAACACGTTGTAGATGACTGATGAAGTTTCTTAAAGAAGGAGTCAGGCGCGGATCCAGGATTTCTTAGGGGAGGGGGCCCAACTTTTTTTTTTTTGCTCCCGAAAATTTGAAAATCGCGCCGGCCGAAAAGTCGCTCAGTGGGGGGGGGGGGGGGGGGGGGGGGGGGGGTAGTGAGCACATTTTTTTTTTTTTTTTTTGGTCCTCGGAAATTTTAAAATTTGCACCCCCCCCTTGAGCGCCAGGGGGGGGGGCCCAACCCCCAAAAAATGTAAAAATCGCGTGATTTTACATGATTTTTTTCTCAAGGGGGGGGGGGGGCCCGGGCCCCCCGGGGCCCCCCCCCTGGATCCGCCACTGGAAGGAGTATAGATATTTTGTTAATATAATTTACCAGCACTATGCCTATGGCGGGTCCAACGAATGCCCAGATCCCTCCGTTCTCGTTCGATAACCAGCATCTGTTGATTATTAAAACAGAGAAATCTGATTAAGTCTGCATTCTTTAGGGTTAGGTTGAGTTACGTGAGTATGGCATTAAAGGTAAACTTTAGTACTGGTAAAGCAATTGCATTGTGAAAGAAAAGGTGTGAAAGGATCAGAAACAGTTGATCATGTAGCAAGTAAGTATTGGTGTGCACTGCAAGGTTCTGGAGTCATCAAAATCATAATAAATTTGACCGAGTCTTGGTAAAGTAACAAACACTCACATAGAAAGCTATATATGGGACAACACACATGGTGTCGGGGATGGTACTACCTTGGTTTCCTTGTCTTTCTATGCTCATTACTCAGCCAGTATACATTTTCTTCCAAAATTGTTTGGCACATGTCATGTATTTGTAATCTTGAACATTCAGTGTAAGTTTCGTTTGATTCTGTGGGAATTAATTTTTTTTTTTTACCAGTACTGGAGTTTATCTTTAATTTCCTATGTTCTGAGGTTGCACTTATAAAGTGACAGGCAAAATCATGTCTTAAACTTAAAAGTAAAGTTAATTGTGTGCTATTAATTGTGTATTATTAATCATTGTCCATCAATGTATCAACTTCATTTTTCGGAGTGGGTTGGAGTGGGGTTGAAACTAAAAGATGTTGTAACTCACATGTATATAAATGTACATTTAATTTCTATCCATTCCTATTGTACACATCTGTTTTTGTCTCTGAAGGCTGCATTAGTGTAACTTAATGGACGATTTATTAATTTCGTTAAAAATCTTCCAAAACCCATCCCAATACAATTTAAAAAACAAGTCCTCTCTCTACCAAATTGTAGATTCGATGATTATAGTAGAAAGTTATTTATTTCGCATATATAAACCGTAAGGCCCCTAAGAAGGTGAAATGTGTGTTTGTGTGTGTGTGTGTGTGTGGGGGGGGGGGGTGCAAGGCAGTAGGGTAGAAACGCTTCATTACATGAATGTACCTATTGCTTTTAGGAAGGGAGTGCTCTCGACCCCTCCACCGATGCAATTTATGTATGTAAAAACAATCCCACAAGTTAACACTATACTATACAGACTACGCAACTTTTTAGTTGATATTAATAAATATCCCTGAGCTTACATCTTTTCGATGCTGTATGCCTTGAAGGATACTCCTGCCGTGATACCAACAATGACAGCTGGTCCTCCTAGAACGAATGAAGATGGATGGTAAGATAAGAACAGGTTACAAGAAGATGACAAGGCAAAGGAAAAGACAGCACGAGATACAGAAGAGACAGAAAGAGCGACAGAAGGAATTAGAGGGAAAGAGAGAGAAATAGGAAAAGGTAGAGGGAATTGGAAAGAAGACAAGTGAGGTGGGAAGGCAGGGAGAGAAAGAAAAAGATATAGAGAGAGTGAATGAGAGAGGGGAGGACAGGAAAAGAATTGTGATAAAGGGAAAGATAACTAAGTACTAGTTTAGACACTTTAATAAAGTTGTTCATTTAGCGAAATGAAAATTACATTTGTAATGAGCAAAAGCCTGATGGGCCAAAAATTTTACTAATTGATCAAAATAAGAGTTAACAAATATATATAAGGTAGAAATTTAAGAAAATGAACGCTATTCACACTTTGAATATAACAATTTACATGGTGACTTATATTTGAATAATAAGGAAAAAAATAATTCAACGTTTCCTTCAGCATGTTTGATGTGAACAAATTTGTGAAGAATCACATAGAATGCTAGGAATTTCAGCGTACCCCAGCCGATCGCGATGTAGGTAGGCATCGCAAGGAATCTGTTCCTGGTAGACGTTGTCTTGGAGATGAGATAGATGCCTTCCACCAACATCCAGAAGAACGTCGCTAGGAGGAAGAAGTGGAGGCAGATACCGATCGTCTTGCATACTTGCTGTGATGTCAAGAAATATAGAGGAAAAAAAACTAATGATGGAGCGATAACATCAAGTTCATTTAAATATTGTTCCGTCGGTAGCGGTGATGTCGTGGTATGGTGAGTTGAGTGAATGTACCATTCACTCAACTCTCCATTACAGGGGTGAATTTTCGAATTATAGACCGGCACTAGGCGTGACAAAGGTCTTTGGAAAGACATTGAAATAAACATTTGGTCAGATGTAAATGGGTACATGGCAACTGCTGGGGTAATATCCTGATATCCTGATTTCTATCATGATAAATCTTTGTAGATGCCCTAGAATATGTCACTTGTAAAAAATGTTGCATTTCACTGATATTTATGTGTGTCTTTATTGATTTACGTATCCATTTTATCTAGTGCGATTGAAAACAAATCTGCAATTCGGCCATCTCGCCACGATGATTTCTTATAAATAAACTGTTTTGAATAAATAAATGAAATAAATAAACAGCAATTGTAGGGCCCTATTAAAGGGAAGAACAGCAATTATGCCGATGTAGTTTCCCTGGGTAAACAAAAATAATTTTGTATAGTTAAGAGGGTGGGGTGGAGGAAGAGGGAAGCATTGGAAGGGTGGAGCACGGATAAACAAAAGCTAAACAAAAGCTAAACTACAGATTAGGGGATATCCAACTAGACAGTCGACAGTCCACGTGATCGAACATCCTGGGAGAACGATCGAGCCCACGAGACTGACAATGTCGGCCTGGCGGATTAACCCTCTTAAAATTTACCAGAATGTCCGCGAGACCGACGTGCTGGGCGCGGTCGATCTCGTGGACTGCAGCCGTAAAGATAATGCCAGCAACTGACAACTATAATCATCAAACTCGTTCTTACCCATATCTCGACCCTCTCTATGCCGAACAGGAACACAGCTTGTGATACCAGCAGTGATGAGGCCAGGTTCATATGAATGACGTTCCGATCAGACCGATACAGCCTGCATGAATGATGATTCAATAATAGTGAGGGGCATCTCAGAAGTAAAACGCGAAAAAATGATCACGAAAACGTAAACAATAATATGGAGTAAAACGTAAAAGATTAAATATTTAGGTCATACTTTAATTTTCGAAACTCTTTCACCTGGCTTTCCAGTGCTGATTTGTCAAAAGACCCCCAAAATATTAATTAATAAAACAAAGAACATATTGTAAATTGCACTTTGGCAATTGAGATTTAGCTTCTTCTTTTTTGTTAATGTAAAAGTATAGCCAATAATGTGGACTTTATTCTGTTATCCATGCGTTTATATTTTTTGTATCTGTTGCCTGTACTTTGCTCTCTCTCTCTCTCTCTCTCTCTCTCTCTTTCACCTCCTCCTTCGTCTCCTCCTCCTTTACCCCCCCCCTCTCTCTTTCTCTCTCTCTCTCTCTCTCTCTCTCTCTCCCTTCCTCCGACCTCCTTCCCTCCCTCCCCCCTCTCACTTTCTACCTAACTTTCTATCCATCTCGTCTCTCTCTCTTCCTACTTATTCCAAGATGCTACTATCGCCATCACACTTTAATTTAAAAAATATATATATTTGAATAGCTTACTTTTGGATGGTGAAGACGATCAGCATTGTAGCAAGGCATGTCATGGACAGACCACAGCCAACGTAGGTCATATAATCTTGAATCTTGCGGACATGAGATGATTGGGGTGCCTGTAGGGATGGGGATGTGTTAAACAATAAGCACATAATGATATCCAAGCATGAGATGAAATGCCTAGTCCAGTTATTACTTTTTCATTACAAACAGAAATCTTCCTTGACCTAAATACATTATGGCATAACATGTAGTTTAAGCTTTTACCAACCTTAAAATTTAGTAGAGCAAGCTTTCATCTACTCTTGCCAAGTATTTATTCACACAGTTAACTGCTGTCTTCTGCCTTGACAGCACTATGGCATTATGTTTGCTAGTACTACTACTAACTAATGACAGATGGTCCTTGCATAGCGCTGATATTAGACCGGTTCACTTGCATATTCAAATTGTATGCACACTTTTCAAACAAAGATTGCTCTTGACAACCTGAAGGCTTCCCCGAGTCTTTCCCGACAAAGCAACATATAATGTATTCCAATGGTTCCAAGTATTGTAATTCATTCATAAATAACAGGGTAATGGAAAATGTCATCGTCACTACGTCCCATTGAGAGAAACTTCCATATATTTGAATGTTAGTAAACCGGCCTATTGGCATCAACTTAGTGTACTGAGATCGATATCACCTTTTCATTCATTTGCAGATTATATAAGCGATCATAATATTAGGAGTAGATGCAAAAATCGCTTTCCAACAATAATATGGTTTAGTAACTGTAAGCCCTATTCTCTCCGTTATGAACAATTTCTCAAAGCAAATGCACTTTATGTTTGTTTACACTCATGAAATCAGTGTTTCAATTTCACGTATAAAATTTTTGTTTACAAAAAAAATCCGTACAGAAACAATTGAAATGTGGCAAAAAGAACCACAATGCAATACAAAGAAAGGGGGGATTTTTGAAAGAATGGAGAAAGTAAATCGAACTGAAGCGAACTGAAGTAAACTGAATAAGGGGGTATTTTGTAAAGACTTACCCCTCCTTTCGCAACCTGCATGAGGACCGCGAAGCTGGTAAGATGGGTGCATTGACAGGTTGTGTGGGTGCGGTTAACCTTGGTGACACACCCCTCTGTTGACCACGCCCCTTTACCTTTAGCCCTGAAGGTGGAACCACATCAAGATACATGACAATAAGAATTACATGGCCATTACTAGAAAGAAATAAAAAAACTGACACAGAAATCAAAAGATTATAAGGAATCCTCTTGACTTGTAATTAATATAAAATATTTGTGGCGCAGATAATCTTAAGTTGAAGAGCGCTATCTAAATCGCAATAACTCAACAAAAACTAGTAATGGCAATGTTTTTGTTGTTATATTGATGCATCATCATGATGAGGGAGGGGTTGCTAGGCCCCCAAAGTGCTCCCCCCCCCCCCCCCTTCCTAAAAGAAAAAAAAACACCTGGTATATTATCCGCTAACGCAAACAAGTCAGATAAAAACGACAAAACATGAATTTTACCCTCATAAAAACAATCGATGGGAAAAATTTCCCGGTTTATCCTCTTAGTTTTGCTGTTTTTTTTGTTGTTGTTTTTTATCAATATTTTTCTCCCCCCCCCCTCTAGTGTAAGAACTGTTTACAATGTGAATTACCTTTGCTTGTAACACACATCCCCTCATGATGAATGCAAATTCGTTGCGTTCATCTATTTAAGTAAATGAGAATAAGATAGATGCAGAAAAGAGTTGACCTTTACATGACTAATTGGAAAGGGAACAGACAGCGTGCAATTTTCTCAACGACTTTATAATCAACTTATTTACTCACACTTCATCTGGTTGCCAATAGCAACAGGAACGGCCAGAATCCTCCGTATCACTTGCACTCTAAAAAGATATCAAGGAGCAGTGCGAATTGATGAGAAAGAATTGGGGGAGGGCTGGCATGGGGCCCGTCTTATAAGCAGTTACGATTGCTCGCATTGGAAATGCATTTCTTTAAAATATCTGATCACAAATTTACAGTGATCAATTGCAATTATAAATTTAGGTCAATTTGCCCACCGACCCGAAACGTTTCCGGTCAACTCTCAGCTCGTCTCTGAAACAATTTGCTCGAGTTGGGAATTAGCACTTAAGGATAATTCCGCTGAATGGGTTTTAGACCTATAAGTGAGCGCCCATCTATCTTTCGAAGGTTGGAGAGAGGGTAATCACGGAATAATAGAGTCTTGTAATTATACAAATATGGGGAGGGGGAGGCTATCTGTCTCAATACACCCCAGATTAAAGGTCAGTCAAGGGTATATAGCGTTTTTGATCAATATACCACATCTATCTTCATTTTTTAAACTAAGTGCGTCCTGTTTGATAAATTAAAACAAGAAGGGCTAGTTGTCAAGGGCTGGATAATCGCAGTTAAACTAGTAGTATAACATTTTGTTGTGCCGTTAAATCATAACAAGTACTAACAAAATTGATGCTTGATGTCATTTTTCATAAGGCAGTCGCGATAACGGCGGGGCAATACATCTTAAAGGCATTCAACCCCTTTCGTTGTTACCTTTCCCAAATGGTATTGCCATTGAGCACCATTAAACATAAAAGAAAAATGGATAACAAGAGTTAATTACCTCTTTATTGTTAAAGATAATCTCGAATGGTTGATCGGCTGCCAGTTGGAGATCCGAACCGTCCCATTTCTTGACCGATACGGTGGCGACTAGTGAGGCGATCTCGTGAGTGACTACGGTCCGATTTCCGCCGCCCGTGGTCGTCTCTTCGCCATCATCGACCATGTTGGTCGACATTACGTCCTCGATAGAGCTCAGGACAGAAATAGCAGCCGTAGCTGAAAAAATAATACAAATTAAAAAAACGCTTTAAGAGGGTCTTTTTGAGTTTTCTTTTTTAATAGCTTTCAACAGGTAAATATAAAATTGTAAAATTGTAAATGTTCTCTATTGCCTACCTTCTCTCTCTCTCTCTCTCTCTCTCTCTTTGAGTTGTAACTTTTGTAGAAATGATGATCATTTTGGCTTACTCCTTTTTTGCCGAACGAGAGAATAGGCAAACTATACAATTTCTCTCTCTCCACCCGGTACAGGGAGTCCTACTTTACTATTATAAATAACTTACTGTTTATAGCCATTTTCAATAAGTTAGAGTGGATGTTAAACGCCGAAATAGTATGGCCAAAATGAGAGATGAACAAAAGAAAAATAATATTTCGCCCTGTGGGGGGGGGGGGGGGGGGGGGTGGAATGGAGGGAGGGCAGTAAAATGTTATCATCGACATGGAAATGATAAAATCAAATGAGTAATGCATAATAAAGCAGTGTTCTGGGAAAAATTGCGTCCCCAATCATCCACTTGTCCGTAATCTGAATAAGAATTCGACCACGTCTTGTGGTATATACCCACTATGCCATGACATGACAGATTAAACTTATGAAAAAAGCAGAAACACGAAGTTGCAAACCATCCAGAGACTCCTAATAAATTGCGTTACTGACCAATTAATTGTGTCATTACAAATCTTTATTCTCATTTTTCTTATGTATAACTGATTTTCTTATAAAAACTGAAGATATGGCGTATATATTCAATACTGAATGAACGCCATTAAACTATTACCAACAGCAACAACAACATGACATGTATCTCTCATTCATATCCACAACGCCCCCGAACTGACCGATTCTTGGCCAATCGTTGTCCTGTAAATTATACCTCATTCACATCGACGAAACAGACGCCAGTCCGACAACACACCGGACAAAAATAACATCTCAGCCATACCGCCTAACCAAACTACATCAGATCCCTGTTTAATAGAAACATGTTATCAGTAACAAGTTACACTAATGGGGCGGTGCAAGAAAGTTGCGATTAGTTTCAAGTCGCAAAATTTGGAACTGATATTTACAATTGATTGCAACTCAACTTTCTTGCAACGCCTCACTAGTCTCCTATATTTCCTAGGATTTTGTAAAGATTAAAGTCTCTCTCTCTCTCTTACTAACGGGGTTTTGCAAGAAAGTTGATTTGCGATCAATTCCAAATTTGAAATAAATCTCAAGACTCACGCTTTATTTGGGGGATTTGCAATTGAATGCAACTTTCTTGCAACACCCCATTACCGTTATAAGCTACCGAAATCTCGGCATTTGATTTGCTGAGAGCGCTTTTGCATTGAAACCTAGCATTTCTTATTGATAACAAGTTTTATGAAACAGTGCTCTGGTGTCGGTCTCGTTGGGGGTATAAGCCGCCGTCTTACCTCCATCACCCATTGCAGATGGCGGTATCTTGACCACGTACGAATCGTTGTTGATCCCGGCTTCGAGCCTTGGCCCAGGCGATGTCGATGAACACGTCGCACAAATCGGAATCACCTTCAGGACTGAGTAAAGGAATGGACACAAATAAACCAAACGAAATAATGTCATGTTACAAATAAATAAAGATTTCATAATGTATTCAGGCTCATCATTTATTTTTAAGTGATATATTCCTCATGCTTGCCAAGCTACCTGTTTTCGTATTTTCCTTACTTGTAATCGTGTGCTTTAAAACATTTTAAGGCTCCGAGTGAATCTTCGATCTAACCACCGAAGTCTCTAAGCGCTAAAAAAAAGACTCAGCAGCATGCCCCATGTGAGGATCGAACTCACGACCTTCAGATTATGAGACTGACGCGCTGCCTACTGCGCTAACGAGGCTGATATGGTGGGCATGGGCTTTTTAAAGTTTTATTGCCATTCATATAATTTTGTTTAAAAAATAATAATAAAAACGGTGCTTATAAAACGCTAACCACCGACGTCTCTAAGCGCTAAAAAAATTGAGCAGCATGCCCCATGTGAGGATCGAACTCACGACCTTCAGATTATGAGACTGACGCGCTGCCTACTGCGCTAACGAGGCTGCTATGGTGGGCACGTACTTTTAAAAGTTTTATTGCCTTTCATATAATTTTGTTTAAATAATAATAATGAAAACCGGTGCTTATAAAACGCTTACCACAGAAGTCTCAAAGCACTAAAAAATTGAGCAGCATGCCCCATGTGAGGATCGAACTCACGACCGTCAGATTATGAGACTGACGCGCTGCCTACTGCGCTAACGAGGCTGCTATGGTGGGCATGTGCTTTTAAAAGTTGTATTGCCATTCATATAATTTTGTTTTAATAATAATAATAAAATCGGTGTTCATAAAACGCTCATCACCGAAGTCTCTAAGGGCTAACAAAAATTGACCAGCATGCCCCATGTGAGGATCGAACTCACGACCTTCAGATTATGAGACGGACGCGCTGCCTACTGCGCTAACGAGGCTGCTATGGTGGGCATGTGCTTTTAAAAGTTGTATTGCCATCGTATAATTTTCTTTAAATAATAATAATAATAAAAACCGTGCTTATAAAACGCTTACCATCGAAGTCTCTAAGCACTAAAATATTGATGCCCCATGTGAGGATCGAACTCACGACCTTCAGATTATGAGACTGACGCGCTGCCTACTGCGCTAACGAGGATGCTATGGTGGGCATGTGCTTTTAAAAGTTGTATTGCCATCGTATAATTTTCTTTAAATAATAATAATAATAAAAACCGTGCTTATAAAACGCTTACCATCGAAGTCTCTAAGCACTAAAATATTGATGCCCCATGTGAGGATCGAACTCACGACCTTCAGATTATGAGACTGACGCGCTGCCTACTGCGCTAACGAGGCTGCTATGGTGGGCACGTACTTTTAAAAGTTTTATTGCCATTCATATAATTTTGTTTTATTAATAATAATAAAAACGGTGCTCATAAAACGCTTACCACCGAAGTCTCTAAGCGCTAAAAAAAAAAAGACTCAGCAGCATGCCCCATGTGAGGATCGAACTCACGACCTTCAGATTATGAGACTGACGCGCTGCCTACTGCGCTAATGAGGCTGCTATGGTGGGCATGTGATTTTAAAAGTTTTATTGCCATTCATATAATTTTGTGTTAATAATAATTATAGAAACGGTGCTTATAAAGCGCTAACCACCGAAGTCTCTAAGCGCTAAAAGAATGAGCAGCGTGGCCCATGTGAGGATCGAACTCACGACCTTCAGATTATGAGACTGACGCGCTGCCTACTGCGCTAACGAGGCTGCTATGGTGGGCATGTGATTTTAAAAGTTTTATTGCCATTCATATAATTTTGTTTTATTAATAATAATAAAAACGGTGCTGATAAAACGCTTACCACCGAAGTCTCTAAGCGCTAAAAATAAAAAAAGAAGACTCAACAGCATGCCCCATGTGAGGATCGAACTCACGACCTTCAGATTATGAGACTGACGCGCTGCCTACTGCGCTAACGAGGCTGCTATGGTGGGCATGTACTTTTAAAAGTTTTATTGCCATTCATATAATTTTGTTTTATTAATAATAGTAAAAACGGTCCTGATAAAACGCTTACCACCGAAGTCTCTAAGCGCTAAAAAAAAAAGAAGACTCAACAGCATGCCACTTGTGAGGATCGAACTCACGACCTTCAGATTATGGGACTGACGCGCTGCCTACTGCGCTAACGAGGCTGCTATAGTGGGCATGTGCTTTTAAAAGTTGTATTGCCATTCCTGTAATTTTGTTTTAATAATAATAATAAAAACGATGCTCATAAAACGCTTACCACCGAAGGCTCTAAGCGCTAAAAAAAAAGAAGACTCAACAGCATGCCCCATGTGAGGATCGACTCATGACCTTCAGATTATGAGACTGACGCGCTGCCTACTGCGCTAACGAGGCTGCTATGCTGGGCATGTGCTTTTAAAGGTTGTATTGAAATCCATATGATTTTGTTTTAATAATAATAATAATAAAAACGGTGCTTATAAAACGCTTACCACGAAAGTCTCTAAGCGCTAAATAAAAACAAGCAGCATGCCCCATGTGAGGATCGAACTCATGACCTTCAGATTATGAGACTGACGCGCTGCCTACTGCGCTAACGAGGCTGCTATAGTGGGCATGTGCTTTTAAAAGTTGTATTGCCATTCATATAATTTTGTTTTAATAATGATAATACAAACGATGCTCATAAAACGCTTACCACCGAAGGCTCTAAGCGCTAAAAAAAAAGAAGACTCAACAGCATGCCCCATGTGAGGATCGAACTCATGACCTTCAGATTATGAGACTGACACGCTGCCTACTGCGCTAACGAGGCTGCTATGCTGGGCATGTGCTTTTAAAGGTTGTATTGCCATCCATATAATTTTGTTTTAATAATAATAATAATAAAAACGGTGCTTATAAAACGCTTACCACCCAGTTCTCTAAGCAAAAAAAAGTTGAGCAGCATGCCCCATGTGAGGATCGAACTCACGACCTTCAGATTATGAGACTGACGCGCTGCCTACTGCGCTAACGAGGCTGCTTAGTGGGCATGTGCTTTTAAAAGTTGTATTGCCATTCCTGTAATTTTGTTTTAATAATAATAATAAAAACGGTGCTTATAAAACGCTTACCACCCAGTTCTCTAAGCAAAAAAAAGTTGAGCAGCATGCCCAATGTGAGGATCGAACTCACGACCTTCAGATTATGAGACTGACGTGCCGCCTACTGCGCTAACGAGGCTGCTAAGATAGGCATGTGCTTTTAAAAGTTGTATTGCCATTCATATAATTTTGTTTTAATAATGATAATACAAACGATGCTCATAAAACGCTTACCACCGAAGGCTCTAAGCGCTAAAAAAAAAAGAAGACTCAACAGCATGCCCCATGTGAGGATCGAACTCACGACCTTCAGATTATGAGACTGACGCGCTGCCTACTGCGCTAACGAGGCTGCTATAGTGGGCATGTGCTTTTAAAAGTTGTATTGCCATTCATATAATTTTGTTTTAATAATGATAATACAAACGATGCTCATAAAACGCTTACCACCGAAGGCTCTAAGCGCTAAAAAAAAAGAAGACTCAACAGCATGCCCCATGTGAGGATCGAACTCATGACCTTCAGATTATGAGACTGACGCGCTGCCTACTGCGCTAACGAGGCTGCTATGCTGGGCATGTGCTTTTAAAGGTTGTATTGAAATCCATATGATTTTGTTTTAATAATAATAATAATAAAAACGGTGCTTATAAAACGCTTACCACGAAAGTCTCTAAGCGCTAAATAAAAACAAGCAGCATGCCCCATGTGAGGATCGAACTCATGACCTTCAGATTATGAGACTGACGCGCTGCCTACTGCGCTAACGAGGCTGCTATAGTGGGCATGTGCTTTTAAAAGTTGTATTGCCATTCATATAATTTTGTTTTAATAATGATAATACAAACGATGCTCATAAAACGCTTACCACCGAAGGCTCTAAGCGCTAAAAAAAAAGAAGACTCAACAGCATGCCCCATGTGAGGATCGAACTCATGACCTTCAGATTATGAGACTGACACGCTGCCTACTGCGCTAACGAGGCTGCTATGCTGGGCATGTGCTTTTAAAGGTTGTATTGCCATCCATATAATTTTGTTTTAATAATAATAATAATAAAAACGGTGCTTATAAAACGCTTACCACCCAGTTCTCTAAGCAAAAAAAAGTTGAGCAGCATGCCCCATGTGAGGATCGAACTCACGACCTTCAGATTATGAGACTGACGCGCTGCCTACTGCGCTAACGAGGCTGCTATGATAGGCATGTGCTTTTAAAAGTTGTATTGCCATTCATATAATTTTGTTTTAATAATGATAATACAAACGATGCTCATAAAACGCTTACCACCGAAGTCTCTAAGCGCTAAAAGATTGAGCAGCGTGCACCATGTGAGGATCGAACTCGCGACCTTCAGATTATGAGACTGACGCGCTGCCTACTGCGCTAACGAGGCTGCTATGTTGGGCATGTGCTTTTAAAAGTTGTATTGCCATTAACATAATTTTGTTTTAAAGTTGATATTCATTGATTTTAAAAACTAAATTTATTTTCATTATTGCAAAGTTGAAACTTTGATTCGACAAGGCTATCAAAATTCAATGTTTGGAAACATTCGAATTAATGATTATTATAAATTACAAAACGCTTAAATACAGCCCCGGCATAGCAGCGGAAGAGCTCTCCGAACGCTGCTGAGATGTGTGAGATCACAGTATGGACATGACTTGCACAAGCAGACGATGCCCCATGACATCTCACACATTTTCAGTGCTTGTGTTTTCATCTTTTCTTGAGTTCTTTCTCTTACTTCACTACCGTCAGGCTAAATGCATAATAAATTGCCTCACTCTTAACCCCGCGCATGGTTTTATTTTGATGACAAATGCAGCGATACAAAAATAAAGGAATCTGTCGCTTGTAAACAAAATAAGACGCCATTGTATGTTCAGCTGCACGCACCGGGTTATGTTCGGCGTTTCAAGAGGGAACAAATGCCGTCCTTAATATCATTCCAGGGGTTTTTCAATTTGAAAGTCTGGTTTCTTTGATTGTGAATTACCCCCAATCCTGTGTATTTACAAGCAAAAGATTTTAGTTATCAGAATCGGGTCATATCCCCTTTTGAATGGTTTGACATGCCATTAAATTTATATACACTAAACTCATTATAATTTGACAAATAATAGCTTTGCAATTATGTTCATTCTCTATGGGATGTCATCTGCTTGGGCAGTGTTGGTCCATATAGTGACGTCATTAAAACATCGTTATTTTTCCGGCGAATCTCTGGTATATCCCAGCTGCTATGGAGGTGGTTGTATTTGTATTTTTTTATAAATCACCCGATATGTAGTTGACCTATAACTTGTACGATGGCCATCTGTTAGATTACCAGTTTCTAGTCATACATTAGTTGACATATTTGTGATTTTCTTTGAGTTTCATCTTTAATAATAATAATAAAAACGGTGCTCATGACCACCAAAGTCTCTAAGCGCTAAAAAAAAATCGAGCAGCATGCCCCATGTGAGGATCGAACTCACGACCTTCAGATTATGAGACTGACGCGCTGCCTACTGCGCTAACGAGGCTGCTATGTTGGGCATGTGCTTTTAAAAGTTGTATTGCCATTAACATAATTTTGTTTTAATAATAATGAAAACGGTGCTCATAAAACGCTTACCACCAAAGTCTCTAAGCGCAAAAAAGATCGAGCAGCATGCCCCATGTGAGGATCGAACTCACGACCTTCAGATTATGAGACTGACGTGCCGCCTACTGCGCTAACGAGGCTGCTAAGATAGGCATGTGCTTTTAAAAGTTGTATTGCCATTCATATAATTTTGTTTTAATAATGATAATACAAACGATGCTCATAAAACGCTTACCACCGAAGGCTCTAAGCGCTAAAAAAAAAAGAAGACTCAACAGCATGCCCCATGTGAGGATCGAACTCACGACCTTCAGATTATGAGACTGACGCGCTGCCTACTGCGCTAACGAGGCTGCTATAGTGGGCATGTGCTTTTAAAAGTTGTATTGCCATTCATATAATTTTGTTTTAATAATGATAATACAAACGATGCTCATAAAACGCTTACCACCGAAGGCTCTAAGCGCTAAAAAAAAAGAAGACTCAACAGCATGCCCCATGTGAGGATCGAACTCATGACCTTCAGATTATGAGACTGACGCGCTGCCTACTGCGCTAACGAGGCTGCTATGCTGGGCATGTGCTTTTAAAGGTTGTATTGAAATCCATATGATTTTGTTTTAATAATAATAATAATAAAAACGGTGCTTATAAAACGCTTACCACGAAAGTCTCTAAGCGCTAAATAAAAACAAGCAGCATGCCCCATGTGAGGATCGAACTCATGACCTTCAGATTATGAGACTGACGCGCTGCCTACTGCGCTAACGAGGCTGCTATAGTGGGCATGTGCTTTTAAAAGTTGTATTGCCATTCATATAATTTTGTTTTAATAATGATAATACAAACGATGCTCATAAAACGCTTACCACCGAAGGCTCTAAGCGCTAAAAAAAAAGAAGACTCAACAGCATGCCCCATGTGAGGATCGAACTCATGACCTTCAGATTATGAGACTGACACGCTGCCTACTGCGCTAACGAGGCTGCTATGCTGGGCATGTGCTTTTAAAGGTTGTATTGCCATCCATATAATTTTGTTTTAATAATAATAATAATAAAAACGGTGCTTATAAAACGCTTACCACCCAGTTCTCTAAGCAAAAAAAAGTTGAGCAGCATGCCCCATGTGAGGATCGAACTCACGACCTTCAGATTATGAGACTGACGCGCTGCCTACTGCGCTAACGAGGCTGCTATGATAGGCATGTGCTTTTAAAAGTTGTATTGCCATTCATATAATTTTGTTTTAATAATGATAATACAAACGATGCTCATAAAACGCTTACCACCGAAGTCTCTAAGCGCTAAAAGATTGAGCAGCGTGCACCATGTGAGGATCGAACTCGCGACCTTCAGATTATGAGACTGACGCGCTGCCTACTGCGCTAACGAGGCTGCTATGTTGGGCATGTGCTTTTAAAAGTTGTATTGCCATTAACATAATTTTGTTTTAAAGTTGATATTCATTGATTTTAAAAACTAAATTTATTTTCATTATTGCAAAGTTGAAACTTTGATTCGACAAGGCTATCAAAATTCAATGTTTGGAAACATTCGAATTAATGATTATTATAAATTACAAAACGCTTAAATACAGCCCCGGCATAGCAGCGGAAGAGCTCTCCGAACGCTGCTGAGATGTGTGAGATCACAGTATGGACATGACTTGCACAAGCAGACGATGCCCCATGACATCTCACACATTTTCAGTGCTTGTGTTTTCATCTTTTCTTGAGTTCTTTCTCTTACTTCACTACCGTCAGGCTAAATGCATAATAAATTGCCTCACTCTTAACCCCGCGCATGGTTTTATTTTGATGACAAATGCAGCGATACAAAAATAAAGGAATCTGTCGCTTGTAAACAAAATAAGACGCCATTGTATGTTCAGCTGCACGCACCGGGTTATGTTCGGCGTTTCAAGAGGGAACAAATGCCGTCCTTAATATCATTCCAGGGGTTTTTCAATTTGAAAGTCTGGTTTCTTTGATTGTGAATTACCCCCAATCCTGTGTATTTACAAGCAAAAGATTTTAGTTATCAGAATCGGGTCATATCCCCTTTTGAATGGTTTGACATGCCATTAAATTTATATACACTAAACTCATTATAATTTGACAAATAATAGCTTTGCAATTATGTTCATTCTCTATGGGATGTCATCTGCTTGGGCAGTGTTGGTCCATATAGTGACGTCATTAAAACATCGTTATTTTTCCGGCGAATCTCTGGTATATCCCAGCTGCTATGGAGGTGGTTGTATTTGTATTTTTTTATAAATCACCCGATATGTAGTTGACCTATAACTTGTACGATGGCCATCTGTTAGATTACCAGTTTCTAGTCATACATTAGTTGACATATTTGTGATTTTCTTTGAGTTTCATCTTTAATAATAATAATAAAAACGGTGCTCATGACCACCAAAGTCTCTAAGCGCTAAAAAAAAATCGAGCAGCATGCCCCATGTGAGGATCGAACTCACGACCTTCAGATTATGAGACTGACGCGCTGCCTACTGCGCTAACGAGGCTGCTATGTTGGGCATGTGCTTTTAAAAGTTGTATTGCCATTAACATAATTTTGTTTTAATAATAATGAAAACGGTGCTCATAAAACGCTTACCACCAAAGTCTCTAAGCGCAAAAAAGATCGAGCAGCATGCCCCATGTGAGGATCGAACTCACGACCTTCAGATTATGAGACTGACGCGCTGCCTACTGCGCTAACGAGGCTGCTATAGTGGGCATGTGCTTTTAAAAGTTTTATTGCCATGAACATAATTTTGTTTTAACAATATTAATAAAAACGGTGCTCATTACCACCAAAGTCTCTAAGCGCAAAAAAAAAATCGAACAGCATGCCCCATGTGAGGATCGAACTCACGACCTTCAGATTATGAGACTGACGCGCTGCCTACTGCACTAACGAGGCTGCTATGGTGGGCATCTGCTTTTAAAAGTTGTTATTGCCATTCATATAATTTTGTTTTAATAATAATAATAAAAACGGTGCTCATAAAACGATTACCACCAAATTCTCTAAGCGCAAAAAAGATCGAGCAGCATGCCCCATGTGAGGATCGAACTCACGACCTTCAGATTATGCGACTGACGCGCTGCCTACTGCGCTAACGAGGCTGCTATGGTGGGCATGTGCTTTTAAAAGTTTTTATTGCCATTCATATAATTTTTTTTAAATAATAATAATAAAAGTGTGCCCATAAAACGCTTACCACCGAAGTCTCTAAGTGCTAAAAAAAATTCGAGCAGCATGCCCCATGTGAGGATCGAACTCACGACCTTCAGATTATGAGACTGACGCGCTGCCTACTGCGCTAACGAGGCTGCTATAGTGGGCATGTGCTTTTAAAAGTTGTATTGCCATTAACATAATTTTGTTTTAATAATAATGAAAACGGTGCTCATAAAACGCTTACCACCAAAGTCTCTAAGCGCAAAAAAGATCGAGCAGCATGCCCCATGTGAGGATCGAACTCACGACCTTCAGATTATGCGACTGACGCGCTGCCTACTGCGCTAACGAGGCTGCTATGGTGGGCATGTGCTTTTAAAAGTTGTATTGCCATTAACATAATTTTGTTTTAATATTAATAATAAAAACGGTACTCATAAAACGCTTACCACGAAAGTCTCTAAGCGCTAAATAAAAACAAGCAGCATGCCCCATGTGAGGATCGAACTCATGACCTTCAGATTATGAGACTGACGCGCTGCATACTGCGCCAACGAGGCTGCTATGTTGGGCATGTGCTTTTAAAAGTTGTATTGCCATTAACATAATTTTGTTTTAATATTAATAATAAAAACGGTACTCATAAAACGCTTACCACGAAAGTCTCTAAGCGCAAAAAAGATCGAGCAGCATGCCCCATGTGAGGATCGAACTCACGACCTTCAGATTATGAGACTGACGCGCTGCCTACTGCGCTAACGAGGCTGCTATAGTGGGCATGTGCTTTTAACAGTTTTATTGCCATGAACATAATTTTGTTTTAACAATATTAATAAAAACGGTGCTCATTACCACCAAAGTCTCTAAGCGCAAAAAAAAAAAATCGAGCAGCATGCCCCATGTGAGGATCGAACTCACGACCTTCAGATTATGAGACTGACGCGCTGCCTACTGCGCTAACGAGGCTGCTATGGTGGGCATGTGCTTTTAAAAGTTTTTATTGCCATTGATATAATTTTGTTTTAATATTAATAATAAAAACGGTACTCATAAAACGCTTACCACGAAAGTCTCTAAGCGCAAAAAAGATCGAGCAGCATGCCCCATGTGAGGATCGAACTCACGACCTTCAGATTATGCGACTGACGCGCTGCCTACTGCGCTAACGAGGCTGCTATGGTGGGCATGTGCTTTTAAAAGTTTTTATTGCCATTCATATAATTTTGTTTTAATAATAATAATACAAGTGTGCCCATAAAACGCTTACCACCGAAGTCTCTATAAGCGCTAAAAAAAAATCGAGCAGCATGCCCCATGTGAGGATCGAACTCACGACCTTCAGATTATGAGACTGCCGCGCTGCCTACTGCGCTAACGAGGCTGCTATGGTGGGCATGTGATTTAAAAAGTTTTATTGCCATTCATATAATTTTGTGTTAATAATAATTATAGAAACGGTGCTTATAAAGCGCTAACCACCGAAGTCTCTAAGCGCTAAAAGAATGAGCAGCGTGCCCCATGTGAGGATCGAACTCACGACCTTCAGATTATGAGACTGACGCGCTGCCTACTGCGCTAACGAGGCTGCTATGGTGGGCATGTGATTTAAAAAGTTTTATTGCCATTCATATAATTTTGTTTTAATAATAATTATAGAAACGGTGCTTATAAAGCGCTAACCACCGAAGTCTCTAAGCGCTAAAAGAATGAGCAGCGTGCCCCATGTGAGGATCGAACTCACGACCTTCAGATTATGAGACTGACGCGCTGCCTACTGCGCTAACGAGGCTGCTATGGTGGGCATGTGATTTTAAAAGTTTTATTGTCATTCATATAATTTTGTTTCAATAATAATAATAATAAAGGTGCTCATGAAACGCTTACACCGAAGTCTCTAAGCGCTAAAAATATGAGTAGCGTGCCCCATGTGAGGATCGAACTCACGACCTTCAGATTATGAGACTGACGCGCTGCCTACTGCGCTAACGAGGCTGCTATGGTGGGCATGTGCTTTTAAAAGTTGTATTGCCATTAACATAATTTTGTTTTAATATTAATAAAAAAAACGGTACTCATAAAACGCTTACCACGAAAGTCTCTAAGCGCTAAATAAAAACAAGCAGCATGCCCCATGTGAGGATCGAACTCATGACCTTCAGATTATGAGACTGACGCGCTGCATACTGCGCCAACGAGGCTGCTATGTTGGGCATGTGCTTTTAAAAGTTGTATTGCCATTAACATAATTTTGTTTTAATATTAATAATAAAAACGGTACTCATAAAACGCTTACCACGAAAGTCTCTAAGCGCAAAAAAGATCGAGCAGCATGCCCCATGTGAGGATCGAACTCACGACCTTCAGATTATGAGACTGACGCGCTGCCTACTGCGCTAACGAGGCTGCTATAGTGGGCATGTGCTTTTAACAGTTTTATTGCCATGAACATAATTTTGTTTTAACAATATTAATAAAAACGGTGCTCATTACCACCAAAGTCTCTAAGCGCAAAAAAAAAATCGAGCAGCATGCCCCATGTGAGGATCGAACTCACGACCTTCAGATTATGAGACTGACGCGCTGCCTACTGCGCTAACGAGGCTGCTATGGTGGGCATGTGCTTTTAAAAGTTTTTATTGCCATTGATATAATTTTGTTTTAATATTAATAATAAAAACGGTACTCATAAAACGCTTACCACGAAAGTCTCTAAGCGCAAAAAAGATCGAGCAGCATGCCCCATGTGAGGATCGAACTCACGACCTTCAGATTATGCGACTGACGCGCTGCCTACTGCGCTAACGAGGCTGCTATGGTGGGCATGTGCTTTTAAAAGTTTTTATTGCCATTCATATAATTTTGTTTTAATAATAATAATACAAGTGTGCCCATAAAACGCTTACCACCGAAGTCTCTATAAGCGCTAAAAAAAAATCGAGCAGCATGCCCCATGTGAGGATCGAACTCACGACCTTCAGATTATGAGACTGCCGCGCTGCCTACTGCGCTAACGAGGCTGCTATGGTGGGCATGTGATTTAAAAAGTTTTATTGCCATTCATATAATTTTGTGTTAATAATAATTATAGAAACGGTGCTTATAAAGCGCTAACCACCGAAGTCTCTAAGCGCTAAAAGAATGAGCAGCGTGCCCCATGTGAGGATCGAACTCACGACCTTCAGATTATGAGACTGACGCGCTGCCTACTGCGCTAACGAGGCTGCTATGGTGGGCATGTGATTTAAAAAGTTTTATTGCCATTCATATAATTTTGTTTTAATAATAATTATAGAAACGGTGCTTATAAAGCGCTAACCACCAAAGTCTCTAAGCGCAAAAAAGATCGAGCAGCATGCCCCATGTGAGGATCGAACTCACGACCTTCAGATTATGAGACTGACGCGCTGCCTACTGCGCTAACGAGGCTGCTATGGTGGGCATGTGATTTTAAAAGTTTTATTGTCATTCATATAATTTTGTTTCAATAATAATAATAAAAAAGGTGCTCATGAAACGCTTACACCGAAGTCTCTAAGCGCTAAAAATATGAGTAGCGTGCCCCATGTGAGGATCGAACTCACGACCTTCAGATTATGAGACTGACGCGCTGCCTACTGCGCTAACGAGGCTGCTATGATGGGCATTTGTTTTTAAAAGTTGTACTTCCATTCACTTAATTTTGTTCCTGTAAAGGTCAAAGTTACTGGGACAGAACCATCAAGCTTCCTCCTCTAGAACTAAATAGTTTGATTAATGAAGCTGCCAAATGGCTCATTGGTTGCTCTCTCGACCATGTCCAGATGTTCTCTAGAGGATGGACCGAGCCAGACACACTTCCAAGATTCACACCTTGTCATATCTTCAAGCTTCAGTTACCAACTTTGATTACCTTGTGATATTTCTTTATGTCACTGTTCGGACCTTTGGATATCTAATTAAATCGCATGCTTTCGAAATGATCTTCTATCCGGTTTTATTGGTATATTTGCAAAATAGCTTTGAAATTGGTGGGTTCTTATGAAATATTGTTATTTTTCTTTGTGTATTGTCTCGGCCACGGCATTGACCAAATTGTGCATTTGTTTCTTGCTCTATTTGATCTCATAACACAATTAAAACAGGAGCTGCTGAGCCCTTTATTAATCATTTCATCGTTATCATCACCATCATCATCATCACCATAGTCATGTAACCATTGGCATCATCATCATCATCATCAACAACAACAACATCGGCATCACCATCATCGTTATCATCATCATCATCATCATCGTCGTCGTCAAGTATCGCCATCATCATAACAACATCGGCATCATCATCATCCTCCTCATCACCATCGTTACCATCAATATAGTCATGTGACCTACCCAGCTGGTCATTTTCGATGGTGAGGGACTTCCCCGGTCCGGAGACGATCTCTGCTAACGAGTCTACCAGACTATCCATCTTCTCAACCATGTCAGTTACCATGGTTGCAGCTGCGTCGTTACTCTGAAGAGGAAGGGAAAGGTACATTGAAATATTTGATTTGTTATACAGTCAAACCTGCTTTAGTGACCACCTGTCTACAAAGACTACATTTTTTGTTTCCTTTGAAAATGGTTTCTCATTGAAACATGTCTAAAGGAACTTGTACTTAAAGACCACCTGCCTATAAAGACCACTTTTTGTCTCCCTTGTGTGGTCTTTATGGATAGGTTTTACTGTGTATTATTCCTGACCGAAAAAGCAGAAAACTGTTTTCATTCACTCACATTTTTTCTCTTTTTAAAAGGTTCATTGATTATTAAAGGCGATCCTAAAACTCAAGATTGGCTGGAAGTGGTGCAGAATTTAAAAAAAATTGCATCTCATTAAAACTTCATTCGGAAAAGTGTATAATTACACAAAAGAAAGAGACATGGCTTTGTCGTTCGCTTTTTCCAATCCTCTTTAGAACTCCACAAATTAATGAGTGTGTATCTTAAAAAACATTCATTGCAAAAATCGGGTCAGGCTTTTTTATATAAATTAAACACAATTGTAAAGGATTGTAAAGAAATCAAATAAAGAAAATGTCAAATTACCATGAAGTATATTGCCTTCTGAAATCATGGTCGGATTATGTAATTATAATGTTCGCATATTTCAAAAGGTGACACTCACGGCTATTGAACTTGACTTCGGTTGATTTTTTCGAAAGCCTTCACAATCATATTTCATGATTAAAAACCTTCAATTAAATAAACAATTGTTACTTACTGGGCGAAGAGGCTAACTTTTATCCTTTTTTATCGAAAAAGTTAAACAGGATGTAACAAACTTTCAAACCATTCCTCCACTTGGTTAGCTATGGCGCTTATTAAACACGATACACTCGCGTCCAAATAAACTCACAAACTGACATGCATGAAGGATAATAAACATAAATCAGATATGTTTATTGCCAAAGAGGAATTCGTAATGATCGAATTTCGTCTTCTGTCTCTTGCTTATCGAGCTGATTATAAGCGTGACGACATAATATGTCTACCCTCGGTATACATCCTAATCAGACAGATTAACAGGATGGGAGAATGAAATAGCCTGCATCAGATTAATATCTAGATAACCAGACAACCTATTACTTAACAAGAAACAAATGATTTCGTCTATGATTCGGTTTAGTTGTATTTTAATCTACAGCTTTTTACTAATTCTTTTGTTAAAATGTCATGATTTCCATAAGTTTCTTCGAGGCCTGCATTCCAGCTGGATGCTTTAGCTCGTATGCAATTACCAAATCTCAATGTATTCTGACATGTTTAGATAATTATATATTTGGCATTGGGTGGTGAAAAGGGTATCCCTGAATGACAAAGAAGTCGATAATTAAAATCAAATGAAAATCATTCCGAAATTCAAAGAGAAATTATTAATGAAGGAGAGACTTACCCCTGACGGTCCGGGGCCGATCAAGGGAGGAGCGTCTATGATGTCATCGAGAATATCCAGAGTCCCTTGATCATCCTAAATATTTTTTTAGAGAGAAGAGAGGGGGTGGAGGGGTAAAGCGGGAGAGAGAGCGAGAGGGGGAGAGGAGAAAGCCAGATATAGCGAGAGAGCAATAGAGAAAGAAAGAGAGTGAGTGACAGACAAAGCGAGTGAGAAAGAGAGAAAGAAAGAGAGAAAGAGAGAGGGGAAGGGAGAGAAAGAGAGAGAGAGAGAGAGAGAGGTAGAGAGAGAGAGAGAGAGAGAGAAGTAGGGATGGGGAGACATACAATAAGAGTGAAATACTGGAAAAGCAAAATGGACTTGGCAATTTTTACGTACATTGTCATCACTTAAATCGATAACGAGATGAGTGCTTCTCTTGTATTGACTGCAGCCTTGAAGATTATAGTGATACTATGGAAAAGCATTTTATGTAATAAACAGCAAACATAACACTTCTTCAATATTAATGACCTACGCCTTATATTGCAAGGAATTAACAGGTCTCAACCATACAACAAATCTTCCATATTCGCTGGTTTATTCAATATACACGCCTTCGAGTTCGAAGCACTCTGTATAATCCCAGGAAGAAAAAAAACTTTTCGAAATGACAACTGTAGAGGGAAATCTGACCTCCCTTGCGATATACAGGGCCCCATGGAAGACCACTACTTGCTGGTGAATGGGCTACCCTGTCAAAAGATCAGAAATAAATAAATAAATAAATAAAATACACGAGTAATATAGAATGACAGCGTAAGGAAGGGAATAGATAGTGCAAGTCAAACTTATGCCATTTACTGCAGGTGGAATCACTCAGATTCCGTCACACAGGGAGAGATTAATTTTAAAAGCAAATAACGAAACAGGACACTCTACACTCTTTTTTTTTTATCGGCATAAATGATGCACTTCCTTATAGCGTTTTTGCAATGAAGAATGAAATCGCTTTAGAATGTTGTTTTGTTTAGATGAAAAATTATGAATATTTGTTGTCATTTTTTCTATTTGTTCGTATAGTGCAGATCGTCTAGATTTGCGGGAGCGCTACGACGACAATTCTGAAGCGTTCCAAAATTTCGTTACGCTCTTATAAATCAAGACGATTATCAAAGAAATTTGGTTCTGGTACAATTTCTTCTATAGAAAGAAAGAGATATAATTATTATCACAAAGCTCTGTATTAGTTCATTGTATATTGCTTCAAAACACACCAGTGTGACTGGCATATTATAAATATCTATACGGATTGTAAACGACATTCTGATGGAGGAGATGTCAGCGCGCATGCGCGACAAGCTTCTGGTAATTCACTGCAGGTGCAATCACAACGAATCCCGTGGTGGCGCTTTTCAGCTTTCTCCGTCAGCATCGGCAGGGGTTTGATGAGAGTTGACAAATGTTTTGGGAAGTTAACCGATTTGGTCTGCCGAGACAAAGATTGAATAGGGACCGAGTCTTTTATTCACCAATACATCTTATTTGGCTCCGTTCACACACTAGAAATTTTTTCCTTTAAGCATCCAAAATGTAAAACGAAAACTGCTCATTTCAGTTTATATCGGTTAGTCCGAGGCGCCACAAAATCAACGTGAACGTGTATGGTGCGCCTAGCGGTCAACATGCGCAAGGTTTATGCCTCAGTCACACCTTTGCGTATTGGGCTTGCGTATTGCTGCGCATTGCCCGAACGCAGACATAGGCAGTCATACCCAATAAAGCGCAATAAAACGTGCTCCCTGCGTACTCAATACGCAGACTAGCGCAAAGGCCTGCGTTTGCCGCTCGCTAGTTTTAAAATTTTCTAAACTATCGCAAGCAAACGCAAGGTCAAATCACCTACGAGTGGATACGAGTGGCAACCAGTGAATGCGAGCAACAGCGAGTGGCTTAGCGCAAGTATATGCAACCATACGCACCTCTTTTTTTTTGGAGCGCGTGTCACTGCCTATAGCTGCGTTCCCTGCACGATTTACCTCGCCAGAGCTCGTTGTCGTTCGCGTATTGTTGCGCTGTTGCTCGCCTACCACTCGCAGCAGCAAGAACTGTTGCAATTGCCGCTCGCTACGCTGCGAGTCTAGCTCGTACGCCGTTCGCTTTAGCTCTCGATCTCTCACTGCGAATAGTTGCCTAGCACCGACCATCGTCGCTGCGCTGCATAACGTTTATAAATAAACATCATTCGCCTCTGCTTCTTCCAGCTGAACCAAAAGCAGGGCCATTTTTTTCATTAGATTGATTTTTTTTTTGTAGATATAGACTCGTCAGAAGCCCGCAAAATGACTTTTATATACACCGTCGCAGCCCAGGCGAGCTGGTACGCTGTTGAGCGAGCTGGCCCGCAGTAGTACGAACAACAGACGAGCTAAAGCGAGCGAACACGCAGTGAGACGCAACGAGACGTGCTGGTGCGAGTGGCTAGCGAGCAGCACACGAGCAAAGAACCAGTTACATACGCAATGTGGCGAGCAAACTGCGTATTGAATCGTACTGCTATGAGCAACAGCGAGCTATAGCGTGGTCATAGGCAACCGTAGGCAGTCTTAGTACGAGCGGCATACGAGCTACCTACGAGCTAGATACGCAATAGTGTGACTGCTACCTTCAAATTTGCCGCGTATTGCTGGGAACGGCTGCGTATTAATATACCCCGCACAGCGCAGCAATACGCAACATCATACGCAAAGGTGTGACTGAGGCATAAAGTGTCGCCATTTATGAATGCACTTCGGGAAGGCAGATGTGAGTTAACCTAGAGGTACGGTCAGCTCTCTGTCTTCGCCTAAAAACCAACCCAATTAAACCATCGAGATAGTATGTGTAAATGGGTTTTTCATACTTATGTGTATCAATCAGATCTGAATATTTTCGGCACAATCCGAAAGACAGCAGAAATTACAAAGTATTTATTTTGAAGGAGGTAAGAGAGGGAGAGGGTTAAATGCTCAGCATGGGCGAAATGTGCGCAAGAATACAAATAACAAAATCTCAAAGTCTTTCGAAAAATCAACAATATCAAGAACCTTGGCTATCACTTTCCTTTATACATGTAATGATGTCTTACGTAATTCGAACATAATCTATATGGAATATGGGGTATATAACAGAGCTTATAAAGTTCCCTTGAGTACATTTCCCAAATGCCTTTGTGATTTTGTTGAATGTTATACAATTAAACCAATCAAACATGCAAACGATTCCACATAATTTCCCGAATGAAATATAACTTTTAATTTGACATGAATCAGTCTTTTCATCAATTCGGTTCATGACACTCCATACTATCTTCATTTACCAATTAACTGCAATGTCTTCCCTTCTAATTGTCTTCGAATGACCCCAATGGTCCACAAGAGAGTAATTTTCATGGAATATACGGTTGAGGGATGATACATAATCCTCCATTTCCTTTCATCTTTATCCATAATCCATCACTTGGGATTATACGTCTGGGGAGAGGATAATCATAGTCTAGAGTTCAGACACTAAAGTATTTGTAATTGAAAAAAGAAAACTGTCTAAATCCCGCTCCGCTCGACTTACAAAATGACTCGAAATTTGCTATCATGATGTATTTGCGCGATGAGTCGAAATAGTCCACCGAATCTCTTTCGGGACAGTTTATCGTAGCCTACACGGCTTGGTAGGGGCTAAGAATGGACTTGCAAAACTAAATTACGTCTCGATGATGAACTAAATTCCCCCTTCGAAATTCCTCAAAACATGTGCACGCCAAATGAAGTATTTGTGCATTGATGAGAGAATTTATTGGGAATTACATGTACATGATTTTCATTTGGGTAGCAGCTGCGTACATTCAATACTCCGCGCTGATTGTTTTCTGATGAAGTTTTTGGTCTTTCGGGAAACGAAGATTCGTCGGAGATGTATCTTCCAAAATGAATTTGAAAACTTATTAATGGTAGTTTATCGTTCTAATATCAATATGTGTGTTGTTCTTCCTAAACAAGAGATCGGTACTTCTGCACGCCTTCTTTTCATTTCAGAGATATTTGCATACAGTACTGTTGTTTACGAAGTTAAAATGAAATCTAATGATAACTGCGCTCATGCCCTTCCACTTCTCCTCATTCTCATTCCTTCCTTCTCTTCATAAACATAGCTGCTTGATTTTCTATCCCTTTCTTAATTCTCATCATCCTGCTTTAAATCCCCCTTTCCCTCTTAATTATCTTTCTTCTTTCCTTACCTTCAAATTTTCTTAACTGTTTTACCATCACCTTCCATTTCTCCTCTCCTCTCCTTCACTTCCCATACTTCACCGTCCTCTTGATATTACACCTTCCATCTTCTTTAATTTACCCAATTATCATTCTAACCATGTGGATCCCCCGATCATTTCTGACTTTCTTCATCACCAGTCTTCATTGTCTAAGTTAGTCTCTCCAGGCTCTCTCTCTCTCCTCTCTCTCTCTCTCTCATTCTCTCCCTCTTATATGACTTTTATCTGTCTGAATGACGACAAATAAATCAACAGACTGACAGTGCCACAGGAGGGTATTATGCAGACTCTAGTTAATTATCAGATCCCCTTATAATAAATCAATCGACAAATTGCGGTAGCATGACATCGCAAAGCATTGAAGTAAAATGTCTCAATCCTTGCTCACAAGTTTAATCCAAAATGTCCTTTCGTTCAGATTTCTTATAATAACTGTCGTTGTCTTCGCGATGAATAATACATTTATTCATATTTTTCAGTTTTTTTTCATGTTATATTTTATTAAAACAATATTTGTATCAAAAAAAAACCTCCGTATTTCAAATTTCTAATGACATTAGAATATGTGTGCACGTAACGAGTTTTCATAACAGAAACCGAAATTACCCTCCTCAATCTTGTCGTACCATAGCGTGCCTTTCTCTTTATTAAAATTATTTCCCGGAATTGTCATCAAATTTTCTCAGCGAATAAAATAACACTAGCTGTATAAATGAATCCTTCAAGGTTCGGAATAATTGCCAGACCATTTCCGATGTGAGATTCGTCAAGTACATGTATCAACTCTTCAGCCTTCATACATTTTCACCGCCTCCGCAATTGCATCTTACAAATCAATTCCATCTCTCCTCAAAAGTCCATTACATCAACAACAACATAATTATAGTGAGAATAATTATTGGGTATTCGCCTGCTGAGAGCCAGAGGGGCGTTTAATCCTTGCAAAATGATCTGACCGAATGCCCTTCTGGCTGTCAGCAGTTGATGGCTTGTACACGCGGCGGTTGAACGCACAGCTAAATTCCTTGATGTCTGATGAGGCGTAGAAGATGGAATATGGGCCTGACTGACAAGTTTGACATAATATAAAGTGACTCTCACACTCTGCCGTGTAGGCCTACCGTGTGCCACTGTGCGCGAAAATGTCTGCGGACGGTGGAGAACGGCGAGGGCACACGGTGGTTCGTTATCAAAGTGGGCAACATGTTAATAGGGCGTTGGCGCTTATTTACACCCGGTGGGTCCCGGCGAAAGTTTTGGGCATGTTCAAAACTTTGGCCGGCTGGCACCGGCCGCAAGTAAGCGGCAAGAGGACGGTGTTATACGGTATGAGGACGGTATGAATACGTTATGAAAACGGTCACACTGTATGAACACGTTCACAACACGCTCATAACCCGTTACAGAACGGTGATGAACGGGCAAAAAAAAATCCACCGTCTGCAACGGGTTGTAAGCGGGTTGGGAACGTGTCATGAACGTGTTGATACTGTGCCACCGTCTTCATAACGTATTCATACCGTCCTCATTACAGTGTTCATACCGGACTGCCAACGGGTGTTTCCAAAGCGGTGCCGCCTGATTCTGACGGCGCCGCCTCTCTAACGCATGGGTAACACTATGAATATGACTGACAATGAGAGCGGACAAAATATACAGTTCCTCAGGTAGACAAAGGAACATCCCTTCACAGCTATTATGTAAAAAGGTGAATATGCATGTGACACCTGTTCTACACATTTTTACATAATAGCAGTGAAGGGTTGTTCCTTTGTCTACCTGAGGAACTGTATATTTTGTCCGCTCTCATTGTCAGTCATGTTCATAGTGTAACATCCTGTTAACGCCTTGAAGTTCCCATAACGTCCTATAACGGGTCCATAACGTGTCCTTACCTTCACAGTAGCGTCATATGAACGTGCCATTACCAACAAATTTACTTTTGTCACCGTGTGCCACCGTTTGTCACTAATTATTGGGTATATATAGAGGGGTTTCGTCAGATGAGCTTTACTTTTTCTTGTCATGACGTCAGCAGTCCGGGGACTCGCTCACGGGACGCTCCGAGCGGTGAGGGGACGCTAAGTGACTGGTAGGTGGCTGCTACAAACCCGGTGCACACGTTCGAGACCCGGTCCCGCCCCCCCCCCCCCCCCCCCCACTCAGAGGTCGAAATGACCGCATGCGTGTTGCCAAAATGTCCGGTAAAGGGGTACTTTTCGTGCGACAAAGTCCGGCCCGAGAATTGTAAAAAAAAAGGGGTGTATTTGACTTTTCACCCGGAGATTTCTTTAAAAAGGGGGTGTTTTTTCATTTTTTCTCTCATCTCTTTGGACTCCTGAGAAATTATTCCGAATTTAGAGGGGTACATTGAGCATTTTTCCTGATTTAGGGGGGTCTCCAAGGCAGGAAATGCCCGGTAAAGCCCGCGAAAGGGGGGTTCGGAAATGTTGGCAGTCGTCAGATAGGGGGTGCTTTCAAAAAGAGGGAACAAGCATATGCGTACCCTAAATAACACTGAGTGGGGGGGGGGGGGGCCGGGGACCCGGTATGGGCCCGGTATGGAAACGGCCAGAAGATGGCAACGAAACGGTGAAAAGATTAATTTTATGAATTTGTTTTTGCGGCTGGGGACAAGTTCGCTCAAAACCCAACGTTCTGGACTCTGTTGTTTTTTAATAGCCCGGCAGGTGGACGGTAGCCCTACACGGCAGACTGTGAGAGCTCCATAAGAAATCAACTACAGACACAAATACAGATAAGACGTCATCTACCCTCCTTTTTTTCTAAGTTGCTTTGGTAAAGTACTTGTATACCGACAATAATTGACTAGCCAATTTAAACGTCATGGCTGATTTTCGTTTATTTACTTTTTGTTGAAACAGCAAAAGAGAATGAGACCTTAAAATAATAATACAATGGCTTCCAAGAAATTCCAACAGCCTTGTGCGGCATATGATAAATCGTGCGATCATTACGAAGATATATGTGATAATGCTTATATTATTTCCGCAGGCAGTACAATATTGAAACTGCCATTATGTTTTTTATAAATATTTATACATCAGGTAAAATAATTGTTTAAAGATAATAAAATTAAGTGGGTTGCATCGAGATATAATACATAGTAGGCACAGTGCATGAACAAAAAATGTTTGAAGCTTTTTTGAGGTGATTGCTCGGGTGTCTTCACGATCAAATCATTGAATATTTGCATTTTAAAAACTCTCAAGGTAGCATTCCCCCACCACATAAACCCCGGCCTCTAGTAATTACCGCCTCCTACTACGCCTACGAACGTGGCCCGTGTTCGCTTCTTGTTCAATGACTGGGTGTTCAGGGTTTGTTCGTCGCCATGGAAACGTGCATCAATTACGGTGGGATGCATTGGTCGTATAAACGTAAGGCGACATTATAATGGACGTGTGACATGGATGTAAGCATGCTCATTAGATGTGTATATAGTACCAATGTCTTTCGTGACGACCTATTTCATGTGCTTAATTAAGCATGTGGGAAACATCGAAGGCGAATTGTCTGGAACGAGTTTGGTCTACGTGCACACCGTGGAACAACATACAAAATAGAAATCTTGGTGATCAATTCAAAAAGTTTGAAAGTCGAAAAGCCCATTTTTCTTTTATAATACTATATTATTCTCTAACTTCTTGATTCTTGCTTTCTGCCCATATCGCCTTTTTATTATACTTGAAGTTCTTTTTCTTCATCCTTCTGTCTCCTTTGCTCCATATCATCATGGATTGTGTTCAATGCCCCTTCGATCATTTCATTTCTTTTCCGCTTACATGCGTTAGATATTGTCTTTCTATCTCGGCTTCTCTTTTTGCCTTTCTTGTTTATTCTTTGTTTCTCTCCAAACTTCTTCCAATGTCTTTTTTCTTCCTCCTTCATATGCTTCTTGTATATTGTCTTGTTCTTCGTCCAGTTCTCCTGTTTTTTAAACTCTGTATCTCTTCAAACGCGTAGTTTCTCCTTCTTTTAAAAATTCTCCTTTTCCTCCCCCTCCTCCTCCTTCTTCTCCTCCCCTCCTCCTTCTCCTCCTACTCCTCCTCCTTCTCCTCCCCCTACCCCTCTTCCTCCTCCTCCTCCTCCACCTCTTCTTCTTCTTCTTCTTCTCCTTTATGTTCTTCTTCTTCTTCTTCGTCGTCGCTTTTCCTCATCATCTTCTGTATCATCATTTTCTCCCTTTTCCTTTCCATCTCCATCTTCCTTCCTCTTCTTCCTCCAGCGTACTAACTCCCCCCCCCCCCGACCCCCTCCCCCACCTCATTCTTCGACGACTGACAAGCATCCATGCACTATGTTATCATAATGATAAAAGAGAATATCTAACATTCCATTCCAATGGTTTTTAAAGACATTAATCGTCGACCAACCGAGCTCTCGTAATACATCCAACCCAGATGAAAATAGCCTAATACCAACAGGTTCATTTGCACTATGATGACCGATAGGATGTCGAGATCGTGACTGACATTGACATTGATTACGACATTGAGTGATTTAAACCCTAATGAAAGTGAATAATGCTTCCTCACAATAGCGGAAATGAAAAGCTGTACATCAAACACGACAAGCTTCCCGCCATGTTCCCCATGCAAACATTACCTAATGAACTTAGTCTTTGGGTTATAAGAGGGATGTGTTTTAAAGGCAGTATGTCAGCGATTATTTGCATAGAGGAGCATTGTTAATTTAACTCTGTCAGAATGACACATTACGCAAGTAATTAACTTGATAAGTATATTGGAAAACATCCATTATAGCCTGTCTATATATTGTGTTTAAATCAATTTGTTCTATGTATTCCTTCATCTTAAATCTACACAAAGCGGCACTGAATTTTGGATTGAAATGTTGGATTGAAATGTGGCAGTTCACTTAATTGAACTATACAGAAATAAGCATCTGGTATCATGGGAATGAGAAATTTTACGAAAGATGACATTTCGATGACATTTGCCAACCTTCCATGATGTTTATTCAAAAATTCGTCAAACCAGACGAGAGCTTTTCTGTCTACAAAGGAAATAAGAGATGCTTTTTGAAAAGAAAAAAGAAAAGAAAAAAGAAATCACAATGTTTGTTATCAGAAGGGGTAACAAAAATAGTTTACCGTGAACTGTGCAACAAAGTCCCCTATTTGAGCCTTCGCCTCTTTTAGAGCAACTCGAGCATTATTCTGTGTAAAAAAAGAAAGAAAGAAAAAAAGATTCAAATCAAACAAAATATAATCTCAATAATCTCGAATTGTATAGTTCTTTTCAAATCGGATGCATACATTTGTCTGCTGTCTGTACTTCCACCCCTGTTGACTCTTCTAAGAAGAACATAAGGACACTACTCTTCAATAGCTGAATGTTTATATATTTCTATAATTATGTTTGATTACTTTAGTCGTTTATTTTCATTATTTTCCGTTTGTAAAATGCATGGAACAATATCATATTGGATTTTGCGGCTATACAAAAAAAAATTGTACGTAGTGTACAATTTATGTATATCTTTATTTGTTTGTTTGATTTAATTTTTTTCTCAGTAATTACCAGTTTTTCTGCTGGTGTTGAAGTCCCGGCGGGCGCATGTTGATATTTGGAAGTGGGTGTGGTCTTGGCAGTGGGTGTGGTCGTGAAAGTGGGCGTGGTTATGCTGGTGGTTTTTGCAATGGGTGTGGTCTTGGCAGTAGGTGTGGCCGTGATAGTGGGCGTGGTTATGCTGGTGGTTTCCGGTGTAGTCGGTATCATCGTAGTTGTAAGCTCTTCAGTTGGTTCAACGGGGAGTGCTTCCGGGGCAGCTTTACACTGAAGGAACTTGAAGACTGAAAAACGTTAGAAAGAAAAAAAAAAAAAAAACAGAAACATTCTTAAAAATTTGAAAGTTTTCCGGTACTGTGCTCCTTCAAGAGGTGGCCTTTGAGACCTTTTTGTGCCTCTCTCCGCACAAGAGCTAAATAATACATTATGTGTATGAGTTGTTGTCGTCGTCGTTGTTGTTGCTGCTACTGCTACTGTCGTTGCTGTTTCTTTTATTGTTGTTGTTGTTGTTTATCAGTTTACTGAATTTTGGGAACATTATTATTGGGTATCCCTGAAAGGTTGGGCGTAGTCTACTGGAGAATGGGATATAGGTGACCGAATTCGATTTTTTAAATTACGAAACCCTTGTTAGAAGGATGATCGAGGTACGGGTCAAAACTCAGGGATTTGATAAGTGAAGTGCACCAGTATTCTCTGATAAGGGGGCAGCGATATTCTCGCTCTCCTAGGCTCTCGGACATTAAACGTTTATGACGGTTCCGAAGAGCGTACTTTTACAGAGTATAGTCTTTGCAATACATATCTACATGTGTCATGTAAGAAGGGGAGGAAAGGGACTCATGTCTGAGACAATCTTGGTCATATTCTCATTAAATTTAAAGCATAGGCATATCCAGGCGGCTCAAGGGGGCACAGCCACTTCTACCTTTTTGTGAAAAATGCCATTTACCCCCTCCATCCCCTCCTAAAAGGGGTGTCAAGGGGGCTAACGGGCCGTCTCCTTGAGAAAAATTATTTCCCGGAATTGGCATTAAAATAACACCACAAATTGCTTATAAATCCTTTGACACCCCTACCTGGGGCTGGTATAAATGTATGACTTTTAATAGCCCTATCATCTTTCAATGGAATTAAAAATCACGCAGAAAAAGAAAAGTGTTTCTCCTCACCCCTCCCCCTCCTTTTTTTTTTCTTGACAACCCTGAATTCGCCTCTGATTTCTATGAGTTACATGAATGGATGACTGGCAACATATGAGTTTAGCAGACCATGGTATACACCAGATACACTAATGAACGATGGTAGGAGGGAATGAAGCGAATCGAGCGGGACCGAGTATCGGGGGAGAGGCGGGCCAAACATCACGCTTCGTTAGCTCCATCACCTGCGCTAATGACACTGCAGGGTCCCACCACACAGAAAATCATGATGAGTAAGAGTGAGGGATAGACTGAAAGAGAGTAAGAGAGAGAGAGAGAGAGAGAGAGAGAGAGGGACAGCGAGCGAGAGAGAGAGAGAGAGAGAGAGGGGAGAAAGATAAGGAGAGTTATAGAAAGAGATAGACAGATAGATAGACATGAGAGAGAAATATAAAAAGATAAAGCGAGAGAGTTAGAGAGAGAGAGGGGATAAAGAGAGAGAGAGAGAGGGAGAAAGAAAAAAGAGAGAGAGATAGAGAAACAGAGAGAGGAAGAGAGAGAGAGAAGACAAAACAGAAGCAGAGAGAGAGAGAGAGAGAAAGCAGGGGTGCGGGGGCGAGTGCCGCGACGTCTATAATGAAGTATAACTGCCTACATTTATCTTTTTGTTTTAGTGTACATATTTACCATCATAATGAATGTTCAGGGAATAATTATCGTTTTAATATCCCTTTAAAACCATTTAATTAAAACAAATGTTTCAAACGAGAGCTAATCACGGTAAAATTAATGCTACATGCATAATGTTCGTAATAACAGGTTCACATCTAATTTAGATGTCGAATACTCTAATTACCTGAATGTCGCAAAAAATCGATGCCACGAATTCGTTTGAAAAAAACGATCGAAGTATGAGCGAACTACGTAAGAAAATTAGGAACTCATTATCCTTTCTAGGACACCGTAATCTTCTACATCAATCACTTTTGTCTTTAAGAGTGCAATGCCTGCCCGCGTATTCACCTTTCAAGGATTAACCCAGTCGATGCCATGTGAAAAATTCCATCTATTAAGTCTCAAGTTTTCCGTTCAAGGCGCTGTTCGAGAAGCATTATGGTGGGAGAGGGGGGAAGAGGAAAATATTGGGATAATTTATCAGGTGAAATTTTACCACTGATAATTATGGTAATTATTAATAATCAGATTATTCTTATTCACAACATACTCCTGCGCTACCGCTGCTTTCCAAGATGATATACATGGGCGAGTTCTGATGCCATTATTTTCAGATTGTCGAATGAGGTTTCTAATCTTGTTTTCTTCGAATAAATTGATATTAATGACATATTCATGATGTAGTCATTTGTATGAGAGAAATTAAAACAAGATAATTCAATCAATGGGATTTTCATGATTTCTTTCTAGCCGCATAATATCCTTGCAATATTAGGAAACCTAAATTCGACAATGGAATATCAAGGCGCGAATATTTTCCTTTATAGAATAGATACTAAAATCATGAAAAATAGACGGTGTTATTTCTTTACAATAAGAATGATGAAATGCTTGAAAATAAACAAAATGTCTCAAATGAAAATCATTGATGTTGGCATCGCATTGAATGCATTAAATTAAACAAATGAAAAAGGTAGTAAGTAAAAATTAAATAAATGAAAGGGGGTATCGGGGAGAAATGGAACAAGATAAAGTTGGCCGTACACCTATCAAATACAAAGGAGCGGAAATACTCCCTAACGGAAAAGAAAATCATATCAACACAGCCTGGAGAAAGTATTAACCGAGAGAAGATGAAAGAAGATGATTATTGCTTTCTTCGCTCGACCAATTTACTTTTGCAATTTAATGCAGCCGGTCAGTATGGTCCTTAATGAAAATGGTGCATATTTGATGTCGGCAAACACTCCCGACGCCACGAGGAATCTTGTTTCTCTCACGTCCTCGCATTTCGGACACGGTTATTATACCAATGGTCAACGGTTTGATGGTCACGGAGAGGGTCAGTGGGTGGGGAAACAAACTTTATTCGTTTATTGAGCGAAATATTGACTGTGTGTATTCAATACTATATAGGCATCATCGTTGTCTTACGCAATTAAGTATGCCTGTCAAAACAAGAGGTCTTCTTTTGGCCCAAAGAAATAACGCCTTCAAAAGGCCACATACAGGTAAAAGTTAGGCAAAATAATTCACCGTCTGTAGATATTCCCTCATGCAGACTTCATCTTTTATGACATAATGATTGTTCATTGCGTCTTTCATGATTGTACGTTTATATTTCCTCATACAGAGCTTTTCTTTCGATCTACTTCGTAAAATGTTTCATACAAGTACTTTTCAACAGAAGTTGTAACGACTTGTGTAAAAAAGGAAGAAAATTAATGATGAAATAACAAGAAATACAATCTCGATTATAGTGACATACTGTTCATTAGATAATTGGAGCCAACCTTTTTATCAGACCCATTATAAATATTACTCTTCTATAATTAATTATTTATGTTTGGAAAATGCACCCAGTCATAATATTATGCTGACGGCCTTTTCGTCATACTGCACATTACATTATTACAGCTAACCGATTTCCAGACCCATTATCAACATTAGTCTTCTATAATTAATCCTAGGATGATGCACCCAGTCATATATCATAATGTTGGTCTTTCCTTCCTTACGTAGATTTCATTACTACAGCCACTCTTTTTTCATACTGTACATTACCTAATTACAGCCAACCTTTTTTTTAGACCCATTATCAATATTACTATTCTGTAATTAATCATTTATGTTTGGGGAAATGCACCCACTCATAATATCATGCTGGCGGCCTTTTCCTCAGATTGAGAGAAGGGCTCTTGGACAGTTGATGTTAATGCTTGATGCTCGATGCTTAATGCTTGGTAATGCTGAACTCTATGTAAAATGTAATGGGTTAATGCCCTTTTGGCTGTAAACAGACGGTAGTATGCTATTAGTAGATATCTGCAGTGGTGGATGAGGGGGGGGGCAGGAGATGCGCACCCCTTACTTCCAGGCACCCTCTATTTCAGAACTCACTGGTAAGACATCTTAGAAGACATTGACGTATTGAAGTTTAATAGATAAAACATACATGTATTATAATTATGTCTATCAGTAGATATCTGCAGTGGGTGAGGGGGGATTCGCGCCTTCTACTTCGAGGCATCTACTTTTTCAGAACCCTGGATCCGCCACTGATTAGACATCTTAGAAGACATTGGCGTATTGAAGTTAGATCTATCATACGTGTATCATAATTGTATCTATCAGTATATATCTGCAGTGGTGGATGAGGAGGGGGCGGCAGGAGATGCTCGCCCCCACTCCGAGGCATCTTCTTTTTCAGAACCGTGGATATACGCCACTGGTAAAACATGTTAGAAGACATTGATGTATTGAAGTTAGATAAGTCATACATAATAATGTTGGTAGAGACCATTCCGCAGTGTCACATCAACACGTGACATTTGCAGCTGAATATTTGTCATTATTATTTTTGTCCTGAGACACCGTGAGCCTCACCCGTCAGTCGTAAAAACAGACGTTATGCATATACAAAATAATGGCTTTGATTTTAAGATGACAGGTTCATTGCAGGAAGTTATGCAAAGAACGAATGATATGACAACGTCTCGGTCGTTAGTGCGGTGGCCTGTCATTTGTTGCGTAGCCTCTGAAGGGGAGGGGGGGCGTACCGCCAACAAGTTATTCCATAAACATTAATTATTATTACAGTAACTGATGTACAACGCAAAGACAGGTACAAGGCCAGACAATCAACATGTGCAGTGTTCCAGGTGGCAAAATTTGGCGGAATCTATTTTAGACAATACAATAAGAAGAGTTTATATCAAAAGCACTGTTCCTTTCATGCAAAACCACCAAGAAAGCCACATTCTCTCCCATTCAAAATTCTGTCATTGCGCCTCTCTATAAATGTCTATTAGAATTTCGTTTTTGAAAGTGGGGTGGGGGGGGTACCACTAAAAATATCAATCGGCCAATTCGAGAGCGTTGTCTTGGTGGCCGGCAAATTTGGTACATTTGGTATGTTTAGCGCTTTTCATAGTTTTCAGTCATTTAAATAATGAGAAAAATGAACAAATTTCTCGCCATCCTTTTTAATAAACTGTCGGCAAAAACTTGATATTAATTTGTTTTTCAGACACCCCCTTCTATTCTTAATTATATCAACAACACTTTTGGGGGTAACCTGCTCTTTTTCTTACCTTCTTTATAGCAGAAGAAAGGATGAAAATCTTCACAGCTCGTTTCCAAGTTGCTGGTGTTGGTGACAAAACACTCGGATGTTCCATTTTCTCTCGTTTTCTGTTGGAATAAATTTGCAGAAAATGGAAGTTTAATATTTTCAACCTGGGTTAAACTTGTTGAAAATATGAATAAATATTTATTGAATGAGTTTTATTATATTCTATTTTAGTTGTTTTATTCTCCGTTACATGACATTCATATAATGTTCTTTGTTCATTCATTTATTTCGTCTATTCTCTTTCAAATCATTCGAGATGAGTTGTTCAGTATTTATATTAATAAGTTGCTGTTACTTTCTTTTACACCTGTTCAAGAAGTGGCTTTGTCTATGAAAAGCATATTTTAATTAAATTGAATGAGGAACCGAATGGTTTAAAGTATATTCAGTATGTTAGGACAAAAAATATATATATATATTACTCCAATATGCGGATACCGTATCCATTTCTCAGCATTCTCTGCGTTTATTACTTTGAACTCGCCGAGGTAGTCTCACAAATATGGACAATAATTTGACATGGTATGCGGCTGTCCACATTTTGTTAGAACTTGTAACGTGAGATCTCAAAATGTTTTGGTAGAAAACTCAATGAAATTATCGAAGGGTTTCAAAAGCTTTCCAAAATTAAAATAGAATAGGTCATTTGTAATCAGGAATGATTCCCATGAGTCAATTAATTACATTTTCTGCCCAGTGTGTCCATTCACCCCACCGTAGAGGAAGGACTTCGTCATTCGAGCCTTCCGAGTAAACCGTCAAGAACGCCTCCATGTGTCGACATCTGGTATAGGCTTGGTCAAAGGTCAAAGGGTCATCGACATGTTTGTGACATCTCTTTCTCCTAAATGACCATCCTTGCGGACACTTGTCGTCTCTGCTCACTGAAAGAGAATGAATTAGCTAAAATGAGTTAGGCATGTTCATTAACCCACTCATTAAAAAGCATGTAACAGGCGATTGTAAAAACAATATTTTAAAAGTGTAAAAGATAATTAACTTGGGGTGTTTCACAAAGACTAAGATCGACTTTAAGTTGGACAGGCTGTTCATGCCGCTGTTTTCTCTCACAATCATGAACTATCCAAAAATGAAAATTCTGTATATTTGTGACCATGATTTGTACGCCCCTTGAGAAACCCATGCCAGTAAATGGTGAGAGCAAACAGTGGCATGAACGACCTGCCATAGTTAAGTCCAACTTAAAGACAATCTTAGTCTTTGTGAAACTGTACTCCGGTATAGCCTCGTCAGTAATGTACTACAGTCCTACTGGGGGTCCTGCAAATGTGTTACCCCATCGTTGCTAGGTATACCAAAAACATACACCTTGGTCGAGAGATACAAATATGAATAAAAACACCCTCATGGAGGATGTTAACACGGAGCAAAGATCGACCTAGGATCTCCCGTACGAAAGTCATGAGCCTCGTACAGCGAAATGCTGCGTCTCATATCATCAGACGACTAGAATCTGTTACGTAACTTTAATTCATATTCATAATTATGTAAATATATACGCATGCGCATTCGATATCAGTAGGTGAATGAGAGATTCAATAAACCACGGCAGTTATGGTAAAAACTGCTTTTCCTTAATATTTAGCTGTTTTTTGTTATTCGTGGGTTTTTGTGAGATAAGAGGAATACTCAGTCAACCATATAGAGCTCTCTCGTCGTGATAAATAAATGAAATTGACAAACCGATTCAGGGGTAGGGTGTTACTGAAATTATTCATGAGGTTTCAACCACGTATACCACGAGACCAATTCAGGTGATAATTATAATGCTGACTAGAGAATGGCATGTTTCACTATCACCATTTTCCCCAATAGAATGTAGTGTTATAAAAAACGTTAGGAAAACGAAAAATGAAATTTCGATTTCCAATCATAAATATTTTGATAATCAGACAGGCGATCGGCTAATAAAATTCATGGGGATTTCTGACTGACCTAAAGGTTTATAATTATGATTGCAGCATGAGCTAAATCGCGGATTCTGTTTCAGAGGCAATGTTACCCAGTCACTTTAAATGAAAGACGATTCCACGGTTCCAACTGAGACAAACAGAAGATAGTATGAATTTTAAATTAGAAAATGAAAACAAACAAAAACTAAAAGTTTTAAACGGTAAGTTTTTACAAACTATATTGTGATAAAATTATATTATGATGAAAAATAACACGAGTAAACAATGTTCTTAAGTGAGAGAAAAAAAAGAGTTTATGAGAATTTATGGGTGAAAAATTCAGAGCTATTGAGAAGAAAAAAACCCAAGACAAGTAGTACATTATAAGAAAATACAACTGTTCTACTTTTACGCACACGACATTGATAAATGTTTAGTAAAATCACTGCAATCGATTAATAGTCATGGGTGAAATAATTCTCAATGATTAGCTGTAAAAGTAAATACCACTCAAAACAAACGCAATATATAGAGAGAATAGTAAATGCTTGAGACAACTTAAAAAGTGTAATAGATAGCATAATAAAATTACACATGGATATAGACGCCGTCTAAATAACGACTAAATTAACCTGTAACTATACGACTAAAAAAGAAAGATGTTCCAACTAAAATGTAAATACTCTCGACGACAACAACTAGTTTCATTTATTCTATTTGATTCTACATATTACGACCTATATGTTTCAGGCATTACTTATAAAATGCCATGAATTTCCTAAATGGCTTGTCAGAGTCGTGAGAGTATTACAAAAATAAAAAGTATGGGCGGACTCGCTTCAAAAGTACTTTCTAGAAAAATATTGAAAGTTACATGTACATAAAATCAATGAAAGTGAAGACAATTAATAACGGCATCAAACATCCTAGAATTAGGGAAAAGTGTCTCCCTATTGGATTATTCGAGGGAAGACTTTTTTTTCGTAGTTATTTATTTAAAAAAAAATGAAACTAATGACAATGACGAAAACTAAACCTTGAAACAGTCAGTGCTAACAAGAAACTCAAACAAAGTGATGACGAAATGAATCACACAAGAACTTCCTATAAATTGAAAGTATTTGGAAACATTCAGACGGAGGCGTCGCTTTTATGTTGGTCCTTATACAGACAAATCTCTTTTCGAAGTAATATCATAATAACTATTGTTTCGGTTAATTTTTTTACTTCTCATACTTGTAGACGAGTCATACACATTTTCTGTTTATATTTGTCGTCTTGCTTGCTTTTTTTTTTTTTGGGGGGGGGGGTTCATATAAAAAGATTCGTGTTTTATTCAGGACGGGCAAACCTATAGCAGCTGGCCCCGTAAGTTCAAAAGGCTAACATTAAATTATATAAAGCGACGCCCAAACAACCAGGGGGTATTTCACAGAGACTAAGATCGACTGTAAGTTGGACTTAACTATGGCGGCCAGCATTCATGCCACTGTTTGCTCTCACCATTTACTAACATTGGTCGTCGTACAAGAGACGTACACATAATCATGGTCTCATATCTACAGAATTAACATTTTTTGATCATTCATAATTAAAGGAAAAAATAGTATCTGAAGATCATAATAGTGAGATCGACCAGTGGCATTAATGGCCTTTCGTACTTAAGTCCAACTTAAAGTTGATCTTAGTCGTTGTGAAACATGACCTGACTATATAAACCTTTTAAGTATAGAAATCACAGCAAACAAATATTATTTTTTTAAGAAAAAGTATGATATATATTTATATATTTTTATCACAACTTAAACTCAAGCTTATGTGATTTTTGTCTGTTCCATTACTATTTCAGCTCTAAATATATCGTTTTTTTTTTTTTTTTTTTTTTTTTTGGGGGGGGGGGGGGGACATTTTGCAATACTCTGTACACATGGCACGTCATCATTATAGATTTAAATATTACTGTAAATAATAATTAGTCACTGAGAGGGGTATACTGCTTGCAAAGTAATTTGGAAGTTACTATTATCAAGTCATAAAGTAATATTACTTTGAATTTTAACGATAAGCTTGAGTTCTGGTAATGATAGAAAATAAATTATCACAGAATCCAAACAAAATACACCGAATGTTTAATATTACAAGGAAATGACATGTGCTGAACAATATTGGTAGAAGAAGTATAGGGGCTGAGTATTGAGCATAGAAAATAAAGAAATCAAGGTACGAAAGCCCGACACCATGTGCCTAACACAGAAATGAGAGTTGTGGTTTTTATTGAAGATTTGTTAAATTTTATTTTACTGGTTCAACCAATTAATCTACTGCACGATAAACAATCAACTAAATCCAGAATGAATTATAGCCATGTTTTCTTTGGATACCATGCCCGTACCAGGGCTAAATATAAGTTTTAAGGTAAAAGAAAAAATAAAGAATTCCCATGAATCAATGCTATAATCACTCCATGAATTAAGAAATAATAATGATAATTGTAATAAATGTGATAACAATAAAAAGGTATGATGATAATAGAATCAAATAGTAAAAGTATAATAATAGTGAAAATAATATAAACAATAAAAACTAATAATGACAAATGCAAAGAAAGAAAATAAAAAGCAATTGAATTGAATGTTACCTTCGGAGTCACTTTGAGTGGGATCTTTATTCTTCTCTGTATATATTAAATATTACGTCAAAATGAATTAATCTCACATTAATATTTCGATCAATAAGGAAAAAAACGCATGAAGTGTTCACGTGTGGTTTCATTAGTAAACTTTTGAATTACTTGGTATCGCATTATACACCTATATAGGAGCATTATTGCACAAGCTTTTCTTCCTGATTTAAAGAAATTATCGATTGATTGAATTTAGTTAACCACGATAAATCACACCAGCCTAAAAAGACTGTTCGTCAACCTTTTTAGAAACTTTTAAGAGGGTAATGAGGAATATTGGAATATGATGGAAAAGGTATTGAACTAGGTCATATTATTCCATAATATGATGAGAGGAGGTTTACTTTCAAATGATTGAAAAGAACAAGTCCTCAGTAGTTCGTTTTTTATTTCACATTACATGAAATATACGGATTAGCAAACAAATATACATGCAAGGGATTTGCAAGCAAATGGATATTTCATCTTGATTTTGGCACTATTTATTTCAAAACCTTCATTAGTGTTTTTTAACTTCTTTGACAATAATTATGTAAAGCAACGAATATATTTTTGCATCAGTTGTTTTAACGTCATTTCAAACACATTAATTTGCGTTTTGTTAATACGTATTTATTCACTTACTATTTCCCGCCGATTTGTAATGGCATTTAGTGAGTGATTCCTTTGCACAGCTCCCAAATCTTGTGGCGTTCTTATCAACACGACATGAAAGTATCGATCCCTCCTCTGATAGTCGGTCACAGGTCACATACGTGTAGGTGTTCTCGTCTGTCACAGCTTGGGTCGTCATCGGGTCTTCTACGGTATCCTGAATGGAAAATCACAACAAGAAAACACGTTTGTGTACTGCTAGTCTGCTATACAGATATTTATATTGTCATGAAGGTCGCTGTTTTACCCCGATTTCCTTCTTCTTCTTCAAACAGGGTGGTGCAAAAACCAACCCCGCAACCTCACAGAATCAACATTACTATTGACAAATCTCAGATTTCAAAATTCATGTCGAGAAATTTCCCCGAAATAGGTACGACTTCCTTTTCATTTCTGTACACGGAAAACATAGTAATATCTATTTATCAACAGATCGCTATGTACCAAACTTCCTGGCAAGTTGGACAGCACCTTCCCATATGTCCATCTAAAATTCCCCCATCTTCTCCTACCAAGGAAAGTTAGTGTTATATCGACTTTAACCTGTTTAATGGTTGTCCCACTGAATGTATGCCAAAGTTGGTCTTGCCACCCCCTGTAACACGTCCCAAGGATGACCTTACTTTGTTTAAAGCCCCACTGCACTACTTGTATCTTCTTGTTCCCTCTATATAGTAAACCATGCCAAAGCGGTGCCCGTCAGTCCCCCATGATCCTCTTTTTCTTATGTTAATTGAGAGCTGAGTTGATGGGATAACCACGCTGGGTTGTCTAATCCCTCCTGGTCAAACTAGTACAGACGGGCTTTAAAGGAAGATCGAATCACCTGCTTAAGGGTTGTCCCACCATCATGACGCATGCACGTCATCTGTCCTCTTTCACATTGGAACATCGTTGTGTCCCCAGAGGCCACGCATCTCCGACCGTTGCTGTTGTCTTGCAGCATCTGCTTCACCAGGTGACTGGAGTTGCCCTTGATACGGAAGCATGCCGGGGAGATGGAATCGTTACCCATAGACCCAGAGAAACAATCGCAGATGTCCCGACATCGGGGCGATGTCTGAGGGGTCAAAATAAAAGAAGATAACATGAACAATTCATAAAGAAAGCAAAAAATTGGAGCACAATACTAGTGACAGATTCAGGAAAAAAAATCGGACAACCCTTTATAAAACAGTTATAATTGTTATTGTTAAACTTACTTGGAATCTGCCAGGCTAATGCTGTCGTCACATATACGAATGGAGACGTATAATTATAATACCGCAACAAATTTGCTGATGGGGGTTTCCTTTCATTTTTTCCTAATCTTTTCTTTTTAGATTTGTTTTTTGGAACTTTCAGTAATAAAGAATGATGTTTCTTTGGTTGTCATGATTGTTCTGCTCCTATGCTCAAGCCTACTTTCAGTAAAGTTTTGATTCTTCAGTATACCCGGTGTTACTGATGCATAAAGGTTGGGTGGGTGGAAACAACCAACATGAGGGTAATTGGGAGGGGTCTGCTACTCTGCTCGCCATTTATAAGGACCGCTATTTATAAAAGAACGCTATTCATTTAGTCTCGCTTTATGGATAGCGGTCCTTATGAATAGTGGTCCTCATGAATGTCGGTCCTTGTTATGGATAGCAAGCTGGACCCATTGGTAGTCCTACCAACTTCAGGGCACTTATATCCAGCAATAATGATTTTTTTTTTTTTTTTTTTTTGATTTCGTTGATTTTTTTTTTTTAAATTATTTATTTATTTATTAATTTATTTTTTAAATATTTTTCTCAGTGTTTTTTGAGAATGTATTCATAGAGAAAAGTAAACGTAACCAAGTTGGAATCTGAATTGCTCAAATTTGGTCGGACGCATAATAACGACCTTCTATCGATTGTTGAACGCAGCCAGCATTCTTTAGAATGTACATTATGCGCGAAGTCCTCCTGGGGGTGTTTCACAAAGACTAAGATCGACTTTAAGTTTGACTTAACTATGGCAGGCCGTTCATGCCATTGTTTGCTCCCACCAGTTACTGGCATTGGTTTCTCAAGAGATGGTCATGGTCACAAATCTACAGACTGTACATGTTTTGATAATTCATTAATGAAGGAAAATATATTATTTAAAGTTCATAAATGAGAGACTATTGGTGAGAGCAACCAGTGGCATGAATGGCCTGCCATACTTAATTCCAACTTAAAGTCACTTTTAGTCTTTGTAAAACAACCCCCAGGATAATTGAAAATAGAAGCAAGGTCATATAGAAGTACACCTGCATTTCACAATCAGTTATACCGGGAGAAGAGACCTGAGGGCCATATTCATTACAGATCGCTTTTCCCCTCACAGGTGCAGTTGACGGCAAAATAATTAATAATAAATACGGCCCAGATACTGCTCTCAAAATGGAAAATTCACATAATATATATAGTCCAATATGTGTGTATATAGTGAGTAAAAAAAGGAAAGAAATATTTCTATGTATACCGATACACTTAACATGGCATTTACATGCATGGATGGGTTCTTTCATTGAATAATGTTAGCTTAATCGGAGAAAGAACATGTGAATGTTAAAAAGTTAAAAAGGAAAGTTAAGATTTAATAAAGACTTTTTTAAAGTGTTTCTCACCATCATCAGTAAAATAATGATATCACAAATATCTTGCACCTTTATTCAATATTCAATTTCATTATGGATCAAACTTTTCTATGAAACTGTTTTCAAAGCATTATCATTTTCGTCTGCTTTATCATCAGAATGTTTCACTCTCTTAACAAAGTCGTGAAAAATGAAATCAATTACCCCTCGTTTTAATTGCAGAATTAACAACACAATATTTTATCCATCAAATTACATATGTTGATTAAAATCAGAATAATAACTTGTTGTTCATTTGTGTATCTATCACTACAGTATCTGTCAATAACTCATGAGATAGCGCTTACATCAACCTTGGTAATTATTAGGAAAGGACCGAAATGGCGGCTTAATAAAAATTTGTCTCTCCCGAAGGTAAAATGTCATAGTTTATGCATACATAATTCAAACATTATGATCCGCAATCCGCAGATGCAGTCGGCTGTTGATTGATCTGTCTCCATAATGATGTGATAGGGTAGACCAATTGTTAGTTCGACCTTGAAAGGGCGATTATTAACCATGTCTTCGTACATAATTACGAGGCCTGTCCTCACTATCTCGAGATTTTCAAATATCCAGCTATTTGAACTATCCCGATCGCAAACTATCCAGCCAATTTGCGTCTTCATCAGACCGAAGTGGCAATTAGCCGGATATTTGGTCGGGATTGTCATCCCAAGATATATTGGGATAGTTTGCAAAATATCCAGCTATTTGTCCTGTGCGTCTTTATCAGACCGAAGACTCGCACTATGTGCTAACGCGGAGCAAAATATCTCGAGCTAATTTCTCAAGGTCGAGTTTCAAGTTTCGAGGTCGAATCTCGAGCTGATGAAAACGCGATTTGTAACTTCGGGATTATTTCCCTAATCAGAAATAGCGGGCTATAATAGGCAATCTCGAGATGATGAGGACGCGTCTATGGATTGCAATAGCATAACAGCGCCATTTCTAAAAGGGTGTGGTGATAAACTGCATTCGGGCTACCAATCAAGGATCGGATCATTGCTATAATGGCCTCGACCTTCATATATAGCATTTGAGATTCTAAATTATTTAGTACGTCTGTCGACAAAGGTTATAGGACTTATGATACAGTGTTGACAGTTTGATTATTCTGCTTCGTATTTTATTCACATGGTGTGATCGTGGATCCATCATCACTACAAAGTAGCATCAAATACAATAATACATTGAAAATATGCATTTTCAGCCTATTTGAGTAAATCCAATGTATATAAGAAGCCACCATTATTATTATTATTATTATATTATCTCTTGTAACTGCAAAAATAAATGCATCCACTCAAGAACAGTTCGCCACCGTCTGATGCATGTCCCATCCCTGTTCCTCGCCCACGTAATCAAATAATTAGCCGCCGACATACACCTGATCTAGTTCGTTTTCTGCAGTATTCTATACACAATTATTGTTTCGTGATGTGGGTCGTTATGTATGTGTTTGTCTTCTGCAAGACAGACATGGAATGTATGCATTATGCGGACTATATACGAATAAAATAGCGAGCGGTGGTTTTGCACAGTAAACGTGAATAGTGTGATGCATAAAATAGGAAGAACATAAAAGAACAAAACAGAACGAGAGACAGAAAATGTGAGGAGGAGAGAGTCAGTATGATATGGGAAGAGAGATACGGAGATAAGTGAGAGAGAGAGAGAGAGAGAGAGAAAGGGAGAGAGAGGGAGAGAGAGAGAGAGAGCTATAGTTGGAGAAAGAGAGGAAGACACACACACACGCGCGCGCACACGCGCTCGAACAAACACTCACACAAACACACACACCTATACAGGCACAGAGAGAAAGGAGTGCTTTATCTGCACTGAATACATTCAAGCATCTCTTCATGCACAATACCAATGGCGTATCAAGAAATCCATAAACGAGGGGTGTAGCCTAATCCTTCTCAAACTGAAGGGGGAGGAGCGTGTTATCATAACCAGATGAGGAGAGCAAGGAGATGGAGGATGGGCATGTGCGCAGTCCCATGCACCCAAACCAAACGGCAGTTTTATTGACTATTGTTCCTTTACCGGTACGCCCTCAAAAAGGAGGGGGCGCACACCGTCTCCACCCTCAGTCCCGCCCTAAACTGGATTCACACCTTATTTTTCAGCCCATATTTTTGATATTCTAAGTTTCTTTCTCAATCAATCAGAGAGCAAGCTACAGGTTCTTATAATATGCCGCACTTTTTCTTGGTACAGTTGCTATCTAGACCGTAACATAATGTATCCCCAGTCTCTAAGGAGGAGATGAGTCTCTCGATTGATTAAATTTAGACCTCAATCAATACCAGTCTACTCAATAGGATGATCAGCTACTCCTGAATCCCGGGTGAACGTGCTTTATCCTACCATAAAAAGCACGCACCTGCACAGAGAGCGCTCGAAACAACGGATATGGCTGATTGGGTGGAAACTTATGATAACATTGATGTAACGATTGTTCATTAAAATAGCAGTATGTGATGTTGACATATCATGCAATGTTACAGTGTATCGCTGAAGTTATATGAACTGACATTTCTTGTTGCTATGGCGATGCAGATAATGCAAACTTTTGCGAGAAAGGAACAATTGCGTTTATTATTTGAAAGTTATGATAAAATTGATGTTAAGATTCGGTTCATTATAATAGCAGTATGTGACGATGAAACATCATGCAATCTTACAGCGTATCGCTGAAATTACATAAACTGACATTTCTTGTTACTATGGCGATGCACATTATGCAAACTTTTGCGAGAAAGGAACGATTGCGTTTATTATTTTAAGGAGAAGGTGGATAATGAGTATTGGCAGTTGTTATTTGAGATAAAACATTTGTCGAAAAGCAAACATGCACGAAATTCGACATCCTGGTTTGTTCAGTAGCTGCAATGTAGTTAAAGATTTGTAATTTTGAATTATACGGTGACGCCCCCCCCCCCCCCCCGGCATAACTGTTTCTTTTTTGTTCATTCACATTAATGTGTTTTTTCTTAGCCACGTACAATCGGATCTTTTGATTATAAAGCTTTGATTTTTCCGTTAAATCAAGTTCGAAGGGCAAAAAAGCGATCACAGTGGCATTATGATTGGCTTGTTATCGGTTCTTCGGCTACAAGTAAAATATATGAAGCAACAGTTAATCTCTTTAAAAAAGGGAATGGTGACATGTTGGATAGTGATTTTTGTTGTTGAAAAGTATGAAACTAACGTTTTAGTCGCGAGTATTTTCTGAGCGATATGTCCTTTTTAATTTGTTCATATAATTATCTTTATATTGTATTAATTATCTAATCAATTAATAGATTTATTAATTATTACTTACTTATCTATTTTGAATTCTCCGACTTTGTTATGTTTTTGCAATAGCATTATACAAATAGCACTTGTAAACACATTGCAGTTGAGCCTCAAACCGCTCCCCCCCCCCCCCCCCCCACCCCTAATACGCGCTAAAATCTAGGACGGGGTCTTAACCTTCTCAAAGTGGAGGGGGAGGGGCATGCTATCTTGACCAGATGGGAAGAGAATGGAGATGGAGGAAATATAGGACAGGGTCTTAACCTTACAACTTCATATATACTAGTAGCCCCTGAGCCAATTAAGTAAATGTATACCCGTCTCTTTGAACTTGCGATAATGTGGATAGACCATTAGCTGATTGAGTCGTAATAGGGATGACATTCGCATTTAAGTGACGCGAAAACACCCGGGGGAGGACTGCGATATGCATTTGTTAAGCTAATAAGGGATGCGATCGTGTAAAAGGGTGCTCTCTTTCATTAGGTCACGACGATAACAAAAAGGTGTGATTTCGAGAGTTAAATAATTTAAAGGCAGGGTGTTTTACGGACATCGCTACCACTTCTGCAATGTATTTACAATGGCGCTATCATTCGGTGAAGGCCTACATGGAGCGATTTCCGGCTCCTGTGCGTAAGCGTCATCTAAATCAACGAACTTGGATTTCGATGCATCTAATACGCGCTTCATCAGTCTGTGATGCATTATGGGACACAGCTGACAATACATCGGTACATTGTGAGCAACAGATGGCAGTGTACGTTAATATGAATACACTGCCTTTAAGTCAATTACAAACAAGGAAAATGTATATATGCTTTAACACTCCAGGCATTAATTACGGTGAAGTTCAGCCAGGGTATTATTATTACGTCCAAAAGCCGTGCAATTGTAGAGTCAATGATCAAACAAAAATAAATCCGCTTATATTGCTTTTTATAATAATAAAGTGTACTTTCTAGAGAGTGAATGAAAGATATTCAGCAAATCTTTTACGGATCTCGAGACGATCAAAGGGAAAACTATCTCAAGGTTGAGAGTGTTTTTAAAAGTTCTATTCCATTGCAGAACTTCAAATGACAAAATCAGTCCGATGGATATTCTTCTGATGGATGAGCGATCAGATTCTGTTAAATTCTCTGAGCCCCTAATTGAAATTTCATCCTCTTTTATCTCCCTTTTCCGTCACTCTGTCAGTTCAGGAAAGTTCATAATCTAAAGCGCAATCCAGCCCCATCGATCAGGCATACAAATTATATAACCCATACTGTGGAAAGAGCAACACACACCCGCCCACTTTGATGACGTCAAGAACAGAGGGCCCTGTTGCACCAGACGTTAAGACCAAGGATAAATCGCAAGTGTTCAATTCATCCAACAACACGATCGCAAAGTCTTTCGAAAAATAAACCTAAGGTAATTTCAATAGTCTAGTGTACCAACTATTGAAAGGTGTGAACATCAAAATGTCGTCTTACGTATATCACATACAAAACAAGTTCGAATTAACTTCGAACTTGTTTTGTATGTGATATACAACTCATGTAATGTAGGGTATTGATATTGCCCTCCCGAAGATTACTAGAAAGTCTTTGCGATTGTGCTCGAATAAGAATCCATCATTTCTAGAGTTACGATTTAAATCTTGTTTCTGATTGGCTGGGGCCTGAAAAGTTGTGTAAAGTATACAACTTGCGATTGTTCGTAGAATGCTGTGGAAAGGGGGTTCGTGATTGGTTTAACAATACATACAGACGTGTTCCTTTTGAAAGCTCACAAACGCTTGTTCCAATTAGCTATCCTCCTAAGGTACTAGAAGGGAATCCAATAGCGAATAAATCGCATTAGCTTAATGATTTCACCTTACGATGCTTTCATATTAATAGGACTAGTACCGATAAAAGGATTGAACCCACTATACACACCCACGCAATCAAAAGCATATAGCCTTCGATCATTGATGTACTGAATACAGAATTGAAATCGTCGTATCGGGAAAGAATCGAAAGTGATGGATGATTGTGAAGCATTGTGGAGTGCATGGTTTCAAATTTTTCATGCATTTCTATTATTCAACCACATTCAAACAAAATTAAAAGAATGGGCTTTTGAATTAAGCCGAGAAAAGAGGTTAAGTGATTGGAATAAACATCTATCTCAATTTAGCTGTCTACCACAAACCCACAAAACGAACATAAAGCATACACACCCCGAACAAGAAATTGATTGGAAGTCACACATATAGACAATACGATTACAATTTTGTTTTAAAATTATCAAGAAGATGTCAACACTCAGGCTTATGTATGTAATAATTCTATTGACAAAAAATCAATCTAAATTGGCCGCACTCGACCCAGGTGAAGAAAATGGGTACCTTGCAAGAATTAATTCCTAAACATGCTAGAGCACCATTTACTGGCAACCATGACTAAGCCTTGGTAATAACTGTGTAGTGCGAGTAATGTCAAATATGACAGACTTGAGCGCTATACAAGAACCCACTTTTATTATTATTTTCTTTTGTTATTATTGTTATTATCATTTTTATTATCATTTTATTATTATTGTCATCATTATTAAAATTCTTTTTCCTCTTCTTAGTATTAGTTCTACTAATATTAACATTATAATAATACATGTTAGATAATATTAAAGCTGAAGAAAATTAGGCGATTATTTTTTCAAATGTGCGAAAATAGGTAGGGAAACAAAAGTCAATACGCGATGACAATATTATGAGACAATATAAAAGTAACATTGTGCGATAAAAACAATTCCTGAAAGAGAAAAATATGAAGTAAACGACAGAAAGCGTCTCTAGTGGAAAATCTCAAACCATGTAGCGGCTGACGACTAATAAGACAAACTTAAAAATGCACATGGTCATTGTTCTACACAACTATAAGGCAAACCGCTAATGGAAGTATAACAAATAAAAAATATCATAAAGGAGAATGAAAAAGGTCAAACACTAAAAGATAAAGAGGATGAAAGGACTCGGGTGAAGAAAACAAATGTTGAGAGTTTAGAAGATTTTCTCTGACGACTACTTTTGTCGTTTTGTCCAAAGAATGATCTGTTTCTCATATCGTTACAAGGATACATTCGACATGCATGTCCACGTACAGGATGCAAGCCTGAACATTGAGGGTTGCTGCACTGAACATCTCGAAGGATTTACAATAACAATTCATTTTTGAAGTTCATCTTCAATTCCGTGAAACCAAATGGATGGAAGAACATCCATAGCATAATAAGCCCTAAGGCTCTCATTAGCATCACTCGCATGCCAAAGTGGGGTCACATGTTTAGAAGATTTATCCAAGAGAAGTGCAAGCAGGGTGTCGTCATCGGGGTTCGTTGAAAAATGTCTTCCCCTGGTGTACTGTTATACCCCTACATCCTCCCAACGCCCCACCCCCCCCCCCCCCCCCCCCTCCCTGGTGCGACCCCAATCCCATGGAACTGTATCCTGACGCCATCAAATCTAGACTGGTAGATACAATCTTATGTTTAGAAGATTTGCCCAAGAAGTGCAAGCAGGGTGTCGTCATCGGGGTTTGTTGAAAAGCGTCTTCCCCAGGTGTACTGTTAACCCCCCCCCCCCCCCCCAACAGCTTCTCATCGCCCTCTCCCCCCCTCCCTGCTACCCTTCTGCGACCCCCAATCCCAGGGAACTGTATCCTGACGCCATCAAATCTAAACTGGTAGATACAATCTTATGTTTAAAAGATTTGCCCAAGAAGTGCAAGCAGGGTGTCGTCATCGGCGATTGTTGAAAAGCGTCTTCCCCAGATGTAGTGTTATACCACTACATCCTCTCTTCGCCCCCCCCCCCCCTGCTACCCTACCGCGACCCCCAATCCCAGGGAACTGTATCCTGACGCCATCAAAGCCAAACGGGGAGATACCAACTCCCTAATGCAATCAACCATGCATCAACAAGAAATTCACTCGCAACGACGAATCTCCAATTCATATGCTATCCACATTTCCTTCCATTTTTTCCACTTCACTCAATTTGTTGTGTTCTCGTCATATAACTCGAACCTTCACGTTGTTTCAAGTCATTATGTATGTCTGTGTCTGCCGTCTCTGTTGGCCACTATCCTTCTTTTTGTTGTTTATGTACGAATGCACTCTACCTTTTCTCTGTTAGTATTATTATCTGAGGGGTCCATACTTTACAATCTCTATTTTTAAGTAGGCCTATGAATTTCTACAGAATAGATCAAGTTACATTTGTAATCATTTTATTCCCCTTTTTCGTTTTGAAAGTGTTAATTTTGCATCGTTTTTCTTTATTTCAAATGTATTAATGTTTAGTATAAACTTTGCACAGTTTTTTATCATTATGATATATGAGTTTTATTCGACATTGAAATAAATCATTGAAAATGTAAGGGAAAAAAATCGTCACAAGTTTCGCAAGACCAAGAGGTCGTGGCGTAGCTTAGCGGGGGCACATATTCCAATTGAAAGACGAAAATTGAAGAGAAAAAGTGATAAAGAGCGAGAAAGAATAGAACTTTTATCTCCGTGGTGCTCTATTCAGTTTTAACATAGTGGTGTTGGTTGGCTGACCGACTTAAATTACAGCTCTCAAGTAGAAAAAATAGCGATTTTTATCTCAGTATACTGATTATAAATATACAGCAATCATATTCTCATGATATCCAATGTAAAATGTGATGAAGTTGTTTTACTTCGGAATGAGGGGGTAAATAGAGCGAAAATGACATTCCTTTTCCCCCTATCCAGTTATCTGCCAACGATTTTAGCTTTGAGACCCTTCCACTTTTCCTCACTTTCTTAATTTGTTTATTATGTGTAAATCTTCTCTTTAATTCATTTTCAAGCTTGTAAGCCTAAAAATATCAAATTTTATACGCTTTCACCCTTGTTCTCACCCCACACATCCCCGCGTTTCTCGTCATCTCTTTGACGGACTATCCAATGATCTCCTACGATAACCATCTAATGTAATGAAAATTGCTTTCACAAACCGCTTGTTAATATTAATGGAAATACGAGGGATGTTACTACAGGCGGAATCCAATATAAAAACCACGAATGAATGACTTTCCAGAGCCCAGTCCATCCCATATTAATGACACCTGATAACCATTTCAACCCAACCGTGTCCTGGATAGATCATCATAATCATTACGTCGTCACTTTGTCACCTTGGAATGAGATACCAATTCATTTTTAGTCTACGTCTGGGCTTAAAGGGATAGAGTTTTGTTGCAGAGGGCGCTACACAATAATTAGTTTGTGTGAGATAATGAAAAACTGAGTATTTAATTTGAAAGAACATATAATTTAAATGACAAATTATCTTTGTTTGATCAAACATCGATTTCAAAATCGATTCAGAGACGCCTGAAAAAAAACGACTTCTAATATTTGTGGCGCCCCACAAATATTAGAATTGGAATTGGTATGATCGTATTCAATCGAAATTTACACATTTTGGGGTCAAAAGTTACCTTCATAGCAATTTTAGATTCTAAAAGAATACTAGAAATGTCATAAATAAGAATAAAAGCAATTACCATGCACTTTAAAGACATTTGCGATCTGAAACAAGAACTCAACTACCCCTTTAATTATATCATCCCGCACTCAGTCTAGAGTATGATTTTAATATTTTAGTAATCGCAATAGTCATCATAGGAAAGAATTTCGAAAATCGGCTCAAGATCAGTTTCAATACCCTATTGTGTCATCGCATAGAAATCAAGTTCGGATGACGTAATACCTCATTGCCATGTCCGCACTTTTCAATAGGGGATAGACAGGCTATTGAAATTGCTTTTTTTCTCGAAAGTCTTCGTGATCTTGTTGTACAGTTTGTATGTATTTAGGTACAGAGAAGTGTATTTTGTGTATGTGATATTAAACGTTAATTTGTGGATACTTACAGAGTGCATGTAATCCAGGTTCTGTCTGTTTTTTTTTTTTGTTTTTTTTTCCTCCTTCAATCATTCTATGTCACCCTTGCTAACACGCATCCCACACAGATCGAAAGAATGAAAGGCAAGGACTGTCCCAGGTTTAGCGTTGAGGACGTGTTATTTTCTCATGTGATAGGGTGCGCGACGTGGAAACAGTCCAGGCAATAGATAAGTGCATGACACCTCCTTGCTCCTGCACGCCCTACTCTTCTTTAAAATCAGAAGGGTGTGAATTCAAATCAGTAATACACACGTAGTGTCAATGCCCTTCTTGCGCTAAGCAAATAAATGGTGTCACGTCGTACGTTCTCTTAAACAAAAAAAGTTTGTTTACCTGTCCATTTTGACAATTTTTCATATTTCCGCATTCTATTGAAGAGGAACACACACTGTAGAAGGGGTGAGAGAGATAGGGGAAGAGGGAGAGGTGTAAAGGGGGATAGACATATAAATAGAAAGAGAGAAATAGAGAGAGAGAGAGAGAGAGAGAGAGAGAGGGGGGGAGTTGGAGGGAGAAGGAGGGGGTGGGGGGGGGGGGGGGGTTGAGAGCGAGTTAAGTGAAGTACACAAAAGCATTATGTAAATACCAATGTCTGAATATCTGCTACAAATTAATGAATGATTTAAATCTAACCTTTTGTTCACTTGTTCTTTTGGATATGAACATGAAAACAAATAAAAGCAATTTAATTATATAAGCAAATAAAAAAGTGAAGGAGAGAAAAAGAGAGAGAGAAAAAAATAGAGGGGGTAGACAGTGAAACAAAGATAAAGACAGAGACAGAGAGAAATAGAGTGACAGACAGACAGACAGACAGAGAGAGTGTGAGGAAGAAAGGGAGACAGACAGAGACACACAGACAGAGACAGAGAGAAAGAAAGAGAGAGAGGGAGACAGAGAGAAAGGGAGAGAGAGAGAGAGAGAATGACAGAGAGAAAAAAGAGAGGGAGAGAGAGAGAGAGAGAGAGATGACCAATTTCAAATCCTACTAACATGACCAAATCAGATGCCATCATACAGCGTACGAAGCAAACAGATTTGGCGCTTTTATCCATGTAGAATTAGGAGGCTTAAAACAACTCCGCCGCTTGATCCGTGAAGGAAAGCCTCGAAATCTTCTCCTTACTTACTCCGACCCATTGGACAGTCATCAACCTTTACTAAGCATGTTCACACTGCAGTGTTTACAACTACATAATATAATTGCATTCAAAATTCCAGATGTAGCGACACCGAAAAAGTAGTCAAAATCGATATGTTAACATGGTTGTGGGCAACAAGTAAACCAGAAAATAAAAATAAAGAGAGCAGTTGAACAAAATGATATTTTTGGGAACTTTATCAAGGGGGAATTAATGTAAAAATATGAATATAATATCACCTTCTAAAATTGGTTTACAGTATGTTGTTGGTCTGATTGCTAGTTTCTTTTTTTGCTTCCTTTTGAATTTTTTTGATTTTTTTGATTTTTTTTGATTTTTTTTTTTTTTTTTTTTGATTTTTTTTTTTTTTTTTTTTTTTTTGGGGGGGAGGGCTTGTTATTTGAAAAGGATTTCGATGTTTTGAAAAAGATCATTGAAACGTTAAAAAGGTTCCGAAGCGATTTTGAATAACGCGTATATCGGGTGTGAATGTGTGTGGGGATTTATGTATGCGTCAAAGAATGCATTTTTATGCATCAAAGCATATAGCTTGCCATATTTCTAGCTCTTCCGGCAGTGCACAAAGTACGGTAAGCATGACAGTAAAATACAAAGTCATAAACAACTAAAAACGAGCATATAGATGTTCCATCGTTGCTTTCTTACAACACGAATAAGGCGGAGAATGGCAAAAGTATTAAAGACAGCCATTCGAAAGGAAAACTAGTGTATCCATGTTTGGTTAAAGGAAATCAGTCGACCAGTACGTACGGAACCCTCCTCCTTTAAAGGGAGGCTTTACTACTTCAGCAAGAAGGGATTAGACCACCCAGTGAGCCATCGAGGTCACTGTGACAGGTGGCTATCTCATTAACTCAGCTCTCATTTAACATAAGAAAAAGAGGATCATGGGAGACCAACAGGCACCGATTTGCGAAGTTTTCTATAAAGAGGGAGCAAGTAGCTACAAGTAGGACAGTGTGCCTTTAAAATATGGATTGAAGGAATCAATTTATTGAAATAAAGCCAATTTTTGGACTACCATCAAATACAGTAGGAAGTACAAAAATGAATCGAAGGAGGCACAAATTATAATAACCAATCGAAACGAAGAGATAGTTATCATGAAACAAACAAGAAAGTGCAAATATCACGATGGAGACTGGTACAGCATGAGCAATCAGAATGGAATAACTATACAACGCCTAGGCTATAGACTTTCCTTCAAACACTGTTATTTCACAAAATAAATAACATGTTTTATGAGTTGCATTGCATTTCCTATGATAGTATATGACCCAATATAGGTGACAACAATCTACTTAGTTATGTCGGAGTTACTACTTTGCTCATGCACTCGCTTTTTTTTTCTTTCTTTTTTCCTGATTATAGAAATCAATGTCATGATGACAAAACGTTGGCAATGAAATTTGGTGGAAAGTGGATAAATTTCTGTTTACATCATCGTTATAAAACAAGGCAATTGTGTTATATCCTTGAAAAGTGTACTATATGTCACCATTTTGCCGACTAAAGTGCTACTATTGTAGTCTTTATTTTCATCACTTGAACTATATTTTATATCAAATTACTCAGTTAATCAAGAAGGATGAAAACGTAAGTGACTGACAGTGATACTGTATTTCACCATTTTGCCGACTAAAGTGTTTTTATTGTAGTGTTTCTTTTCATCACTTGAACTATATCATAAATCAAATCACTCAGTTTATCAAGAGGGTTGACAACATGAGTGACTGACAGTGATACTAAAGTTTGTTTCCCCCACATTTACAAACCGATAACGTATCTGATAAAATGGAACAGTAAAGCTTTCAAAATGACTTTACCGATCATTAGCAACAACGAATAATGCATGAGAGAAGGAGATGGATATAAAAAGGAACAGCGACAAAAAATAGAAATAGAAATGGAGAAGAACGGGTAGAGAGTGAGACTCTGAGATAGACAGACAGATTTAGACATCGAGATATAAACAAAGCACTGTGAAATCGAATTACTAATCTTGCATGCAGATCTAATCATAATCTTATCTCAGAAAGTACGTTGCACTATGATAAACACTCTATCATAATATTGTCTCGCCTCAATTATCTTTCTGAGCGATTGACACTACAAAATGGCTAATTAATTGCTTTAAAAACTCATTAATTAGGATAATGCAGATGGTATGAAGGGGAGAAGAAAAAAAACGAAGCCAGGGAATGTATTTCTAGATGTGAATAAAAAGAAAATGACTGATTATCATCTCCTGTCATCAATGTTAAGGCTATTAGAGGATTGAACATCGACAGGAGTTTAACGAGAGTCCAGCTATTGAGAGGGACATGGCGTAAAAGAAAACGAAAAAAAAACGAAATAGGCCTACTGATATGAAAGGCCTCCGGTCACGCCGATTACGGCGAGTGTGAGAAAAATAGTCTTCTTTTCTCGCCCTTTCCCCCTTCTCCCTTCTTCACCCCTCTCCTCCTCTCATTTTATTTATTTCTCTTGGTCAATCGGTTGGAGGGGACACTTTCCCCACGTACCTCTTAGCTACGCCACTAGGTATTGAGAATTTTGCTCTGGTCTTTTCCCTCTCAATTTTGAGGTTAAGCATGACTGCCAATGATGATGATGATTTATACCGGAACGGAAAACCCGTTGGTGAATGCGCTACGGTATAAAACTATATACGAATGTCTCTCTCTAATGCATGTTATGCAAAGCCTGCTGCGATCAGGGCTTGCGATCATGATTAAACAAATCCTGCTCACCTTCAACATTTAACCATTTCCTAATGTCTATTTTGATATATATCATTCTAATTATAAACTATAAAGATGGCAATCAAAACAGAATATCAAACTTATTTTCTTTGACAAATTTGGCAGGTTGATAACAACGGAAACTTGGGTGCCAGGTCTGTCAAAATGAGCAGGAAGTTTAGGTTGGTGTAACTTGCAACGTGATATATGATGGGGGAAATATACTTTTACTGAATCAAACACACTAAATTTTGATTTTAAAAACACTAATAAACGGATAAAGGAAGGAGCGATGAAACTACTCCCCCGACCTAACTGTTGGCGAGAGCCTCCTACCTGTTACAAGTTTTGTTTATTTGTTGTTGTTTGTTTGTTTGTTTTAAGTGAATGTGACATACAGCGAGTTTTTTTTAATTATTTGTTATGGACTGAAAGAATCCTCTATAACACGAGAAAAGAAGTAGAAGTAGAAAAAGAAGAACAACGACAACAAGAAAGACATTGCAGAAGAAGGAGCTGAAGAAGAAGAAAAAGAGGAAAAAAACGAACAATACGAATAAGACGAAAGAAGGAGAGAAGAAATAGGGCAACAACAAAAAAAAACGACAGTAAATAGTACAATGTTGGCATTTCGTTAAAAACGACGGATATCAAGAAAAGAAGGTAAAACAAAGTCAAAGTAGAACAAGGGAGATTTAAACTCACATATCCCTGATAGAACCCACATTATTAGACAGAAACCCAATATGAGATAGCTCGCTTGCATAGATAACCCGTATAAATCTATCTTGATAACCTAGATACAAGTCATGTAGTATCAAAAGAAGCCCTTTGATTTGGTGGAGAATCGTCAAAAAACGCACCCCTTCTCTCGCCTGTCTGCGCTGCCTGCTTCATCGGGTTCATCGCGTCCCATTTCCCGCCTCAATCAGAGCGGAACATAACTTCCTAATTACTCCGTTTCCATGGAAAATTGAGGGCACGTTTACAGGTGGAAATTGGGCAGGCAAGAATAATTACGATGAGTTTTTTGGAAAAGCGACAAATCCGTGACGAAATGAAGTTCAAATATAGGCTTTTTATTTAATTAGACATATTTGTGTAAAGACGATGAGTTGATTTTTCCCTGTAATTTCCACTCTTCGTGCCCATGACACTGTCGCAGTTGTGTTCATGTTTGTTGTAGCGGTATTTGAGGGTAATGCAAATTTGCACCTTTACACAAATCCTGATAAGGCTCCCTTAATTGAAGATATGACAATAAGAAAGCTTTATGGGAAAAGGTTTGATTATTAATTACAAAATTAAAACAATCTAATGATAGGATTTCTCCAAATATGTCTGGTGTTTTTTAAAAATGATCTGAGGCATTTGCGGGAATAATAGGTTTTAAATTAAACAAAGTATAGGCCTAATTCTCCTGTTTATACAGAAATATAAAATCTTCTTAGAACCCCCTCTCAAATTCCTTCTTAATCAAGTGGTTTATATCTCACCCGTCTTCGTCGTAAAACTGATTGAACCGAATCTCTTTGATATTTTCCCCTCTTCATTTCTCTGTTTCTCTTTATAGTTGCGAGTTTCTTTCTCTCTGTTTCTCTTTATAAGTGTTTGTGAGTTTCTTTCTCTCTGGTTTTCTTTATATGTTTCTCTTTCTCTTTCTTTTATAATGATTCAATATATATTATGTTCACTAAAAATGAATTTAAATCATTTGAAGATTCCAACACTAATATTGTATCGATTTTGGTAATGCAATGCTTTGTTTCGTTTATGAATATGAGTAAGTGGGAAAGAAATGTGATTATGTGAACCATTGAAGTGTTTGAAAATCTCTTTCTCTCTGTTTCTGTACATAGCTCTTTCTCCCGCCCTCTTTCCTCCTTCCATAATAATTTCCATCATTCTTATAATATGTCTATCTGTCTGTCTGTCTGTCTTGCTCTCTCGTTCTGTTCCTGTCCCCCCCCCCCCCTCCCTCTCTTTCTCTCTCTCTCTCTCTCTCTCTCTCTCTCTCTCTCTTTCCATCTTTCGACCTCCCCCTCTCTTCTTTCTTTTTAGAATGATACTGGATGCATCAGTTGAGATAAAGCTTCCTGGAAATTATCACTGAAAGGTTCAATTAAGTCGTGACGAGTGTCGAATATTCACTAATCAATTCTGTGGTCATCGCACGATCACCTTATTGTGTCGTCTGCTTGCTATCGGAAAGGCTTTCTTGCGCGCGCATGTAACCGGTAATTAGACCGAGTGGTCAAAGTCAGGGGCGAAACTGTTCAAGCCTGAAGCGAATTGGCGACAGGTGAGTCATGGTAACCAGACCATGACCATAAGATTGACGTTGATACACAGGGAAGAGACAATAATTATTCAAATTGCTTTTTTAAGTGACTAATTGCATGCATTGCAGCTATTCCTTTGCACTACGTTCTTTCGTCATTAATTTACTTTTAACTCTAAAGTGGTGGTTATCTTAATTGAACCAGTTAACAAAGATGTATTGGTAACTTGTGCATCGAGGTTAAGTAATAATAGTCAAATCGTTAATTGAACGCAAGGACTGGAACGCAACCATTATTGATATACATGTACCTTTAAGAATAAGGTAAACTAGAACAGACGAGGGAAAAGGTGTCATGATGGACATTTTTCACTTTGAACATCCGTATTTCTTTCGACAATTTAATTTTGTGGTGTAAATGTAATCCTTCAAAAACAATCCTTCGTGTTAAATCTTGCCAAAATGAAAGGATTCTCCGCAAAAGTCATAAATTACTTACGTTTGAATAATTGTATAATTATGTTACTGACCAGCCATTATCGTTACGGTTTAGATTTTATCGCACAAAAATGCAATTACGATCTACAGGCCGGTGTAAATATTTTCTAATTTTATTTAGTTATGGTTATATTATGTACAGGTGTTTGACTTTCTGTTTACTAACTCCTAATAAAAACAGTGCGCAGATGAATGTATTATTTTCACCGTGATGAAAACCATATTTCACCTCAAAATTTTCCCTCGCTAAAAAGACCGTGGATTTCACAATAGGCTTTAATTCTGTTCACCAATGTAGAAGTCACAGTAAATTACAAAGAACAACAACGACAACATCAACAAAATCCTCCGCCGTCATGACAAAGTGGGAACAAAAATGGAAAACTGATCGAATTCATTCCGCTCACCTAAAGTGTTGACAAGCGTTGCAATATTGCAATTATAATGATTATGTTACCAATGAGAAAACCTCATGTGTGAAAAATAAGTCACACGCTTTGGTCTGCTGCGCAAGCTTATTTAATGATTGCATCCACATTTTGGTTTGTTTATTTTAGTTTTTATTATTATCTGACACATTTTTACATGTACTTCGTACCTGTTTTGCTCCTTATCTCTATCTAAAGCTTGTTCTACCGTGTTATTAAGTTTTGGATCTACAGGGGATGGGGGAGGGGCGGGTGCGCAGGCCCTCCTGGTGAAATAAATCATATCACCATCATTGCTGTTGCTAACTTTTCCTTCCGGGGCAGGCACGTAGCCACGGGGTGGGGGGGGGGGGGGGGCACGTGCCCCACCTAAATTTCCAGGATCGGTTGCATTTTTTTAGACCCCTTTTTTTTACCTCGATCGATTATACTATGTGCCCCCCCCAAAAAAAAAAACATCAAACTCTAGCTACGTGCCTGTTCCGGGGCACAGGGGCACATTGGGGTAAGGGAGCATGCGCCCTCGATCATCAGATAACGGAAATAGAGAGAATGACAACGACAGAAAGAAAGAAAGGAGGGAAGGGAGAGCAGAGGAGCAACATGAATAGTAGACACAATGACCCCTCTCCCATCACTCTATTGTCTTGCTATGGGACATTTCATCCATCCCATATTTCAGATGAACCATGACCGCTGTACCCCCCCCCCCCCCCCACCTTTGATTGATCCACGGTACGCTACTACTCCCTGTCAACGCACTTCTTGATACCATCCAACGTCCTAGGTTATCGTTGACATTGGACCACCATGTTTGCAAACTCGTCTTCGAGTTCTTTACGATGCGATTAGAAGAAAGAGAAATTTCCTTTTTTTTTTTTTTTATTTAGTTATCTCTTTGTTTATCTTGATAGGTCTAAACAGGTAGGTTAGGTTAAAGTACGTCAGTGCATGTACCCCGTTTTCCATCGTGGTCAAGGTACATGCCCACTGCCATGAAAAATGAGAAATGTACATTTTTGCCTCACTGCCTTCGACGTGCATTTGGTATGTACACTACACTTTTCCTGTTTTATCTATACTCCTTTACTAATTTACCGAACATTGTACTTGATTTAATTCATTTTCTCGTATAAAGCTGAAGAATCAGCTATTATCAATCTTAATTGCGTTTGATGTAAAGGTGGAAGAAATAAAATTCAATCTTCAAACTGCACTATACTCTCCGAAAATTACGAGAGATGTGTCAGTTGGAACGCGCCCTGCGACCTTGCCCGGGAGTAAACGGGGCGCCATAATGTGGCCATCCGCACGCTGTGCCGGTTGCTAAGCAAAGCGGCGGGAATTTACTTTTACTTGACTTAAAAGGTCGTCTGTTTGATAAACCTTACTTTCTGATGCGAACCATCCGAACCAATTAACTAAATGGACCGATAAAAAGACTGTTTTTTCTGTTCCAGCATGCCACCCAATATAATAAGCTTTCACTCTGTTATATTGACTTTGAATAATAACGTCGATTAAACACGAAATTCTCTGTTGGCTAAGCTGAAAGAAAATCCGCGTGTTTTCCCATTTTTGTTATTGCTTTAAGTCAATTCAGTTGAGTACGCTTAAAGACATTTGAATACGGTTTTGATAACGGATAAGCATGGATATTTTTCCCCGAGTATGAATACCTATAGTTTTATAAGCTTGGATGATTATAGGCCCATAAAATGAAGAATACTTTTCATTTCAGAATTTATTTTCATCGTTAAGTTCGGGTTTTGAAACAACCACAACAATACAAACGACAAATCATCAGCATTTTTCGCTAACCAAAAGCTTACATGGCTTATACAAGAAAATTCATAAAAAGGAAGAAAATGTCAAAAATACAGAGAGCTCGAAGTCAAGTTCATTCCAGACTTAAATTTGTTTTCCCTCTGCCCTCGATTTCCATATTTAAAACGTATTCATTCAATATAATGCTGTTCTCACAGGTCTCTCGGTAGCTATATTTTTGATTTGCTTAAAGGTATTACAAAGTTTTGGTAAATTTTGAAAAATGGGCGGACAATAATTCTTAACAATTTTGATATATTTGGATGCCCCTGTGGATGTATTAAATGCACTAGAAATTTTAGCCCCTAAAACACTTCTGCTTTCGAGAAAAATTGAATATAAACATTTACCGGTGCTCCCGGTAAATCTTGATACAATTCAAATAGCTCCTATGGCCGTACAATGGTAGCTACGACCATGAAAATCTCAGAATATGTAGTTGTGCTATATAATTTCCGAACGGGAATAGCTAATCGGTCGATTTTAGTCAAGATGCATTGTTTTATAGCTTAATTAATATCTTGACATTGAGAGGGAGCTATACATCATAAAGTGTTTATTATTTACAATTTCATAAATTTAGAGTCGATTTCGACCTCGACAACGATCACCAAATATTGTAGGATCGCATATGCTTCCATTATGTTCATTTGAACCAAATTCATGATCCCATACCAAAACTTTGTATTACCTTTAAGGCGTTCCCAACATAAGTTAAGCTTTCCAGGTACTCACTTCCTTACATTTAAAAAAAAAAGTATTTTAGTAATTATTAACCATAGGCCTACATGTATTTCACCGATTATGACAAGGAATTAAAAGTGAACATCAATCATTCGTTTAATACTAATTCAGTGAAACCTGTCTATAAAGACCTCCCAAGGGAGAAAATAAAAGTGGTCTTTATACATGTAGGCAGGAGGTTTTTCCTTAATTTATTAGTACATGTTTAAATGAGAAACCATTTTTAAGGGAAACAAAAATATGGTCTTTGAAGACAGGTGGTCTTTATACCGGTGGTCACTAAAGCAGGTTTGACTGTATCATGTAGGATCATGTATCGTTCAAATTGAAATCTTTTGAAGAAAATCTAGTAGCAGGTCACCGACCAAAAAGGGCAACGACCTAAAAAGTATCCTGGATCATGACATGGCATAACCCAGTCTTAATGTGTTAATTCTGTAGTTTTCCTGAGAGTTCGTCGATAAAAGTTGCCTCATAATACCGTTCATGAGTGAAGATTCCTTTTAAAATGTGCGTGCTTTGCATTCGACAAATCCAGGTTGTTTAGTCATACAGCTCCAATACTTTCTATTTTATCATAGTATCTTCTTCTAGCTCGAAGGTAGATTGCAATATTTTCTTTAAACTTTATTTATCAATGTATTTTATTTCTTTTTATCATATTTAATTCTATTTATTTGTTTAAACTTTATTTATCAATGTATTTTATTTCTTTTTATCATATTTAATTCTATTTATTTGTTTATTTTTTTTGGGGGGACGGGATCTTTAAAAATTTAGTATTTGTGAATTTTTCTTGAAGATTGAATAGTTAGTCAGTCAGCACATTCGCTAATTAGGACAAGACGTGAGACACGATCTCTATAGATATACCGATAAATTTACATTCAGAAATGGCCAGCTCTCGAGTAACATATACCCCTTCACGTACCATTAGGTGAACTTGGGAACTTCGGTCCCATCTAATGTTATCGGTGTTATTATAGTCATGTCGCAACATCGGAAGGGAAGTGAGCCCTAGCTGCGACGTGCGTCAATGCTACATCTTGTTCGTAAGTGCATTGACGGTCACCCCTGCATGCTCGAGTGGCGTAGCTACTGGGAGAGTAGGGGTACGCCCCCTTACCCTCAAAGGATGATTTAGGGCGAAAAGGGGTGTACATGTACGATGCTAGCTACGCGGTACATATTCCACACTAACCGAGTCTCTAACTTCAGCCCTGGTCCCAACAATATACCTAAACCTACATGTAAACCTAATCCTGAACCTAACCTAAAAACCTATTTACAAACCTATTCATACCCCTATACTTTAAATATTATACGAATTAAATTCTGGAGCAATTGTCGCCCGGGCAAACGTAGAAGCACTAGAAAAAAAAAGAAAAAACGAAAATGAAATGGAGAGGGAAAAACAAAACAAAAAGATAATGCGGCCCATTCTCCCCTCACTCGATGGCCCCTTTCTCTTGTCTTTCATCCACCAAGTAGAGCCCCCCCCCCCCCCCCCCCCCCCCTAGTCCAGATTCAGTCCGTTCGTTCTTTTTATCCCCCACACACAGCGCGGTCTCTCCACTGATCGCGCAATCCCCAAATTTAGGTATACTTTCAACGTTGAGGGTGTGTTATTTTATCAGCTGATTGGGTGCGCTAAACGAAAACGGTACAGAGGCTGGACTACCCCCCCCCCCCCCCCCCGGCTCACGCCATGACCCCATTGCCCCCCTAATACCTGGACCGCCATGCTACGCCTCTTGCATGTTCCTCGGCTTAGTTTACAAAATGGCATCAGGGAATTACGTGATGTCTTAATTCGTATATACAGCAGCACAGGACGTTTCTCGAAATATTGGTTACTTAGGTGTGATTTATAGGACTTTTAGGACTGAGACGTGCGGCTAAACTGCACGCCATTTTGCCGAGAAGAAAAACATGGGGATGCATGGAATGAATGTATGCGACTAATTGGTTGAGTGTATAGTATGAAACGTCAATATGACATAATTCATGTCCTTGATTAACCATAGACTAAACATGCGCATTATGAAAACGAATGTTGCTTACGTCAATATTGAAACATCAGAAGCAGGAAAGGTAGAGTGAGGAAATAGAAGAAAAGGGATGGGCGTGATGGGGTAGGAGAGAAGGGAGAGGGGGATATTACATAAAGAAGTTTAGTGACAAGACGATTACAACATCACATATTGCACTTACCCCCTATTTGGAAGGGGCAACTGCCCATCTACCCTTCCCATCGATTCCAAATAACGCCCCTAAAACGAACCGGAGGTGCGACTTTAGAGTGATAAATAATCACGGATCTGTTCTCGAAAAACATTTAGGATTAAAACTCAGCCTATATATTTTTTAATGCAACAATCAATCATATACATTACCATCTACCAGGACCTTCTAAAACATATTGTTATATCAGCTTGATCTTTATTTAGTTGTACAGTAATAAAAACTACAACTTTAAAATGCGACCCCTGCCCCTTTCCCGTCCCTCTTCCATTCTCTCTCTCTCTCTCTCTCTCTCTCTCTCTCTCTCTGTCTCTCTCTCTCTGTGTCTCTCTTCCTCTCTTCTGCATCTTGTTTTGCTCTCATAGAATACATACATCCCTGCGTATACTGCGATTTTTTTTCCTCGCTGATTAGGCCTATACTAATCATTATCTTTTCCGTCCCCCACCCCCCCCCCCCCCACAGACCTCCTCGTCCTACTTTCATTGAACCCATATCTTCTGATTTTTCTACCACCGTAGTCGCTAATACGAGACACGCACAACCTATTTACCCACGTCAATTTTCTTAAATTAGAGCATTAAGTGCGTCCGTCTGGCTCTTTAAATTAGTAACGTGTCCCCAATACTAATATGAATGAAAGTCCCGCCGTCACGACACTTTTCATCAATTCAGAAATGTTACATTAAAAACATCCTACTGTTCACTGTCAGTCAGTAGTTCGAACGTATCACGAACAGGAGAGGTACATGTACGTATTCGTGCAATCATATAAAGCCCGTTGCACACGAAGTATTATTTCGATTACGTCAGTACATGCATCAATACATGCGTCAATAGAGCCTTTGAACTGACGAAGCAAGTATAGTACAAGCATCAGTCATTCAAAGCAATATTTGCACTCTCCATTTTCCATTCTGCTTTCATGCATTACTCTCACAAGGTGCGTCAAAGACCGGGTCAGCCGCTGACGCAGTACTACGTCAGAAAAATGACGCCTCGTGTTCAACGGATTTAACACTCTGCAGGTTAGCAATGTCGTATATCGACGTGGAATGAAGTATGTTCACAATTTTCGTTTAATGCTACACACAGAGATAATGATTATCCCTCCGCACGTATATATAATTATGAATTTGAGGATAATAATTCAAATCGGGCAGAGATGTCATGTTTGGCTTTCGGAAAGACAATTGAAGGCCTATATAAATTATCATTTTACTAAATCGACAAAATAATGCCGACCAAAAGAGAGTATTGAACTTCCCTCCAAATACGTCGAGAATCTTTTCTTTCTCGGATATTGATCTAAATGGTTTTGACGTCACTCGTCCTAAGTGGTTTTATGCACAAAGAAAAAAAAAATGCACAACTATCTTGCCCTTCAGGCCACCGGTAACTCCTGGGACCAAAACCGCACCCCCCCCCCCCCGCCACCTATTAAAAAACTCAATCATGTATATCCTGTACCTAAAGACAGGTTTTAAAAAAATGTCCTCTTTCCATAATATCAGACCCAAATGCACAAGAAATTAGATAATTTTATATTGCTTGTCAGTTATTTTCAAGAACATGTTACCACTTTGCCTCCCTATTTATTTAAAACCCTGGACCCGCACCAGCAACTAAAAGCAACCATAATGGTTTGGTTTTATATTCTAGATGGACACTGGACAGAGCCGTGCAATCTCACGCAAGCTTCCAATTAAATAGTGCTTGCTTATTGATTTAGTTTGGATTTATTGAGACAGCCATTCTTAATGCCATTGTGGTCATATTCTTGCACGATTCTAGATTTGTAAAGTTTGCATTTCAAGGTAAAAGTCTTCGATTTTGAACTCGCATTATTATTTTGTGAGTTCGTTTGCCTCGGTTTAGATAATATGCTTTTACTGGCGTTCTTGAACTTCATGTGGATTTGTGCTTAATCAAATAACACTGTTGCAGCGGAAATATAACAAATGGAAGAGACGGTGAAATATCCCCCCCCCCCAGACAAATACCAAAAATTGAAGATCGCTACTGCTGTTTTCTGTTCGTTTGTGTTTTTTTTTATTTGCCATTGTTTTGATTTGTTTACGTGTTGATCAAACGCATACAAATATCCAAAATCAATACATTTCTCGGTCAAAACATAGATAACGTTTATTCGAAGCTAATCTAGAAAAGTCAAAATATTTATGATTTGTAAGAAAAAAACAGGGTAAAATAAGCTAATCACTTATATTTTTCCCACTTGAAAATACAAAATGATACCTATGCTGTGAGCTCCGTTTCAACTTTAATTTTGTCTTCTTCTAAATGTTAATGTATGGGTCCTTGTGGATGGAAAGGAGGGGGTGCTTCTGTAGAGACAGGGTAGAATTGTTAGTAGTAACCCAGCAAACACAACGTTCTAGGACATTCTCAAAAAGTCATGAGAACGTAATAGGACATGTTGTCTTTCCATATAGAAAAAGGGGCTGCTAAACCATTTGAAAATTTGATCCTGGTAAAAGATTTTGTTTACATGGCGGTGGGGCGACCCATTCTTTTTTGTTTAAATGGAATCCGCCTACTAGTTCTTGAAATCAAATAAGTTAGTGCGCATGAGAGACGTAAACGACAAATTGGACATCATTGATGCAACTCATGACCAAGCAACATCAGAGTGCAGTGGAAATATTTCTCTGAAACGTGGAGCTACGATGTACATACAGAGTCGAGATCCCGGCCCCCCCACTCAGTGTTATTTAGGGTACGCATATGCTCGTTCCCTCTTTTTGAAAGCACCCCCTATCTGAGGACTGCCAACATTTTCGAACCCCCCTTTCGCGGGCTTTTCGCGGGCTTTTCGCGGGCTTTTCCTGCCTTGGAGACCCCCCTAAATCAGGAAAAATGCTCAATGTACCCCCCCTAAATTCGGAATAATTTCTCAGGAGTCTAAAGAGATGAGAGAAAAAAGGAAAAAACACCCCCTTTTTAAAGAAATCTCCGGGTGAAAAGTCAAATACACCCCTTTTTTTACAATTCTCGGGCCGGACTTTGTCGCACGAAAATTACCCCTTTACCGGACATTTTGGCAACACGCATGCGGTCATTTCGAAACCTGAGTGGGGGGGGCCGGGGTCGAGATAAATCATTCCATCATCCATTCCTTCCACATGAACTCTAGGAAAATGTGGCACATGCATGTAGCCAATTTGAGGAAAGTTCCACTATAACAGTGTACATCGAGGTCGCTTAACTCTAAAATGATTGCTTCGTGGAATCGGAGGAGGAGGGATAGATTGAGGTGTAATTTCAAGTCGATTCAACTTTCCAGGGTTTTTAGTTACTAAAGTGCTTGAATGAAGGTGGCAGAGATGATGGGGACGGGCAAGGTTGAAATTGCATTGGTTGGTTCCTTTCTCTCCCTTGTTTCGCCTTTTCCTCTATTCCGTTCTTTTACTCATGCGCACTCGGGCACAAGCTGATGCTTAAAAGGATTCATGCCTTCTTTCTTTTATTACTATGTCTTCAAATTAAGTATTTTGTTACCTTGTATGTATTTCGTTATTTTATCATCTTTAATAAATTGAAGACAAAAAATTATACTAAATGAAAATCTATGTAAATTCGAGTCGATTGGAAATTATTGAAAATGAATTGAATGAAATTGACTTGAATTGAATTGAACTAATATGAATTGAAATTAATTAAAGGGAACTAAATTGAAATGAATTAAATTGAATTCAACTAACTTGAATTGACATGTATCGAAGTGTATTGAATTGAAATGATTTGAATTGAATTAAATATAATTGAATTGCATAAAGCTTAATTGTTTGGAAGATATGAATGATACCGTTGTGAAATCAGTGACAAAAACATGGATTGTGACTTGATTTGATCCAACATGATATTTTTACAATGCTGTAAGCTTATTTTGATTTTGTTTAAAGGCAGGCTTTACTACTTCAGCCAGAAGGGATTAGACCACACAACGGGCCAGCGAGTTCACTGTGTCAGGTGGCTATCTCATTAACTCAGCTCTCATTTAACATAATAAAAAGAGGATCATGGGGGACCAACAGGCACCGATTGGGGACGTTTTCTATATAAAGGGAGCAAGTAGCTACAAGTAGGACAGTGTGCCTTTAAGTATCTGAGCGATGATAATACAATGTATTTGGATTACAGTCCTCTGTATTAATGGAATTTGATTTTATGTGGTTTCGCTTCGTTTTTCTCATGGTACACTGGACATTGTTAATTGTAATTCTGTATTAATGGGTTTTGATTTTGTTGGGTTTCGCTCCTATTTTCTCATGTTACACTGGACATTGTAATCTTACACGGTAACATATTTTAACACCAGCCGGTTACCATTTTCATAAATGAGAATATGTATTAAGATATGACATTTTAAAAGGAGAGAGAGGCAAGGAAATAACAAAGTGAAGCCAATCAAAGTCTGTGCAATAAGTAGCAGATGCGATTCATTATCATTATATAGGTATACAAGTGGAGACAAAATTGTCTCCATGTTTCCATGCCAACGAATTTGTTGCGGTAGAAACACACCCAATTAGATAAAGTCGCGGATCTGCAGGTGTGCAGCTCTTGATTAGTAATTTTAATATTGGCTTGCTATAAGACGCTCTTATCCGCCAGGATTGGTGCTTAAGAGAAGGCTGAGTTCTGGGAAGAGGTGAAAAATATTTTTGAGCGTTATCATTGTTATCATGCAAGTGCGGAAGAACATCAGATGAAAAATGTTTCCAGAAAAAGCATGGCTCTTGAAATGCCTTAATATTCTAAATGCATGTAACACGGATTTTCTACCGTGTAGTCCCATATACATATTTCTGTGTACAGTGCTTGTAACTTTACCAAGACTGGGCCGAATTCCTTCCCATTACTTATATGCTAGATGATCAACCTTTTCTGATCGATACCACACCGTTTCTTTCAGAATGCAAGCGCATGACAGAAACACAACTTTATCTGGCGCTCAATACCCACTATTTTAGCTAAACTATAAACGGCCGCACTCAGAGCTCCATTTCTAAGGAATACCTCCCAGTAAGATACATATTTACTACACATGGGTCGAGAGTGGCAGGTGTACATGTACGTCAGTGCCGTGTGCCGGAGCTCGAACCTCCGACCTGCCACTCGCCATGAATGTATGTATTCAAACCACTCGATCACGACATCTCTATATTTTGTTTTGAACCTTTCCTTTTTTTTCAGTTCACACAAACCGATTTCCATTTTATTTTACCAAAGCCAATATTCATCAAGTTCACCAAAGCTAAAAATGATTATCAAGTAATTATATGGTCTGTTTGAAGTCAGAAAGGGGTTAACTGCTTTTACACATGAATAAACACCATTCTACTTTTAAATGAACGAAGCTCCGGTGATTTATGTACATTATATACGATTAAATTATTTAGAAAATAAATTATGACGCAGCAAAATGTGAAGATGGATAATCGAAAACTTTCATTCAACGACGTTTTGCAATAATACCGCTACATAACTGTACCACATGCGCTGATAGACATACACCTGGAATTGATTGCATCATAATTGTTCTTCAAGTTAATTTAATCGTATGCACATTAATCAACTGTGTATAGACAGAGCCAAAGGACACTTACGATGCAATCAATACCAGCAAAATGTGAAGATGAAAAATCGAAAAACTTTCATTCAACGACGTTTTATAACAATACCGCTACATAATGTGTCTCATGCGCTGATAGACGTACACCTATACTCAGTTGATTAATCTGCATACAACTAAATTAATTAGAAGATGCAATCAATACCAACAAAATGTGAAGATGAAAAATTGAAAACTTTCATTCAACAGCGTTTTGCAATATATCGCTACATAACTGTACCGCATGCGCTAATAGACATACCCAGTTGAATAATGTGCATACAACTAATTTAACTTGAAGAACAATTATGATGCAGTTACTAGCAAAATGTGAAGATGGGTAATCGAAATTGTTCATTCAATGACGTTTTTATAAAAGTACCGGTACATTATTGTGTCACATGCGCTGATAGACGTACCACTATACTAAGTTGATTAATGTGCATACAACTAAATTAACTTGAAGAGCAATTATGATGCAATCAATACCAGCAAAATGTGAAGATGAAAAATCGACAACTTTCATTCAACGACGTTTTGCAATAATACCGGTCTATGATTGTGTCGCATGCTTCGATTAAAGCGTACTGTCATCTTTCTATGAACATTTAAAAAAAAGCTGAAAGATATCACATTTGCACCTGTACCGCATGCATTCAATCGCGGAAAAACTGATTTGCTGACAGCGAGAAGGGCTTTAGCTCATACCATTGAACACAGAGTTAACGACCTTCTGTCTCTCTCTCTAATAAAGCACGATGCTCTATCGTTTCCAAGCTTAATCACTCTTGACATTCTCCAATTTTATCGGGCTCTGAGAGCAGACGAAGTGCTCTGATCAGATATCGAAATGCCATTTGAGATAATAACTGTGTGTGGCTGATTTCATTTCGATTGAGCAAACGTTCACGATGAAAGTCAATATTTTATTCACGTTTTAACAGACATCAAGTTCCATGACAATGCACTTTCAGCCCGTATGCCAGCCTGCAGAATTTATTGATGTCGTTGTCAAGAGTCTAGAACTCAATTTTGTTTTGTTGATTAAGGAGCTCGCATAAAGATTGCAATTTAGCATGCATTTAAGATGGAATTTGTTAAAGGGGAAATAAAGGTTATTTATGTAGCACCTCCATCGCCGCGCCGCTGTAGGAGTAATTATTTCGAAATGTACAAAGTAGGACCTCTTCATGTGTCGAAGATCTGTGGATGATATCTGGGGTGATTTGGGACATGTGCTAACCGTGAACTGGTCTATTGTTATGTTAATGCGTGCATTTGTATGAAACCAAGTGTGATAGTTAATTTAATGAGATTGACAATTTCTTCATTTCAAAATATATATATACAAATACAGTATTCACGATTATTATGATGGGGTTGAGTCGTATAAGGCAAAGAAAAAAATATGAATAAAAAATAAATAATCAATTTTGGAAGAGAAACAGACCAAGAGAGAACAATAGAGACGAATAAAGACAGAGAGGGACAGAGAGAGAGAGAGAGAGAGAGATGGGCGGATGTGTATGGTAACTACTTTTAAATCCTTCATCATTCTCATGTTAAAAGAAAATATACATGATCCAGGCCAACCGTAGTGGAGTAGATTTACTTTCATATTTTCACGAAAATATTTCATTTTCCATTATAATACCGCCAGGATATCAACATATAACCACCCGCGGCTCAAAGTTGTACGTGCGAGATGAAAGAGGCTTACGAACACGGTGGCGTAGCCCGCGTAGGGGCGGGTGGGGATGAGGCCCCCCTCCCAATCGAATGGAGAAAGAAAGGAGAGAGAGGAAGAAAGGGACAGTGGGAAAGGAACGTGGAAAAAACGATACCACCTCTCCCATCACCTACCCCCATTTTAATTGATGGCCTTGTTAATTCGTGTTTACTCCATCTATTAAGATCGTTGCCCCCCCCCCCCCCCATTACACAAGGGCTCATCCGATGTTGGATCCCACGCTCTGCCATAACACCCATGTTTAGCACTTAAACTTGAGTTTCCCTTTGGCAATTTTATAATAATGCTAATGAGCCGAGGATCACATACACAGATCAAAGAACACCGCATGCACATTAAAAATAAAAACACTTTCCATCGTAAATACTGTATAAAATTTCCAGGCATATAGGCCTACCCAAAATAAACTCCTTGCTACCTGAAATTATACGTCTAAATTCTGTATTGAGTCACGAGGATTTGGACTTGTACCCATACTACTATAGGTACATATCATTATTTTTGTTAATACTTTGTAAAAAAACGTGACAAACTGACTTGAAGAAAATGAATGCGTTACGTTGAACTTGTAATAATTGAAATTGTAATTATTTATAATGATACGTTGAGACTATTTTGTGATAATGAAATGAGCGTACCATTTTTCGGATTATGAGCGAGGAATGAGGAATCATAACATAACATAGGCCTTATGATTTTAAAAAGGGACAAACAGATTTGAAGAAAATAAATGCGTTACGTTGAAATTGTAATAATTTTAATGATACGTTTAGACTATTTTGTGATAATGAAATGAGCGTACCGCTTTTTTTATTATGAGCTAGTAATCATCTCATTATATGTAACCATTCCGGCTCGTCAAACACAGCGGCTATCTGGGCTAAAATCTCTGAATCATGCGAATCATAAGTTAATTGGTCGTTGCTTGTCACAAGTTCTGGCCTACGTGCACGTTCGATTGAGAGCTCTTAAATGGGGGAGGGGGGTAAAGGAGATGTAGATGGGCGGGTGGAAGAGGGCTAGAGGAGCGGTGGAGAAGGGGTGCAGGAGGACTCGAGAAGGTGAGGAGAAGGGCTGGAGGAGGGCTGGAGGAGGGCTGGAAGAGGGCTAGTGGAGGGCTTGAGAAAGCTTACAGGAAGACAGGAGGAGGGTGGAGAAGGGGGTGTAGGAATTAGGCTCAAGAAAGTGAGGAGAAGGGCGGAAGGAAGGCTTGGGGAAGGCTTTAGGAGGGGTGAAGGAGGGATGGAGAAGAGAAGGGACGGTGGAGGCGATGCGGAGGAAGAGTGGAAAAGAGTGGGGAGGGTTGGAGCATGGCTGGAGTGAGGGTGGAGGAGGAGTGGATTAGAGGTTGAGGAAGGGTGGGGAAGCTGGAGTGGAGGACAGGCGGAGGAGGGTCGATAAGAGATGGATACGGGGTGGAGACGGGGTAGAGGATGGGTAGAGGAGGGGATGGAGAAGTTGTGGAGGGAGAGTGGAGGATGGCAGTATCATGACATTTAGAAGTATACAAAGTACTCTCTAAACTATCATTATGAAGTTTTGTACAACCAACATTTTACCTCATAACAATAAGTTGACACAAAAATCATAGTGGCTGAAAAGATGACTCGATTGGGTCAGAGAGGAGTTGATAAAAAAGACAGATGAAGAATGATATTGAAAGAATAAAAAGTACCCTCAGTTAATAATTAGAGGATGAGCATAACTTGACAAAGTATGGTAACATAAAATAATTAAACAATTAGTAATTACAATCAGAACTAATGAAATGTACATGTAAATACAGTAAATGCTTGAAAAATTCCCCCTTTATATGAAGAAAAAAGCAAATAATTTCAAACTGATTTCCAATAACATTTGCGACAGAAATGGATAGAACAGGAGGGCATGTTAGTTATCAATAATCCTTAAGAATAAACTAATGTCTTATACTATACTAATTCTTGTATTCTTAAATTCGTTTCTTCATGTCATATTAATCATATCGTTCGCCTTAAATTCTTAAATATTGTACTAGTTGTTACTTTCTATTTGAGAACCCAACCTAATGTCATGCCCCTGAGATGACTAACGGCATTTGAATGCACTCGTTCTTAGAGTTAAGAGGTTATGTTCCTGAAAGTTATTACCCGAATAAAAATAAGTACACCAGGACCCTGTTTCATAAAACTGTTACCAACAACAAATGCTAAATTTCTATGACCAATTCGCTCTCAGCCAATCAAATGCCACGATGTCAGTAGGTTACAACAGTTATTGTAACTTTGTTATGGATGGCATGTTTCGTGAAACAGGGCCCAAGTTCAATAAATCCTTCAGAATACCAGCACGCGCCTCCGTTCGGCCTACTTCAAAAATAGCTTTCATCTTTCGGTTTAGATGCCGAAAAACACCATCGAATCAAATATGTGGGGCTGGCTGTATACATGAAAAGCACGCAGGCGTACTTTTATCATGTCTTTCATTGCGATGATGGACAAATTGCAATGTTTATCATGACTCCCATCTCATGGGCATCAATCGTGATAATGTTGACTTATATTGCCGTGATGGATGGGCTCGCTTATCTCACATTTTGCGAACATACGTTTCCCCCTAATCGCTCGTTTCCACAAAGAGTATATTCGATGACGCATTCAATGATAATGATGATAACAGCAATAATGGACCTCTCTTGTAAAAGCACATTACACATTAGGCCAACTGAAACTAATCCTACTTGTCCGTTTCCTCCATCTTCCTTTCTTTCCGGCCCGCCTGACTTTTGTTAATGGGTATTTTGATATCTTTATTTTGAAATGAAATGAATAATAGTTTGAGGACAATGTCGTTAAAAATCACAAATAAAATCGAAGTAACAAAATCAACCACTCATCTTCGTCAACAAAAAATCCGGACGAAAAACTAGATATTAATGTTTTACTTTAACGAAGTCGATGCGCTCATGCCCTTTGGTAAGGCATTAATCCTCATTAGCGGAATGAAAGCCGTCGGCCTCCTGGTTGCTTACTTACAAGTATACACATGCTTTCTTAGCATCATTATCCTCATCAATCATCATCATCATCATCATCAGGCGCGATAGCTCAGTCGGTAGAGCAGTGGTCTCGTAACTAGGAGGTCCCAGGTTCGAAACCAAATCGATGCACTGATCATGCCCTTCGGTAAGGCATTAATCCTCATTATCAAATCCCTCAGAGAGGTATTAAAGCCGTCGGTCTCTTGGTTGCTTACTTACAATTATCATACACATGCTTTCTTAGCAGTCAGGTAAAAAATAATAAATCATCTTCATTACTTTCATCATCGTAATCATCAACGTCATCATCATCGTCATCAATTCATCATCATCATCATCATCATCATCTACACCGTTACGTTTGGATCGTTATCTTAGCTTTAGCTCAGGCAGCCGTTAACAGAGCACATTCCTTTAAAGGAATAATACTAGGCTCACTAGGTACCCATTTTAACACCTGGGTGGAGAGAGGCAACTGTAGATGAAATACCTTGTCGAAGGATATACGCAATGGCCATACGCTCGAAGCCTCAACTTTAAAGGTATTACAAAGTTTTGGTATGGGGTCATGAATTTGGTTCAAATGAACATATTGGAAGCATATGCGATTCTACAATATTCAGTGATCGTTGTCGCGGTTGAAATCGAGTCTAAAGTTATGAAATTGTAAATAATAAACTATTTATGTTGTATATCTCCCTCTCACGGTCAAGATATTGATTAAGCTATAAAACAATGTTTTTGACTAAAATCGACCGATAAGCTATTCCCGTTTGGAAATTATATATCACAACTACATATTCTGATATTTCCATGGTTGCAGCTACCATTGTACGGCCGTAGGCGCCATTTGAAATTTTTATCCAAATTTACCGGGAGCACCGGTAAATGTTTATATTCAATTTTTCTCGAAAGCAGAAGTGTTTAAGGGGCCAAATTTTCTAGTGCTTATAATACATCCACAGGGGCATCCAAATATATCAAAATTGTAAAGAATCACTGTCCACCCAATTTTCAAAATTTCCCAAAACTTTGTATTACCTTTAAAGATAAAGGTGAGTTCTGGAATTAAACGCGATTGCATTGTGAAAGAAAAGGTGTGGAATGCATCAGAAAAAGTTAATCATGTAGCATGTAAGTATTGGTGTGTACTGCAACGTTCTGGAGTCATCAAATTCATAACAAATTTCGCTCAGCCTTGGTAAAGTAAGAAGCACACGTACACAGAAATATGTATATGAGACGACACAAATGGTGTCGGGGCTAGTACTACTTGATTTCTTTCTATGCTCATTACTCAGCCAGTATACATTTTCTTCCAAAATTGTTTGGCACATGACATTTATTTGTAATCTTGAACATTCAGTGTAAGTTTCGTTAGATTCTGTGAGAATTGATTTTCTTTTTTTTAACCAGAACTCAAGTTTATCTTTAATATATTCAAACCACTCGATCACGGCACCTCTAAATTTTGTTTCGTGTCTTTCCTTCTTTCAGTTGACCTATTTAAAATAAAGTGTATGGGCTACTATATTATCAAGAATATTTGTTTTCCTTTTATCAAAATGAAGCAAGATCGATCTGTTAAATACACAAATCTTGCAAATCCAAGCAGCTGCTTTTTCTAGATTTCATCTTCATAGATGTGAAGATGCAAGCAAAAGCCAAGAAAAACACAATTATGGTTATTTCTAATTTCTATAATGTTATACGGGTCTTCAATGGAGAGGGGGGGGGGTAATTCAGCTGGCTCTGTCCCAGGCTGGCTATTCAAAACCTCAATTCGAAATGGTATTTCAGATCGTTTGAACAATAATGAGTTTACATTTTCGTTTCGGACATGAATAACCTTTGAGATGTGAGAATCGCTATGTCTATGGGTACCCCTCAAATTGGGTTGCTTAAAACAAATTCAAACATAATTCCCCTCTCTTTTTCTTCTTGAAAACATCCTATTAATAATTTTATATAGCGCTTATTAGAATCACTAAGCGCTTCCAAACTTGGAGATTATTACCCCGGCTTTAGCTGTGCTGCCATTCAACGCTCAAGCATTTCAAAGAATTAATTCCTGCCAGGTACCCATTTACATCACCTGGGTTGAGACATTACGGGAAGTACTATTTTTTCTGCCAGTTAAGTCAAACTTGCACATGGATGAAACATCAAGCCTTCGCTATATAAATATGCAACACATGGGGTATACGTCACAATCAGATGAGAGATGTCTTCATTTCTACGACAGGCAGACATGATAGCATTCCAGCACGTTATCATCACGACGCTCCCAAGACACTGACTCGCCATGTCAATGCTTTTAACCACATATCATAAATAAATAGGAAGAACGAGCAAGGCATTATCTAAACAGACGACACACGTGTAATAACCCGCTTATCTGTGAATAAGTAAACATTGCATACGGGTTAATTAATTGATAGCTTGGTTCAGCGAGGCGACCGGCCGTGGGCGCTATCGGGAGGTGGAGACGGCGAGTGGGAACGAGAATGCATCAATCTGTTAAACTAATATTGATGACCATCTTCAGATTTAGGCCTTTACTTTTTTGTTATAATGTGTTTTTTACCTGACAGTTAGGAACGAGTGTGAGTGCTCGTAAGTAGGCCTTAGCATCCAGGGGTCCGACGGCTTTAAGTCCTCTCCGATGAACTTACTGACGATTGTTAATGACACTAGCGCATCGACTTGGTGTCGAACCCGGGACCTCCCGATTACGAGACCACTGCTCTACCACTGAGCTATCACACCTTTCCCATGCACCACTGCAGTTTAAGCAATATTGACTGAGGGGATTATGTATGTTTGTTTTTGTAAATATTTCTATCTCTGAATACATTTTTCGCTTTGATTTATTATGAAATATGGTTTTACTTCTAATCTTAATGCCGGGCTCTTTAGAAAAGCAGGTCCATAAATTTGGCTGAAATCAGTCAATCCTTTTAAAATTAAACTGAAATAGATGTTTAAGATATTGATTATATTAATCAATATCGAATTAATAAACAAATAGATACATTCATGTACATAAATCAATAAATAAAATATCTTCTCTCTCATAGATTTTCAAAAGTTGAGTCCCTTGCTTGCCATCTCTGAGCTGTCATCGCTCAGTATCTGTTCAGATACAGCTCTATATGGTTGGGATCAACCAGCTCTTCGAGTGATGAAACATGTAACACCGTATAATTCCAGAAAGATAAACACCCCACGGCTGAGGGAAAATATGACGGGGCTTTCGTCACACAACAGCTACTATTTTTTAAAAGTTTAACTAGGCGGTATGACCGATGGGAATATAAGAATAAATACATCAAAACATCTTCCATTGATGTGTAGGTAAAGTCGAGGGATAAAATATATCAACATTTCTTTAAAGATAAGGTAGAGTTCTGGTCATGCAATCGCACTTTGAAAGAAACGTTGTGGAATCGATCAGAAAAGGTTGATCATCTAGCATATAAGTATTGGTGTGTGCTGCAAGGTTCTTGAATCATCAAAATGATAAGAAATTTGGTCCAGTCTTGGTAAAGTTACAAGCACTGTACATAGAAAGGTGTATATGGGATTACACGAATATGTGGCATAAAAATCCGACCCGATTTTTATGCTGCTACATGCCATATTTCGAATATTAAGGCATTTAAAGAGCCATGCTTTTCAGGGAACATTTGTTATCTGATGTTCTTCCACACTTGAATAATAAAAATGATAATGCTCACAAATTATTTTTCACCTCTTCCCAGAACTCAACCTTCTCTTTAAATTCTATAATTCGATATGTTTACAAAAAAGTAAAAATCTTTGAGTGACCGGTTTTACAATGCTCATTTTCCCCAATAGACTGTAGTGTTATAATTTTTGAAATTTCGATTCCCAATCATAAATATCTTGATAATCAGACAGGTGATCGGCTTGTAAAAGTCATGGGATTCATGACTGACCTAAACGTTTATAATTATGATTGCAGCATGAGCTAAATCCAGGATTTTGTTTAGAATCTGAGGCAAAGATACCCAATACCTTTAATATCTTCTTGCGTGAATGTAGGACCCTTCTAGCGAGGATGTGACCTGATAGAGAGGGGTAGCATAGCGATCTGACTGATTAATAATCCGTGCACCTGTTTCATAGCGATGATATTTCAATAAATCAGCAACATCGCCGCTCAAAGTGAGATATGACGTCGTGCCAGTAGCTCCAAGGAAAGTGCGTTGTGTAGGTATTACAAGGGGCGAGGGTATGGGAGGGGGTGGGGTAGGTACCTACACTCCCCCGAGTTGAATTCATCGTCTCCCAATAAATATGCTTAGAGATAACAAATAGATGTACATTTGTTCGATGTTTTTTAATATCTTACCTTTAGCAATGGCACCATCAAGGATGAGATAATTGGGGCACTTGTCTCCGCCCCTCAATGGGAAAAATATGGAAAGGAAAAAATAAACTGACAAAACAAAAAAGAAAATCCCTTTCACCTGGTAAACTTTGGGATACAAATCTGTGGGCATATTTTTGCTGTTTGAAACGACCCTTTATTTGGGATACAAATCAAAAGTTAATTTCGTTCGTAATTTTGTGCCCTTCCAGGCTTCAACAGTTTAGAAAAATGAAAATGGAATTTAACTTTGTATCAGTGAGCATTAATCAGTATTATTGTGTGCCCCTTTCCTCGCCCCCCCCCCCCTCCTCCCCTTAGAATAATTGTTTTAATGCTACCCTCTTTAGGTTTCGGATCGGGAGCCTGAATAGACTTCATCCTATTTTCTCCTCTCCCCCCCCCCCCCCTTTCCCTTCTCCCAGCCACCAATCCCATTTTTAAATCCTGCCTCCGCTACCCCTTGCCATCTTTCAACATCGTGACTGTGTCAAAATTAGAGACATAGCGACCCGGTAAGGAGGGCAAGGAGAAGCCTCGGCGGCGGGTATACAGAAAGACACAAAAATGTTTATTTAGTGCATTGTAAATACCAGCAAATATTGCTTCAAATCAAAATAGAGCTATCGGATCTTGCGCACACTTCCCTGTGAAGGGGAATTTTACATTCTATACATGAATGTTACGAAATATAATTTATATTCGTTGATAGGCATTTTTTACTTTAATGTGCCACGAACAAGATGAAAGAAATTCACATTCGTGACCGCGATGTGAGGCGATATACCAGAACTAGGGATAACATTGTTATTTTGCGGCGATTAGTTATTATTCTCCATGTTATTGATCAGAGTAAGAAAAAAAGGCGAATAAAGTGGAGCGGGGACATCCATTAGTGGGTTAATCATACACTCGCTATTACCTAATGATTTCCGTTCTGTCCTGAGTATATTGCCAATTAAAATTGATTCCTCGTTTCTCGTCCAGAATTTTTGAAAGCGAAGAGGAGATGACTCCATTTTAATTTGATGTAGGGTTTTTACTGACATACACAAAATGCTATCGGGTAGATTTCAAGATAAATTTTATTAGTTCAATTCCATATATCATATGCACTTCAGAGGCTCAAAACAAGATGAAATTACAATTTATTTATTAATCTGTAAACGCCAGAGGCTCAATGTACTTAGTTTTCTAATTCATTAAAGTTTCATTTCAGGACAAGATTATCAAATAACCACCATAGAAAGGGGGCGACGCGAAACTAAGAGTTGATTTGAATTGGCCTAAGATGCATAGTGCATGTAGTTATCTGCATCAAGCACTCCGCTAATTGAACCAATGGATACAATATTCAAGGCGTGGGCCTCATGCACTATTTTATCCATAATGTAAGTGTCATGTGAATAAATAAAATACTAGTTAAATAAAATGGAAATTTGAATGAAATAGCACCGCTTGCAACAATATATTTTGTAAACAGACTAAAATAGGTTGGGAATGTTATTGATTTCCTGAGATTTCGATGTAAGTTGCTATTTTCCAACCAAATTTACTCAAAATAATGAAATCCCAAAGATGCATATTTTGTTTAACATAGCACGTTTTAATAGTTTTGTTTCTTTCTCTTTTCCAATGATTTATGACAGTGAAAAGTGAATGTGAACGTCTTGACTTTTATTTGTTGGATTACATTTCAATTTCTACTGACCAGTGGCGGTTCTAGATGGCGGCATTAGCCCCTCCCATCCCAATATTTTTGAAGCCCCTACCCCCCCCCCACCAAAAAAAATGTATTCTAGAACTGAGGGCCGCTCCCTCTTGTAAAGACATGACATAAGTATGCCCGAAGAAGTAAAGGTATAAACTTCTGGAACCCTTTAATTTATTCTCATCATGACGCTGTTGGCTATCAGTATCAGTCTCAAGGTTTACTTTCTGGCAGGAGTTAAAAGTAGAAACAGAACCTTGGAGATAGCATCTACGACATCTACTTCTTTCCATCGCAAGCCGTCAAAACAAATGTGACATTCGAATGCCTTCCGGCCGTCCATTTCATCTTCACTTCAGTACCAGCTCGGGGGCTGCTGGGAGAAGAATTGGTGCGAGAGTTTGTGCTTCAGTCCCAGGCGTCCAATAATGTGTCAGCAAGTGAGATCCCGAGCTGACAGCCAATCGTGTAATCAAACATTTTCCCTTTTCCGTTGCAATGTCAAGTCGAGAGGTGGAATGACGGGGGCTTTGAGAGTCTTAATGAGAGGTTTTAGACTGTAGGTCCATGCTTAGACTGTAGTATCACGGTAGGTGTGTACATTATTACTGCTCCATGCATGCACTATGCACCAGGCACCGTACGATAAGAATATGGGAGTGGGGGCATTGGGGGCTTAGAGGGACTTGGGGGGGGGGGGTAGGTTTGGGGTTCTTGTATTCATTTTCTACATGAGCCTCAATTGAATTAATTTATATCATCAACAAATGGGGAGATTTTTTTTTTTTTTTTTTTTGGGGGGGGGGGGCTTCGGAACCCCAACCCTCCCTCTAGAGCCGCTATTGCTAAGCACCTTATGTGACTATACATTTCCCATTTAATAAAGAGATCTAAAAGGTGTTCTATTCAACAAATATTTGTTTCGATTCGATATCATACATGTATATACCTCCGTGAAAAGATAACTCAGATATGCTTATCAATGCCAAAATAATGCAGAAAACTAGAAGCGTAATCTATTTAAACCCGAGGCATGGGTTGCGGGGCTATGTTTAAAAAAATGGGGTTTAAAAAAGGAGGTTAATCCGAGGTTTTAGTTTAAATAACCTTTTGTCACACATGTTAAAATGGGTTTTAGACCCAGGATCGATTTAACTGAATATGAATAATACGGACCTAAGAGTTTTAACACCCCTCCCACTGTGGAAATTGCCATCCTTTTGATATAAATATCCAAATCATCCGTGTTCCTCCTGACATGCTGCAAATTTTTATCGGATATTTTTGTAAAATAACTATATGATTGGAGAAATGATTGACAGTGACATTGCCCTACTTCGAAGAAGAAAAACCTCAAAGTGGGAATCTCTCTTATTTCCTGAGATACAGTGTATTTTTGGTTTGATTTTTTTTCAGATATCGTAAATTAAATCACGAAACATTTGAGGAACGCATGCTAAGAGTACAGCCAAAATTCTGTATCTCATTAAACAGAGCTGAGGGGCGACCTTTGTTGCCTTTCATGTACATGTTAAATAAAGGCCGCGGCTCTTTATTTTTGTTTAGGAGGAGGGGGGGGGGAGGGTTGGATTTGTTACCGCGTCATAATTGAATAAGCCACAAATCAAAGAGAAATACGTAGGAGCCTACAAGTGAAAGTAAGCGTGATTACACAATAGTCTAAAATAAAACTTGAATCATTTGCTTCGCCTTTTCATTTCGAGCTTTTGTCTACTAATGAACTTCATGAAGGATCTAATAAATCAGCGTTAAATTTATTAATAATTATTTTTCTTTCTTATCAATTTGCAATGAATAGTAAACAAACACCCATGAATTACAATGACAATGTACTGGTACTTTCGCTTTATATATAAATATATTGAAATATAACCCCTGATACCAACTTGAATCTCATGTCAAGATTACACTCGGTTTCATAATTCTTAAAAAAACTATATAATTAGAGAAAATGATTGACATTGACATCGGCCTGCTTCTAGGTAGAAAAGCCTAAATTCCCATGAAGTGGGGATCTCTATTATTTCCTCGGACAGAGTATTTTGGTTAGATTTTACAGGTATCGTAAATTAAATCACTAAAACATTTAAGGAACGCATGCGAGGAGTCCTGCCAAATTCTAGGGATTCCATAAATTCATATTTGGATCAGCATAAATCATTATTGTACATGTAGGTCAAGGGTGTCTGGAGGTCTTGCATTTGGCATCGTGTTAACAAGCAGAGGTTGTATTCTAAACCTGCCAACAACAAACAACGAAACAAAATTGGTGCGTCGGGGAACATATTTAATTCAAATTGTATCTGCCGTTTTTGTTCTTTGGCCTTTATTCGAATCGATATTACAAAAATATAGAATAAAATAGTTAACATATTGCACTTTCACGAAGGTATCTTGAAAGTTTGTAAAACGATTATTGAGCAAATGTTTATCATGTTCAAAGTAATTATCATATAATATTGGTTTGATATGATGACAATAAGAAGAATAGTAGTAGAAGTAGTACAGTAGAAGAATAGTAGCAGTAGTAGTAGTAGTGGTGGTAGTGGTAGTAGTAGTAGTAGTAGTAGTAGTAGTAGTAGTAGTAGTAATACTAGTAGTAGTAGTAGTAGTGGTGGTAGTGGTAGTAGTAGTAGTAGTAGTAGTAGTAGTAGTAGTAGTAGTAGTAGTAGTAGTAGTAGTAATAGTAGTAGTAGTAGGAGTAGTGGTGGTAGTGATAGTGGTAGTAGTAGTAGTAGTAATAGTAGTAGTAGTAGTAGTAGCAGTAGTAGTAGTAGTAGTATAGTAGCAGCAGAATTAGCGATAGTAGTAAAGTACTTCTCATTCTCATTATTTCATGAAATATACCACGTTGATAATCTGCGACAGCCTCCCCCCCCCCCCCCCCCCCCCCCCCGTGTCCTCATCTCCACGAGGCACGCACATTTTGTTTGAAATAATTTCAGGCGCGCTTGAACATTGTAGCAATCACGAATATTCCAGGAAAACAGGAAAAAGAAGAAGAGGAGGGAAGACCACGAGTGTAATTTGAGCTCAATGTATAATTCTTCCAATCGGCATTGCTTATTATCCCAGTATCTCTCAATTCGGATGATCTATTTCGGCGCCAAAAGTTTATAGCACCCTAAAGGGCTAATCTCACCAGATGCGTTGACGATGCGCAGTCCACACTGACCAAGGAAAAAATGACAACGATGCGTTGAAGGCAGAAATTGACGTCAGCATTTTTAGTTTGTTAATACAGGCAGAACGACAACTTTTATAACAATGATAAAATTATGATCATTAAATTTCAGAAAAATTATGCTCCGACTGAGAAAGCTGTGACACCTAATAGCTATCTCACTGAGACAAAATGTCAACTTGGTCATGAGTTTGACATGTCTCTCCATCACTCCAATCCTATAATACTCAAAATATAATCAAAAAGAGATGGAAAGGAAGGAAGGGAGGAGAGAGAGAGAGAAAGAGAGAGAGAAAGAGAGAGAGAGGGAGAGAAAGAGAGAGAGAGAGACTGGGAGAGATAGAGAGAGAGAGAGAGAGAGAGAGAGAGATAAAGAGAGAGAGAGAGAGATAGAGAGGGGAGGGAGAGGGAGAGAAATAAAGAGAGATAGAGAGAGAGTGGAGATAAAGAGAGGGAGAGAGAAAGAGGGCGGGGGGGGGGAGGGGTAGAAAGAAAAATGAAAGGAGGTAAGGGCAAAGTGAAAACGAGATAATACGACTTTTCCCATGCACCCTCACTAATTCCACAGCCTTCTTCATCTCACATTTCACCTAGCTACGACCAGGGGCCGCCCCCCCCCCCCCCATTACCCCCTACCCACCACCACCACCATGACGAGTCCTACACACGTGCGTCCACTTCACGGGGACAGTTTGTGTACACTACGGTCGAAGGAAGGTGAGACGAGACCGTGATCGAACGACAGATAGAGAGGCGCAAAAGCGAGAAATTGGAAACGTGCTTCGTAAACATGCGGAGCTGTCCCCTGCAAATTAGTCCACGTTACTTAGCCTACACCTCAACGCCTTCGCAATGGTCTTGGACTCTTGGTGATGCGATCCGCTTCAATGTTTCCCTTTACCGTTTCGTCATCGACCCACCGCTCCCCCCCCCCTCTCTCTCTCTCTCTCTCTCTCTCTCTCTCTCTCTCTCTATCTCTCTCTCTCTCTCTATTTCTCTTTCTCATGCACACATTCGATTGAAACCTCAAGGTTCCCTTGCAACTGTATTATCAAGTTCGTTGAACATTATGCGACGAATCAGAATAAACAAGGCGCTTCAATCAAGTTCCTTGGAATAGACAGCTGACAGTTCTCAGGTTCCATGTCTATATACATACATGCAGAATTTCACGCTACACAGTAACTTTCTATGGGTTTCCTTTTGTTTTACTTTAATTTGCTCCCAGTTGAATAAGCTGGATTTTGATTACCAAAACGAATAAAACTTTCCTGGTATTCAAAGTACGGGTTTTTATACTTTCGTTCAACCTCTTCATTTCCATTTGGGTTTAATCTTCTTTCTTTTTTTTCCTGCCCCCTCCCCTCTCTCTCTCTCTATCTCTCTTTCTTTCTCTCCCCCTCTCTTTCTTCTGGCGATTTGTTTTCCTTTCAATATCAATTAGTCATCAAATTCAATATCGTTTTTCTTCTTCTCCCGGAATCGTATTAATAATGCTTGTTTACTCTCTTATAACTCTTTATCATTATATCTATTTATCGTTGATTGATTGATATTCGATTCTTGTTTTTGATTTTTGTCTGAAAATGAAGCATTACCTTTTAAAGGCAAGTCGAATTCTTTGCAATACTAATTGTAGAGAGCAGATTCGAAAAAGATAGTGAGAGTATAGAGAAGGAGACATTCGGACAAGGAGAGAAATAGAGAGAGAGAGAGGTACAGAGAGACAGAGAAAGAGAGCGTGAGCCATTCGAGGAGAGAGAGAGAGGAAAAGGGAGAGAGAAAGAGAGAGAGAGATAGAGCAATAGAGAGAGAGAGCGAGAGGGAGAGAGAGAAGAGGGGAGTAGGGCATTCAAGGAGAGAGAGGGGAAAGAGAGAAACAGACATACAAAGAGGAAGAGACAGAGAGGGGGTAGAAGTAAAAAGAAAGAAAGTTTGAAGCAAGCAAGAAAGATGATGTGACGCAGATGCATTCGAAGCCATTTATCCTGCCACGCAGAATAAAACATTGCCCCATTACATTTCTTAATTCGTCTAATTTTCTCTTTTTTTCTTTCCGGTTTCACGAGGCTCCCTTCGCTAGCATACGAAACTGCCCCTCCATGATGTGACGTCACGCCTGACATTCACGTTCATTTAACCTCCGATGAAGTCCGGAGAATCATGTTGCTTATTAATTGGTGACTCAACCGTCTCAACGTACCCAGCTCAAATTTATGAATGTGCATACAGTTATTAATCCCATTTTGACAATTTGAAAATCATGTTTAGTCCATTAAGCTAATTACAGGTGTACTTTTTACGACATACTTGCTCTTACAATGGAAAATAATGCCATACGTCTTCACTTAAAATCTTGACTATTTTGATGAATGCTGGAAATGAAAACTCTCAACGAACCGCGGAAACGTGCTATTTAGGGTAGTATTCTGGCGAAGAATGCCTACATTTATTTTGGCGACGATGACGATTGTTGCAAAGAATTCACAATTTTGTATCGATCGATGTGTCAAAAAGTTTAGTGTTATGGTTGGGTAATGTTTTGTTTTGAGGAAGTCAACAACCGAAAGTGGGAATGAGATACATATTTTTTAGAAAAAACATTTTAGCAAAAAGCATATTGACCTGGTTATCGTATGATGTCATGTCTTTTTGTCGAAATTAAAGTTCCCATTTTTTTCTGATGTCGTTTATCTCTCTCTCTCTCTCTCTCCCTCTTTCGCTCTCTCTCTCTCATTCTCTCTCGTATTATTTCGCGTTCCCTCTCCTGTTCTCCCACCGCTAAATTATTTGCTAGCTCTCCTCTGTCAGCACCAGTAATGGCCTACAAATTTTGAGAGCAAATTGAATTTGGTGTCCAGTCATACAAACCGCGACCCCAGACGGTTTAAAATATGTGCCGTGTATTCCGGCTGCACACTTTCACACCATCTTAATATACAAGTTCAATGCGGCAAGGGTGAAACTACATGTAGAAGGGAGGGGTGGGGGTATATCAGAAACTACCTACCCCCTCCCCCCCCCTTTTTTTTTTTCAACAGTCAGTGTGTTCAGGTGTTGAACCCGTTGGCAAGTTTTCAAAGTATGAGAACCCTTTCTATAGTTGTTTTTTAAAGAAAATTACCGGGAATTAAGGTCCTATATCATTCTCCTTCATATTCGGAATGGCCTGGAGCCGCCCCTGGTTCAATGAATTATTAATAGCGTTGGTATGTAATCTCTGCCCCTGCTTTTGACTTTCACTCGATCAGTGGCAATATCGTTACCTATACATGTACAGTCGCCTTTGTGGTTATTTCTGCGCCTGTGAATGGGACCTTATGATATATAACACTTTGAATCTTGAAGCAAATTATTTGTATTTTTAAGAAAGAAAACTAAACTCATCATGAGCTCTTCGAAAACAAAATGTTAAGAGGCATGTCAAAATAATAAGGTATTTTGTTTGTAGGCCTATTCTTGGATAATTTTCTTACAATTTCTTTTTTACAGCATGTTAATTTTCCAAGTCGGTTTGATTCATTGGTTTGCCCCCTCACACAATGATGAAGGTGTCAATAAAGATACCACTGAGCATTAGCTAAATTGAAGTGTTCGAAGCGGTCAGGTGTACGTCAAAGTGAGAGAGGAGGAGAGGAAGAGGAAGGGGAGGAGGTGGAGTAGGAGAACAAGGAGGAGGAGGAGGAGACGGATCAAGGAGAAGAAAGAGAGAACACGAGAGAGAGACATAGTCATTAATATATATATAGAGAGAGGGAGAGAGAGAGAGAGAGAGAGAGAGAGAGAGAGAGAGAGAGGGGCAGGAAGGAAGGAAGTATTGAAAACGGAAAAGAAAGACAATTGCGGATTTAAGGGGCACACGAAAAAGTGTCCCCTAATTATATTATCGTGCCCCCTTTCAAATCTTAGACCCATCAGTCACTCTGATAATTATTATTTTTCTTTTTTAGAAACCAGAGACCTATCTGAATTGTCCCACCCCCTCCGAGCCTCGAATCCGCGCCCGAAAAACGGGAAGATTCTTAAGGACCCGGCAGAAGGAGAATTAAAGAAACAAATTGAATTTTCAAAATTTAGAGTATTAATTGATGAGATAAGCCTCTCAATGTATGAATTTTTATTCATACAGCATGTGATTATATCTGATTTATTTGTTGCCCGACTTTTCTATTTTCCTCTGTGACGCCTCTTCAAGGACGTAATCAAATTTCTCCAGCAATGCGTTGTACAGGGTACCTTTCAAGTGTTGCATTAAGATAGCTTGTGTCCTTGCCATTTTGAATATTCTCGCCAAAAAGCACAATTTCATCCTGAGATGAAAAATCGATTATTTTTCCGCCTTTGTCATTGCGCAACATGATTGCTTTCAACACATCGCAAGGCCGTAATGGCGAACATTATGATGATAATGGCCATGTTGGATGTTCATTATAGCATAGACGATACCTCAGCCATACAATTGAAGTAAAATGATGATGATGAAGAAGAAGAAGAATTAGAAGAAGAAGGAAAAATAATAGTAAAAGGAAGAAGGAGACGGAGTAGGAGGAGGAGGGGAAGAAGGAGGAGGAGGAGGAGGAGGAGTAGGAGGAGAAGAAGAAGAAGAAGAAGAAGCAGAAAAAGAAGAAGAAGAAAAAGAAGAAGAAGAAGAAGAAAAGAAGAAGAAGAAGAAAGAGAGGAGAAGAATCATAGAAAGAGGGGGACAAGATAAAGAATTTACGAAAAGAAGAGGAGGAAGGAGGTGGTTATGAACAAGAGGAAAAACAAGAAACAGAACAAGGGGGACAAAGTAAGCAGAGTAATTAAATATACACACACGCTCACCATCTCCTCCCCACACACACATAGAAGTTGTAACAGATCATGGCATACATTTCATTCCAGACATTATGTTATAAAGATCCCCCCCCCCTCGCGCCCTTTTAATCCATAAACAGACGAATTTGACGTGCCCCTATCCCCCTCTTTCCTGTTTTAGAGGCAACCCCTTCATACCTCTATGCAACATGCTCAGCAATATTCAGTAAACTAAAGCGATGTTTATCTTAATTGACGTAATGATTCCGAGGCTAGAATTCAAAGTTGACACATTTTTGTTTAAAAAACGATGCGTCAACGCTGAATTTAAAGCTTGAAGAAAATATCTTGATAAAAAAAAAAAAATAATAATTTATATAGCGCTAAATGTCTCTAAGCGCTTTACAAATATATTATTACCTACTTTTGAATTAACTTTTAGACGACAGATATTTTAAATTAGAAAAATACTGAAACTAGATTTGTAATTCGCACATTTGCTTAATAATTTTTCAACAGGACTTGTTTATCACCTTAAATAAAGAACATGAAAGGAAAACATTCGCCTAGCCAATGTTGACTCATTTTTTAATAATTTAATTTGTGCTTGTTTAAAGATAAGAAGACGGCAAGAGAGGCAACCTGTATTCTAAAATTACTCACACAGCATGCGTTTACTGAAGCACTTACATTTACTTGTTGAGCCAGACAAAAATCAGTCTATTTTTTTTCTTGTTTTATTTTTCTTTCTTGTTCTACAAAGTATTCTATGTATTTATGTTGATTTTCTCGGGTATATTCTACCACTTCCATCTTCTTTCATGAATTTCAAAATGTCCGTTTTTGTACATTTTTTTTTTTGCATATAGGGACATACAAGGGAAGGGGGTATAATCACCAAGTTGAATACACAACAAAATATGCAAGTGATAACTTATTGTTGAGAATTGTTATCCCTATATTGTGTAAGGTTTAGTGAAAATAAAGGAAGAGCTTATATCTGATAGTTTTCAATATTTTATAATATTCATCACATTACGTTGCTACCTAAACTGTATAAGTACCATGTTGAATTTAAAATAAATCGTAATGATTTTTTAATTAGTTTTACGTTACATGCCCTGCATAAACCATTAATTAGGTCAAACCTGGGCTTTTCTTATCATGTTCTCCTTTTCCTATGTACGTCTTTGTCATAATGTCTCTGTTCCAATATCAAAATCAATAAAAGTGAAGTTCCAACAAATAACATACAATTGGCAATTGTGTGTTTTCAATGGCTGTGACTTTGGCAATGTGTAGTTTTCATACGGGTTAATCTTAATCCAAGAGCCTACTCTGACCTTCGTTCGGAAAATAAAAACCTTCTAATCCTTACCATAATCCGATTTCAAAGTACACCGATTAATACAAATTGGCTCGAGTATATGATATGACCACGATAACCCCATAAGATTATCATGAAATAAAATATTGTATAGGTTTGGTTTATAATCCGTTCGTCTATATCTTCATGATTTGCCAATCCGTAGTAGAGGCCTGAAAAACAAAATATTTGCAGATAAACGGTACAATTTAGGGAATTTCTAGTTTCTTTTGGTGCTGTTTCTAGGGCAATAAAATAAAATAAAATAAATACTTGGAATTCAAAAATTAAAGCAGTACCCTTATGATTCACGTATGCATTATAACAACAAAATAACGATTACAAAGCCTGGGGGTGTTTCACAAAGATCCTAAGTCAAACTTAACTCTAAGTTGGACTTAAAAAATATGGAGAGCCAATTGTAGCCTTAAAGGTACCATGTCCCATTTGCAGGCCAAAAAAATGAAAAAGTTAAATTCCAACTGCATTTGAAAGAAAATACTAATTAAGAACTTCCCTAAAAAAAGGTGGGCCTTGAAAATGTCTTCAAGTGGGAAAATAACGACTATTAGTTGTCAAATCGACTTTAGGGCTATAGAGCCCAAAAGTAATAGTCTTGATTTTCAGACAATTATTGTACCGAATGGTCATACGTTTTAGGCTGCGCAAAGATTCAATCAGTTTAATCTTGGCCATCACAAGAAGTGGGTTATTGATGTAGACAAATGCTCATGTACGCTTTACAACTCTTTTCATGTATGTTATTACCAAAGAAGAAAAAAAGCCAGTCAGTCACTCAATAGTGTCTGACAGTGGAGTCTAGCAAGTAAACGGGTTTCCTTGCATAATTTGAATATGAGGACACTGCTAACGTTTAAATTTCACAGATAGGACATACATGACATATTCAAAATTCCTGCAAAGTTCTACAGCATTTGAGGTTGGCTGCAAAAGGGACATAGTACCTTTAAAATAAAATACAATAAAAAGCGAAAACTCAAATATTTAGACCTTTTATAAATTCCACATCAAGAACATGAAATCTCCTTGATAATAGAAAATATGAATGATTTGAATCAACAATTTTATGCCTTATAAGATAACTTTTACAAAATATTTCATAGATGCTAACGGCTTTCCATAATTGTTAAGTCCAACTTAGAGATAAGTTCAACTTAGGATATTTGTGAAACACCCCCTGGACATACACAAACATGATGCATGGTACAGGATTGTGTACCTAGCCTTATCCAGGATTGAAAGAGTTCAAGAATAATATTATCTTCTTTTTGTTTTATTGGTGGGGTGGGGCGCTTGGGCTAGCTTGATTCCCCTCTAGAACTGATACTGGCTTTATAGTTATCTGAATCCAAATTAATCAAAGAAAACAAGGGGAGGTTCAAACAAGGCTACAAACATGAGTGAGTCAAGGAAATATGAAAGAGTTTTCCAAAACGGACCTTCCCTTTAATTATAGCTTGACACTCATGATATTTTTTTTTCTTGAGTGAGAATGACGTGAAAGTATTAATGGAACTCGTCAAAATATCATCAGTTCATCACCCCGACCTTACCTGTCAATTCGTAGCATTAGCCTTGTTACTCAAAAAAACATGAACCAACATTTTCATCCCTCATAATTTCAGTATAGTTGCGACTTGCGAGAACTCTCACACGAACTGACGATTATCAAACAGTGGAAATGTAATATTGAACATGCTGCAAAGTTGGTTAAAAAAATGTATGGGAATTAAATTGGTGCAATGACGATTTTTGGGAGTTTCTTTGAAATTACTCCGATAGTAATTTATAAGTTTAGAGTTATTTGTAACTTGGTACTATAGCATTCTTATCATTCTTTTGCTTGTGTTTTTTTCGGTCATGTTTTCTTCTTTTCTTTCTTTTTTAAAGTCGACGTTAATTCTTACCTCACTAAATTTGGTAATGTTTCTTAAAGCTTTATGGGTGTCTCCCTTTTAAAGATTTTAACATTTAAGAAATATTGATAACAAACTAAAGTTGAATGGTACTTATAATTAAAATCTGGAATTCAGTACAGAGGTAAAGGTGATTTAAGGAGCGGAAGCTATGGAAATTCGTAACATCTTTTCTCTAAAATATGATATGACAATGTATTTGATATCACAGATTGAATTCATTGACGTTCTCTTTTACAAAAATAATTGGTTCGTTATCTTCAAAAGGGATTTGATGATATAAATTAACTGTTGTGATTCTATTTCAGCTTCAAACTTCCGAACGTTTGACAACAATGTAAACAGCAAATGGGTACCAGTATAGAAACGGTACATTTCGTGAGGGCACAGGGTGTCGACATTGTGTTTGTGCCCTTTGAATGTGCCCCCAAAAGATAATTTTATATTTTGTTTTCAGGCAGCATTCCGAATCCCCCTTCTTGGCTTCAAAATCTTAGTTCCACCCCTGCCTTTAGCTCTTCCTATCGTAATTATTCTTTTCTTTTTCTAGAAAACCAACCAATATGAATGAGGTGTTTGTTTTCTTTTCTTCGTGTTCATGTTGTATAGCTAGGGGTTCTGAGTTAATGGTCTATAGTGCTTTGACGGTTTCTTTTATGAGCGGATCATTACCAAATCATGAGCTGGAAACAATTTTCTAGATTGGAATTCGCCGCTAATGTTCACTTCGTGGTGATTAAAAGATACCTGGGGGCAAATTTCACTTAAGAATAAAAGGCTTTAACGATCTCTTCGCTGAATAAAATGATTTAACTGATTGCATACCGTGCAGGTCCCTCTTTCGTAAATTACAGTAATTTCGTGTGTAAGATAGACAAACATTTTAATCAATCGGTGATAATAATTGATATTAAAAAAAGAAATCACATCTCGTCGAAAGAGCACACGTCGGCGTTGCTATAATAGTGGGGGCTCAGTCGATAGAGCAGTGGTCTCGTTATCCGGTGACCCGGGTTCGAAACCAAGTCGATGCGCTAGTGCCCTTTGGTCCCCCTTTGGTAAGGCATTAATCCTCATTACCAGGTCCCTCGGAGAGGACCTTAAGCCGTCGATCTTCTGGTTGCTTACTAACAAGCTTTTATTGCTTTCTTAGCTGCCAGGTAAAATAACCACCACTATCACTATATATCATATTCATTTACTTGTTTATTTATTTCTTTATTCTTTTATACATTAATCTTGTTTATGTATTATTGGAACATTTCGAACTTTCGAGCCTTATGGGCAAAATCTTGAAATTCGTGATATTTTCTTTCTTTTTAGCTGCCACTTTTTCCCCCTTCCTTTTCTCGTTAGAAAAATGGCTTAGGTACACGTGATAACCATCATCATCATTATCCCACTCCTTTCCAAAAAAAATAATGTTTAAGTGACGTCCCTAAAGATGTTTATTTTTAATGTTTAGTAACGGCATAACGGCAAAGTAATGAGGCGAGGTGAGCAAAATGCTCCACTGCATGGGATCCATAGATGGGCTTCAATTCCTTCTGGTAAAGGACAAAAAGTGAGGATGCTCAAGACTCCGGATGGGCCTTGCATCATGACCGAAGATTTAATATGCCCCGTATTGAGTTTACTCTCTGCATCGTAACACCATTGCGCGACAATAATAATTATCAATAAAAATCTCCCCGATATCCTTTTAGTCAGGAAGATAAAAAGTTTGCCCCTCTTTATAACAAAATCATTTTAACTGATCTTGAAAAAGGACTAAACGAAATATTGCACAGAAAAAGTCTACATACGATCCCCTCTTTCATGATCTCGTTAAGAAAAGCAACATTGTCTACATCCGATAAGTTTCCAAACCTGTTAATTTATAGACTACATTATAGATTTTTTAAAAAGTTGTTTATGTCAGATACTCTCCTTTACATAATTCATGACAGCCGACTGTGTTATATGTATAATTTAACTTTATTAAGCAATATATGGTGATACTTGAAATACGTGATTCCAAATTTCAAACAGAAGCAATGCATTCTACATCAAGTGTCTTTAAGATGGGGGAAAAATTTTAAGGGGCTTTGCATGAAGGGACATACTTTAAATTATTGTCATAACTTCTCAAATTAAAATCAGACACAGACGAATGGGGGAATTAAAAAGATGATAAAGTACGATGAAGGAGAAAAATGAGATGACCATAAAAATAATGTGACTTGAAAATTGAACTTACATCATTTTTAGGCCCAATCGTTGGTAGTACTTGAGTGCCATCCAATAACTCTTGGAGGTAATTATCGGTTGCATTCTGTCCCTCAGCAGAAACGACAGTTCCACCAGCAAAAAGAAAAACTACCATTACGAGAGAAGTCACAAAATCACCCATTTTGATGTCCTTTGTTTTCCCGCGCCAGAATAAGAAAACACAAATTGACAGGTTATGAGAGAGGTATCGATTTTGCTCGCTCTCAGCAAAAGATTCATAAAATCGATTCTAGGTTGTTGTCAGGCAAAATAGCGCAGTGATTCGAAGACTGTCACGATATCGACCACTCGTGCGCATTACATCAGCACGTAATTATCCACACTAATTTTCAGCATTTAATGTTCCATCCGAATATTAATCTCTTTAGAAATTAGCCAAGATTCTGCTTTTTGACTCACTGTATTTCATTACAATTCAATGAATACCATTGCTCAATGATACAGTTTAAACAGTTCTTGCATGGTGATAACATTGTAAGGTTCCAACTAGAAAATGAAACCTAGTACGCTGACCAGTGCATCTATATCGCCTTGATGACTCAGGATTGGTTGTGTCAATTTCCTTCAATTTTTGTTCCAGCTTCAGTCGATCTCCATCAGTCGCGCAACGCTTCTAAATTAACGGAAGAGCTTTTTGCTTTTTCCTGTCCGCACACTCGCATCAATCGGAGGTCGATGGTACTTTCATCGACGGTCCAACTTCACATTATTTGTATTCAAACAAAATATCCATAACGCTTTTTACTGAGATCCGTAGAGAGTGTTGCCATGGAGATTTTCGTAATTTAAATTGTTTAGTCGGCTGGCTTTGAAGTCTCTCAGGTATAGAACTGAAGTGTGTTCCGTATGCAGCTTCAATAATCAGCTGGTAATAGGTATGCTTTAATTTGCTGTCACCATAGAGATTACAGAGGCAAATATTTTTAAAAAATTGTTGGATAAAATGTACAGTCTCGTCAAAGACGCAACAGGCTTATTCGACACGGTGTCAAAACGTTGTTTTCCTCTAGTTCCTAATGAAACTCGGTGATCCAGAGACCTAAAACGATGTTGTTAAAGGCGATGAATCTCATTTACCTCTATGACTTTATCAAGAGGTAAGCGTTTGAGTCATACCAAATATAGTTCAAAAGTACAAGTTTTAGAATGTAGCGCGAAATGATTTTCGTCGAGTCACTGTTTTCGGAGGAACCACATGACTGAGTGTTCATCAACCCCTCATCTACTCGATCGCCTGCCTCTCTTCCTTCAGATGCGTGCCTTCCGAACACGTCTGTCTCCTAGCTACAAATAGCGGAGGTGTTCGCTTTCGGCTCTCGAGCGTTCAACGCTTGGCTGGTTACGCAGGAGAAAGCAGACGACAATCTGTAGTATCGCGATATTCGGGAGTCGATCTCGCCAATAGTGCGCGCCATAATAATAAACCTCTTTCGTTTTACCAGCTTTTTTGCGCTGGGGGATCATGTATTCGTAATATTCATCATGCCTGTGGTTATCAGGCTTACCTCCTGCATTAGCGGCGATCGAGCTCCAGTGACACATTATTAATTAATTGAATTGCTAATTAAGATTTTGATCACCGGGGCCTAATGAGGGATCAAGTCCACTTGCGGAATGGGACATGACCTAACGGGTGTATACGCCATAGCATATTGTGGAACAAAATGTTTTAATATAAAGAGAGATTGTAGTCAGTTTCCATGCGCAGTAGGTCATAATATTAATAGAGCGGTTTACTAAGTATTCGAATTATATGCATGCTGTTTAATAAAAGGTTGCGCTTGACCGTTAGCTTGCCCGGGCTTGCCCGGGCTTGCCCAACATAGCAACAAGTACCAGGGCCGTAGCCAGAGTTTGATGTTTGGGGGGGGGGGGGGGGGGCACATACATGACTAGTAATTGATCGACGTCCTGGGGAGAGGTCTAAAAAAGTTCAACCGATCTTGGATTTAAAAAAAAAAACGGGCCCAGGGCACGTGCACCCCGGCCTCCCCCCCCCCCCCCCCCCCGCCGTGGCTACGGGCCTGACAAGTACTATGCAGACTGGTTTCTTAGTATATTATTCAGTTTTAACAGGTTAATGGAATAACTCGTCCCTATAGGTCCCCCATGAAAGAAACATCCATAAATTTAAATCGTGGCCGTGGAAACCGTTCTTTTTGCTAAAACCAGACTTGGTGGAAATACCATATTGGCGTACAAATTTCGCACACAGAAATTCCGTGGTCCGATTAAGAAATACCCCTGATCCTCTATATCTTTGAATGAAGGAAGCATAATTATTATATAGGCCTACATTGCTTTAGGATCCGAAAGGAAATGGTTTGATTGGTCGATGAGAACAGAGCTTTGTTCACCTGCACGTAACATGTTCTGGTCGATAGATGGCGCTCGACTTGTAATTAATTATCTCAAAAGAGTCGTGTACTTTATATGTACGATATTGTTTACCAGTCCTACATAATGGGGGGGGGGGGGGGGGTAATAACATGTGCCGCTCTAATGGGTCACTATTTCACAACAAATCCCTAACCATTGTCCCATTTTTACTAATAAACATGGTCCATTTCTTCCAAAATTTTCAAAATTTCCGAAAATTGTGAAAAAAGGGCCTCATGATTCCGATATAAATCTGCCAAATGACCCTTACAAATCGGTACAGGTTTTGAGTCTTAAGCGGCACACCCCCGTCCAAACCAAATTTGGGTACCCCCTCCCCCCGAGTACTAATTTATCTTGATTACTATTTGTAAGCAAGACTTCTTCATTTTTAAAGAGTATTCTGACATGAAATGATTTTTAAAAATCGCTGCCAAATCTATTACATAATTTCTTCTTTTTTGTATTCAAAATACAAAAAAGAAGAAATTATGTTATAGGTTTGGCGATTTGGAGTGAAACCTGCTTTAAATAGCGAACACCTGTCTAACAATACCAATACAACTCCCCCCCCCCCCCGTCCCCCTCTTGAATCATTGCTAGACCACCTGTTTTTAAACGGACCTCTTTTATTGTCTCATTTTGAGGGGTATTTACCTTCATTGTGTTTGCTTGCTTGTCATTAGCAGCAGTATTATATAGCCATGTTTGGATAATTTTATAAATACTTGAATATATTCTTTAGCATGGCGACAAGCTAGAAAACAATTAAATGCCGAAGATTAATATTCAAATTTAGACGTCATACATGCAGTTTCACAAGTAAATAGTAGTGATCTGCTCATATGAAAACAATGATTAGATAAGGTTGTCTTGTCTTCTTCTTCTTCTTCTTCTTCTTCTTCTTCTTCTTCTTCTTCTTCTTCTTCTTCTTCTTCTTCTTCTTCTTCTTTGTCTTCTTCTTCTATATATTCTTCTTCTTCTCCTCCTTCTTCTTTGTCTTCTTTTATATCTTCTTTCTTCTCCTCGATCCTCCTTCTTCTTCTCTAAGTTCCTCTACTACTGTACTAATTCTTCACACTGCGCATGCGCACATAATGCTTTGTGTGTGTATCGTGTCGAAAAAGCGTGCATGCATATGCTTTGTACTTGTCAATTATGGAAAGCCGTTGGAGACTTTATTCACGTGCCCCAGACGTATGGAACGCGGCACACGTCTGCTAAATTGACCAATCACCGCCTGTTATTTAGCAGGCGCGTGCAAGGTGCGATAGCACACGCCTGTTACTTTATTAGCACACGTGTGCCTTTTTCCAGACGGATGCTGTTTACTGCGCATGCGTCTGGAATTGATCGTCCAATCAGATACCTTGTTTAATATGGAGTTTAATGTGTGTGTAGGGTGAGTGCATGCACCGCAGACAAGCAAAAATGTGCCGGGCACGTGGTGATCGACGCACGTGGTACTCTTACCGTTCTTAAAAGTATTGACTTTGATTTCTATGTCAGAAAAGAAGTTGTAAGAGTACTTCCATTGAGGTTGGAACTTTCTGATGCAAAGAATAGTATGTCAAATTATAAACGAGGTACCGAACTGCTATATGAACGTTTATCCTCCACCTAGTATTGGAGTTTGTAAATACTATAAAGCTAGTCTAGGGTTGATAAAGAAAAGGTAAGTCTAATATCATGAATGGTAGTTTCAGATTTACAATCTATCATTCAGAACCTACTCGAATTGCAAATTAGGTGATATACTATGCAACAGTGCCATTGTGATAGTGTGTATGATCCAGTGTAGATACATAGTGTTGGAACAACAGAGTAGATCTCTCCCCCTCTTCCATCTCTCCCTTATCTCTCTGGGTCACTCTGTACAGAGGTCAACCTCACTCGTGGTAGGGAAACACACACTTTCTCTCCCTTTCTTCCCCAATATTCTCTTTCATGTTGTGTTGTTGAGCAACACTCTCCATTAGGCTAGGACAGGGGGATTAGTGATGGAGGCATGTTTGCTTAAGAGCTCAGATTAGAAGTTGGAAACACTGTGAAGAGTATGCATTTGCTTGGCACAAGGGATTGTCTGACCATTATTCTTTGGAGTTTACAATCGAATAAACCTGCTCATAATTATCCCATAGGCCTAATTGTATTTAAGGGTTGATGTTTGGATGTTGATTGGCTTATAATACTACATGTATTGCTGTATATTGCATAAGTGGAAGTTATCACATTTCTTAGAGACAATCAATATTCTTTAGTCTATATTTCTTGTCTTATATAGTTTATGATTATTCCTTTATATTTCGAAGCATAATAATAGTGCAATAATTAGGTGAATCACATGCAGATTGCAGTATTGATTGATAAGCTCGTTTTCCTAAAACGATATTTACACCTGAGATTATATGTATGTGTTGTGTGCTGGAGGAATACAACATATTTCTATGTTAGTATTATTATTTCAAAATTTGAGAGGATAATAGATTAGCGCGTTTAGATGAGATTGCCTAGGTACAATGAAGGTCTAATTTAGAGTTAGGGTATAACGAATCACCATCAGGGGCGTCTCCAAAGGGGGAAGGGTGTCAGGATATTGTCGGAAAAATTGCGCTGCCGTCGGAAAAAAGAGAAAAGGGGGAGGTAAAAAAGAGAGGGAAAGGGAAAGAAAAGAAAAAAAGAAAAGAAAAGAAAAGAAAAGAAAGAAAGGAAAAGAAAGGAAAGAAAGGAAAAGAAATGAAAGAAAAGAGAAGAAAGAAAGAGAAAAAAGAAAAAGAGGGGGGAGAGGAAAGAAAAGAAAAGAAAGAAAAGAAAGAAAAGGAAAAAAAGAAGAATAAAGAGTAAAAGGGAAAGAAAAGAAACGGGGGATGCAAGAGAGGAGAAAGAGGGGAGGTAGAGCCCTGAGAGAGGAGGAGTGGGAGTAAAAGAGAGAAAGGGGGTTGTTGGGTGGAGTCGTCTCGTCGAGGCAGCAGAAAGACACGGATAAATATGTTGCTTTGTCGGGTCAGCCATAGCTGTGTCGGTATTCTTGCGAGATCCTCATGTACAGGGGGCGTCGCCAAAGGGGGGTGTGGGGGGTGCGACACCCCTCCACCTGTCAGGATATTGTCGGTAAAATTGCGCTGCCGTCGGGAAAAAAAGAAAAGGGGGAGGGAAAAAAGAGAGGGAACGGGAAAGAAAAGAAAAAGAAAAGGAAAAGAAAAGAAAGAAAGGAAAAGAAAGCAAAGAAAAGAGAAAGGAAGAAGAGAAAAAAGAAAAGAGGGAGAAGGAGGAAAGAAAGGAAAAGACAAGGAAACAAAAAAGAGAAAAGGGAAACAAAAGAAACGTGGGGTGAAGAGAGGACAGAGGGGGGAGGTAAGAGCCTGAGAAAGGAGGAGTGGGAGTAAAAGAAAGGGGGGGGGGTTGTGGGTGGAGTCGTCTCATCAAGGAAGCAAGAAAGACATGGGTAAATATGTTGCTGTGTCGGGTCAGCTGTGTCGGTATTCTTGCTCGATCCTCGTGTACTATATCAATGCAGAAGTTTGAAGTCGGTGAGATGTATATTGTCGGTCGGCCGACAAGTTTTTTTCCCTACGAACTGTGACTTTTTATCCGCTGTGACGACTTTGAGAGTGACTTCAACTACAATACTTGTATTTTCTCGAAGTTTCACTTTCCTATAATATCAGCTAAGAAATCAGAGGTTTAACATTTTTGGGGAAACTAATTCAAACAAGGATTAAGAGTCAACAACGGTACGACGAATCGTCTTCCTTTCTCTATATTTTGATGAAACGCAAAAATTCCCGCGATTCGCGAGAACGAGAACGGTACAACGAATCGTTTTCTTTCTCTAATAATTTGAGGAAACGTCTAAGCTTCCGCGATTCGCGCAGAGGGGGGAAACTGAATTCAGATAAGGATTAAGAGTCGAGAACAGTACAACGAATCGTTTTCCTTTCTTAATATTTTGATGAAACGCAAAATTTGTCGCGCTTTGCGAGGGTGGGGAAAACTTCATTTAGACGAGTCGAGAACGGTACAACGAATCGTTTTCTTTCTCTAATAAATTGAGGAAACGTCTAAGCTTTCGCGATTCGCGCAGAGGGGGGGAAACTGAATTCAGATAAGATTAAGAGTCGAGAACAGTACAACGAATCGTTTTCCTTCTCTATATTTTGATGAAACGCAAAAATTTTCGCGCTTCGCGCGGGAGAGGAAAACTTCATTTGGACGAGTCTAGAACGGTTCAGCGAATCGTCTTCTTTCTCTCATAATTTGAGGAAACGTCAAAGCTTCCGCGCTTCGCGCAAGAGGGGGAAACTAAATTCAGATAAATAGAGCTTAAAGGTACTATGTCCCTTTTGCAACCAACCTCAAAATTATGTAGAACTTTGCAGGAATTATGAATATGTCATGTATTTCCTATCTGTGAAATTCAAACGTTAGCAGTGTCCTAATATTCAAAATTATGCAAGGAAACGCGTTAACTTGCTAGACCTCACGTCAGACACTATTGAGTGACTGACTGGCTTTTTTTCTTCTTTGGTAATAACATACATACCCCCCCCCCCCCCCCCTGCGCCTACGCCACATCCGTGGGGTGTTCCCTATCCATTATTTCCCTTTCTTATTATCATTTTGTTTATTGCTAATTTAATTTTCATTTAATTGTTTATGAAAAGCGACCCTCAACCCATGTTATGAATAGCGACCCTTAAACGCGAACCATCATCCCTGGCCAACCCCCCCCATCGGTCTGACCACGTAGTGCAAGTACATATTACCGAAATTTTCGTTCAAAATTAATAACAAACAATGAAACTAAAAGTTTGCAAAATCAGATAACTAATAAGAAAGTTTTTTAATTTTTAATGACATGAAAAAACTTTGAAAATCACAAGACAAAGAGGCAACTCACTCATGAGTCTGTGACTTCATTCAGGCGCGGATCAAGGATTTCTTAGGGGAGGGGGGGCCCAAATTTGAAATTATGCGAGCCAAATATTGGTATGTAATGGTGACCAGCAGTGACGTAATAGGGGGTGGGTACAGGGACGGGCGAGCTTCCCCCTCCCTCCTCCACGAAGCGCGGAAGCTTTGACGTTTCAATAAATTATTAGAGAAAGAAGACGATTCGTTGAACCGTTCTCGTCTCTTAATCCTCGTCTAATTCAACCCCCCCTCCTGCGCGAAGTGCGGAAGCTTTGACGTTCATTAAATCATTAGAGAAAGAAGACGATTCGTTGTACCGTTCTCGACTCTTATTTTAATCCTTCAAAAATCTTCTTTGTCTTCTCCTTTTTCTTCCTATACGTCCTCTTCCTTTTCTCTCCTCTCTCTATTTTTTTTTGTTTTTGGGGGCCAGCGTTTAAGGGAGGACCGCCCACACTGCCCCACCCCGGCCCCGGAAGCTCAGGGGTTTAAGGCAATAAATCACCGTCAGATGAGCATCTAAGGGCCCGCCTTAGAGCCCTAGGTGGAATCCAGGGGCAGAGCCCCGAAATCTTAGGGGTTTTATAGGCATTTAATCACGGTCAGATGAGCATATTTTGATACCTCATTATTTTGTGCCACTGGCAGTTTATAACCATTCTTTCTTTCTTGCTCTCTTTCTTTCTATTTATCTTTAATATACTTTTTTGTTAAGTGTGTGGGGGAGGGGGGGGGGGGGGGCTCGAGGCTCCTGATCCCCACAGTACGGCGCGCCCTGACATGTAGGCACCTCAAGAAGCATATTTCTTGCCTGGCTGTAAATTTAGGAATTTGTCATTTTCCAACAAACGAATACCAAAGTATAGGTAATTTACTAAAAAGTGAGGAAAAATCTCGGAAAAATTATGTCATTTTAGCATATTTGTAAACCACCGTTATGGAATTAGAAATAAACCACGTTTGAATTTTATTTTCCCCAAGCCGCCCCGCCCCCCTATCAGTACACCAGTGCCCTCCCCCCCCCCGCCCCCACCCTCCCCCCCCCTCGTTTACACCTTGTTGGCGGGAAAAATCGCAACTGATCTCCCCTACCTTTCTTCTTTCTCTTTTTTTGTCTTTCCCTTTCTCTCCTCTTTACCTTTCCCTACCCTTCCTTTTCTCTCTTATATGTTGACCGGGGGGGGGGGGCAAGGGCCTTTCGGCCCCCATCCGCTTCGCACGCTGTTGGCGGGATTAACAGCAACTGATCTTCCCTTCTTTTTACCCTTTTCTTTTCTTCTCCCTCTTTTTGTTCCCTTTTAGCTCTCCTCTTTCCCTTTTCCTTCCTTCTCTCTCTCTCTTTTTTTTTTTTTTTTTTTTTTAGGGGGGGGGGGGGGAGGGGGGAACAGCCTTGGAGGCAAGACCCTTTCAACCCCGATCTCTTCCTCCCCCCCTTTTCTTTTCTTCTTCCTCTTCTTTCTTTCCATTTCTCTCTCTCTCTCTCTTTTTTTTGCGGGGGGGGGGGGGGGGCAAGGACCGCTCGGTCCCCTGGATCCGCGCCTGACGTCATTGCCTCGCTATCCTCTTATTGTTTTCTTTCTATTGGTAATATACATTTCTCACTATCCCCCTGAGAATCTCATCTCCTAACACCAGCATCCAAGTCATATTGATAATAATATGTTTTTGTGTGGATGCACTAATAATCTAATATAGAGTAATTGTTTTCAGTTAAATCATGGACAAATGTGATTTCTGAAAATTTATTTATATAAAAGTCAATAATTATGAATATACAATATTCTGAAAATAGTTTCAATTCTTCAAAGTTTATAAAAGATCTTGTGAAATGTCATGCCCGCAATACGATACAAATCATATAACCTGGGCAAGGCATGGAAAAATCAAGTTTTGGGGATAAAGAGGGAAATTAATGGGATACAAATATATAAAACAATTGATAAATAGTGAGGCAATGGCGTCACAAACTGATAACCGTGTAGTGATTTCCATTGTTCCATAGTTTTTCATATTTAAAAAAAATCATAACTTCCTTATTAGTTATCCGATTTTACTCATTTTTTTTGCTCTGCTCCTCTTGTTTTTCTGCATCTATTGAAAGCGAATTATTTTGAAGTGGATTTACCCTGTAGGTTATACCACATTCAAGCTTTTCGTAAATATACAATATTGCACGATATATTTTCCAAATAAGTAAGGAAGTTAGATTTTCAAGATTTTTTAGCTAAATAAGATACGATTTTGTGACCGGAAGGCATTTGTGAACGGAGCTTTTATTAGACCTTATGGACCTACCATCTCCAGGCACCCAGAAACTATACAATTTTAGCCAATGAAAATTTTCAAGATTTTCGTTTGCCCATGACATCGGATTTCTCAAAACCTCAGGATACCAAACGGAGCTGACCGGACTACAAGCCTAGTTACTGCTCGGAGGGGGGGGGGGGGGGGGGGCACTTTAAAATTGTGTCTTGTTGGGGGATAGGGAGCTTGAACACTCTCGGGCCTTGAAGGTTTTCGCGTCATGTAGCGTACAACGGGGTAATGCAATCCCAATATGATTTACCTTTACTGTTTGAGTTCTATAATATTTGAAATAATTGATAGTGTTTATATATTACGTACGCTTAATATATATTGACATAACTCTACGTGTTTGTTTAACGCTGGTTGGAAATAATATCTGATGATGGGGGGGGGGGGGGGGGGGTGGATGGTAGTATCTTCATTTGTACATTTTGTATTATTTTTTTTCTTCTTTATACTTCTGTTCTTTGTTTGTTTTAATATTTGAATGTTTAAGATATGTGTAATTATAATAATAATAATAATAATACTGTCTTGTTTACCCAGGGTAGCCTCATTAGTATTTATGCTGTTCTCCCTGAGGTCCTTGCAATCAAATTATGATAATACGATGTTGGTCATAAGGTGGCCTATTTACCCCAGTTTATGGAATGATTTTGACAATGATTTATTCTTAACAGATCTTGATAATAGTATACATTCTCAGATTAAAACAAAATAATAGTTTGCAAATGTTTGTTTTACATGGCTGCATGACGACAAATAAAGAGAGAGATTAAGGAAAATAAGGGAAAGAGGAGAGAAAGGAAAGAAAGAAGAAAAAGAAGATAAGAAAAGAGGTAAAAGAAGGGGATCGGGGGAGGGAGAAAAGGCCTTGCCTTCCCCTCCAGCCCCCCTTCGCCCCCCAAAAAAGAGAGGAGGAAGGGAAAGGAAAAGAGGAAAGCTATAAGGGAGAGAAAAAAAGAGTTAGAAGAAAAAGAAAAGGGTGAAAAGGAGGGGAGATCACTTGCAATTAATCCAGCCAACGACGTGTTGATCGCGGGGCCGAAAGGCCCTTGCCTCACCTCCCCCCTCAGCAAAAAGAGAAAGAGAGAGAGAGAGAGAGAGAGAGAAAAGGAAGGTCGGGGAAGGGAAAGAGGAGAGAAAGTGAAATAAAATAAAGAGGAAGAAGAAAAGAAAAGGGGGAAAAATATGCTTTTGCGCTCCCCCCCTACCCCCCCCCCCCGAGCGAGACCAAGCGCCATATACACCACTGGATACTACTGGCGTACTCCCCCAAATAAGAATAAAACGAGGTTTATTTCTAATTCAATTTCAGTGATTTACAAATGTTGTGAAATGACATAACTTTTAGTAAATTATATTGTTTTATGAGTTTGTTGGAAAATGACGAATTCCCAAAGTTACAGTCAGGCGAGAAGTATGCTTATTTATAGGTCTACATGTCAAGGCTCGCGGCACAGCGGGGCTCGGGGGCATGGGTCCCCCCCCCACTATTTTGAAAAAGTATATTCAAGAGAAGTAGGGAGAAAGTAAGAAAAATAAATTGTGACATGCCAGTGTCACAAAATAATGAAGTTTCAAAATGTGATCAACTGACCGTAATTAAATGAAATTTCGGAGGCTTCACTCTCTTGACCCCACCAAGGGCCCTGAGGCGTGCCCCTGAATGCTTATTTGACCGTTATAAAATGCCTAAAAAGTTTCCAGGGTATCAAAATATGCTCATCTGAACGTAATGAATGCCCCGATAGCCCCTGAGTTTCCTGGGGCTCAGCCCCTGGACCCCACGCCAATTAGTGACCTACCCGTGTCATTATGCTCATCTGAACGTAATGAATGCCCATTGCCCCTGAGCTTCCCTAGACTCCACACCAATTTATGTTCCGCGAGCCTTGACGTGCAGACCTCAAAATAAGCATATTTCTCGCCTGACTGTAACTTTCGGAATTCGTCATTTTCCAACTCATAAAACAGTATAATTTACTAAAAAATTATGTCATTTTACAACATTTGTAAATCACTGAAATCGAATAAGAAATGAACCACTTAAGGGGGAGGCTGCCCCCTTCGAATTAGTACGCCAGTGGTGTCTAGTGGCGTATCTGGCGCTTGGTCTCGTTTGGGGGAGGCGAGATGAGCGCGAAACCATATCTTTTCCCCCTTTTCTTTTCCTCTTACTCTTTATTTTCTTTCCCTTTCTCTCCTCGTTCCCATTCCCTCCCTCCCTTCTTTCTTTCTTTCTCTCTCTCTCTCTCTCTTTTGCTGAGGGGGGAGGGGGAGACAAGGGCCTTTCGTCCCCGATCCACACCTTGATGGCGGGAAAAATCGCAACTGATCTCCCTTACCTTTCTTCTTGTCTAGTGGCGTATCTGGCGCTTGGTCTCGTTTGGGGGAGGCGAGATGAGCGCGAAACCATATCTTTCCCCCCTTTTCTTTTCCACTTACTCTTTATTTTCTTTCTCTTTCTCTCCTCTTTCCCATTCCCTCCCTCCCTTCTTTCCCTTTCTCATCTCTTTCCCTTCCCCTTCCCTTCCTTCTCTCTTTTTAAAGTTTGCTGGGGGGAGGCAAAGGCCTTTCAACCCCTACCCGAACCACATGTTGTTGGCTGGATTAATTGCATCTGACCCCCTCCCTTCCTTTTCACCTGTTTCTTTGCTTCTTTCCCTTTTTTGTTCCCTTTAGCTCTCCTCTTTCCTTTTCTCTTCCTACTCTCTTTTTTTTTGTCCCCCCCCTGAGGATCAACAAATTGTTGGCGAGAAAATCGTAACTGATAATCCTCCTTCATTACTTTTCTTATTCCTTTTCCCCCCTTCCCTTTGACTCCTCTTCTCCTTTTTGATTTCCCTTTCCTTCCTTCCTTCTCTCTTTTTGGGGGGAGGGGGGAGGGGGGCAACAGCCTCGGAGGCAAGGCCCTCAGTCGCCCCCCCCCGCCGATATCCTTTTCCCCCTCTTTTCTTTCCTCTTCTTTCTTTCCTTTCTCTCCTCTTTCCCCTTCCCTTCCGTTCCTTCTCTCTTTAGCTTTCTCTCTTTTTTGGCGGGGGAGGGGGGGGGGGGGGGGACCCCTTCGGCCCTCCCCCTGGATCCGTGCCTGGCCGTAGGTGTGTCCCCCCATCCAATATGTACTGACCTGAGCAGTTTTGTAATAGCGAACAGGCCCCGTACGTACTGAGCTAAGCAGCTTTGTAACAGCGGACTTGATTGGTTGTCTTAAAATTCAATTTACGAACGTTCTGCGCATCCGTCTGGCAAAGTAACAGGCGTGTGCTATCGCACCTTGCACGCGCCTGCTAAATAACAGGCGGTGATTGGTCAATTTAGCAGACGTGTGCCGCGTTCCATACGTCTGGGGCACGTGAATAAAGTCTCCAACGGCTTTCCATAGTCAATTCATTATTTCGCGTGCACATCATACATGCTGCATGCTGCGCTGTCATTCACACACACAGATTTCAACGCGTTATCAGATTGAGAAGCATTGCACACGTGAAAGCTTGACATTTAAACCGTTTTTTTACTCGTAAGTATGATAGAATATACTCATAAACCATTTTGATAACGATTAAGCTACATGTACTTAAGGAGATGTGAATTTGTATTTGGTGAATAAGTGATACTGAAGTAGAATTTTACTCGATTATATTTCATGTTGAAAATTGGTTTGTCAGAATCAGTGACAGATGCAGAGAGCGAGTGCATGGAAATGAATATGTGGGTACCTTGTTGCGTACAGCATTTTTAAAAGAGGTGAGACCAAGTTGAGTTTTGACATGCAGACGTTTACTAAATAAAGCCAAGCGTGACTAAACAATTAACTATGGTTCTGTTTAAAAAATAAATAGCCTAAGGTGTCAGGTCAGTATCAGAAATGGGAATTAGGGGTGGTTAAAATTGGTAATTTACTCTGGCCTCCGTCGGAAACTTGATTTGATTGTGAAAGAATGTGCATAATTTGTGTACAGTGTAGGGTGATAATGTGATTGAGAAGTGAGAATTATGTTTCTGAATATCAGAGGGTGCTGGTCCATGAATAAGAATCGTCCGCATGCCATAAACAAGGATTGTCTTTGTAAATGATTCTTACTTCAGGTCCACTCGTCGGCGATGCGAAAAAAGGGATTCCGCGATAATTTTCTTGATGCATTTCACATTGACTTTGTACAGACTTTGAAGTGATGAGCTTTAAATCTTCGGGAAGACGGACAACCCATGAAAGTAGACAGTGAATTGGGGGTATTATATCAGGCAGAATCCTTTTTTCGCATTGCCAGCGCGTGAATCTGGACCCCAAACCCGCAGAGCGCCAAAGAAAAAAGTGTCGGTGAAAATGCGGACGATCCCTATTTTGGGGATCCCATTATTCTGCCCTTGTTTATGCAGGAGATCCTCATTCTCGGACAAGCGCCCCTACTGACTGTATTATGAATGCAGCCTTTGTGCATGTAATAATTAATATAGTATTACAGTTTGAACACTATTGTAACATTCTTAACAGCATTATTTTTTTTAAACAATTTGACTACCAGTAGTCAGTAGATCAAATTGAGTTTTCATTTTCTCATTCTGCTTGTTCTTAATTTCTTCATCTAGATAAGTTGAATGACACATCCATCCAAGATGCCTGCTGCAGTCAAGGACTCGCCAAACAAGATCTTTGTTAGCAACCTTCCCAAGACATGGGATGAGGGCAGAATGGAGAAGTTGTTTGAAACCTTCGGGAAAATTAGCCAAGGTAGGGAAGGAAACCAATGATGGATTCAGACATTTTTTTAACAATCTTTACACATTTTCTTTCTTTCTTCTTGGTCCACAAGAGCTTTTTCTGGGTTTTCATCTTTATTTTGCTTGGTTTTTGGGCAGGGTTTGAACTTGTTTTTTATTTTTTTATTTTTAAGATTATTATTCTATTTAATTTTTTATTTATTGCCTTTTTTTATAGTGTGAATGATGTGCTTGCAAAAGAGAGCCAGAATTTTTCAGCTGGCATGCAATTATACTTAAAAATTTGTTAGGCCAGTTCAGCATTACAATCCTTATCCTTATGAAGTAAAGTTTGTGGGTTTACGATGTTCCGTTGATCTACATGTACATGTATACAGGGGAGGCATGTTGTACATGAGAATTTTGAAAGCTTACTATGAATTTTATGAAACCTGCAATACATTGGGACCTAAAATAGATTAATTGCATGTGTACGAAGTGAAAAACACATTAACAAAAGATTTTCTTTAATTGTTGCTTGGTTTCTCATCAAACATGCATTCCTTTTTTCCCCTTGGTAAAAAGGTGCAAAGGTGAAACATGTTGCACATGACACATTTTAAAACTTATTATGTAACTTGTAATTCATTGTGACTCGATATATATACATGTATAGATTATTGCATTTATTAGAATAATTTTTTTTCTTCAATTATCTATTGCTTGGTTTCTCATCATATATATATTTCTCCCCTCAGTTAATCTGATGAAGAACAAAGAGTCCGGAGATTCACGAGGGTTTGGCTTCATCACATTTGACACGGCAGAGGATGCCAATGATGCTATCCAGGGCATGAACGGCAAGGTAAGGTCAAGGGTCGAATGGTCAAGATGAAACAAGGCATACTTATAGCTACTTGACCCTCCACATAGCAAACAATGCCTAATCAGTGCCTGTTGGTTCCCCATGATCCCATTTTTCTTAAGTTAATTGAGAGCTGATTTAATGAGATAACCACCTGTCGGTTACCTTGCAGGGCGGTCTAATCCTCCTGGCCTAACTAGTACAGACGGCCTTTAAAGTGGAATATTTCATATGTTAATCTTCACAACAGAACGCATGACTTTATGGCTATTTTTCAAAATGTTATCAATTTTCAATGACGAAATTCAAGTGGCGTGCTATCAATTACAGTTCCAATTTTGTCTGGGATTATTCACAAGCTGTAAATTAGTTCAGACCTTTCTCAGGTATTGTGACGAAAAACTCCATAGTTGAACTTTTGTGACAGTTATGCATTTGTATGTCCCATGAGATACCAATGCTAGTAAATGGTAAGAGCATACACTTGCATGAAATGTCTACCATAGTCCAACTTCAAGTTGATCTTGGTCTTTGTGAAACACCCCCCAGGTGTGGTTCCCCTGGGTATATACTACCAAAATATTATTTTGTTTTGTTTTTTGTACAGGATGTTGAAGGTGTCCAGCTGAAGGTAGATGCTGCGCTCAAGTCTCTGCACTCCGGCGGAGGAGGTGGCATGGGCGATAGGGGCGGCCGAGGGGGCTTCAGAGGTGGCCGAGGGGGCTTCCAAAGGTAAGGAGAACAAGTAATCAGTGGCGGAAGTCACTGTGTCAGTTTATTAGCTGTAGATGGAAGAATATTACTCTTACCAAGTTTAAGAGGTTGTTATTAAGACTAAAATGATAGGTGGGGTTGGGGTTAATAAGGGAATAGTGATGGAGAGGCTATGGGGTAAGAAGCTAAAAATAGATGGTGTGCTCAAATCTCTGCATTCTGGCCTAAGGTAAAGAGGATAAGTAATGCTATGTTTCAGATGGAAGTCATTTACTTTACTGTCTCTGTGTCAGTTATTAACTGTAGATGGAAGATTATTATTCTTGCCAAGTATTTGAGCTATTTATTAAAATAATAACTATGACCTAAAGCAATAATTTGTTCAACTCTTGATGAACCATGTTTATCTTTCAGCACCTATCTGCTGAAAGAGGTCGACTGTAAGTTGGTTCTTCGGGAAAAAAATACACATGGTGTAGTAGCCAAAAAGAGCCCCCCAAAAAAAATTTGTGTAGAGTTCAATGCAAAACAAATTGAAGAGTGTTATTTTCATCCAAGGAAGCTTGAAAAGTAGCCTCTGTAACTTTTTTTTTCCCTGTGGTTCTTGCATATTGCTAATTACATTCCTTTTAATCAATAATATTTATTCTTTCCATTTATAGAGGAAGAGGCGGACCCCTTATGCGTGGAGGTCCAATGGGGGGATTCCCACCACGAGGCGGCCCAAGGGGTGGTTTCATGCCAAGGGGACGTGGCGGCCCTTACTCAAGGGGAGGTTATGGCGGAGACCGGGACTCCGGTTATGATGGAGGACCCCCTTCAAGAGGAATGGGGGGACGTGGCCGCTACGATGGCCCACCCAGGGGCGGACCACCAAGGGGAGGACCAAGGGGCGCAATGAGAGGATCGCCTAGGGGTGCACCCAGAGGGGCACCTAGAGGACGTGGAGGACCAGGAAGGTGAGAGAAAGACTGTTCTTACACTCTGTAACATACTTTGAAAGCCACCAACCACCAGTGTCCTTGCACAGTGCAAGTGTTATTATTACCTCCCCCCCCCCCCCCCCCCCAAAAAAAAAAAAAAAATATATGTATAAAAAAAATGCTTGGCACTCTTCCTTAGATTAACTGCTATTGAGCATGATGTTCATCTAGTCATTCCATCTGATCTTCTCATTTATTACCTAATAACTGAATTTGGTTGTGTAAATCTACATAATATACTCACAATCACATACCTGTATGCTTGCCTTCTTGTTATTTCAGGTGACATTATATCTGAAATGTTGTTTGATCTGAGACCCGTTTCACAAAGCATTCTTTTAATGACGAATGACAAAAATCAGTGACAAATCTGCTGATAACCAATCAGAAGCATGGATTTCAGTAGCTTATAACAAAAACTGTCATTTGTCACTGATGACAAGTTTTGTAAAATGCCCCCCTGACATTATTATTTTCTACTTCTCGTAGGCCACTGATCGATAGACCCCCAATGGAGGAGATGGACCAGGATTCAGGCTACAACGCACCCAGAGGAAGCAGACCTCTACTTGGTAAAGGTAATCCTTCACGTTCCACTGGTCCTCCACGCATGGTGCATGATGGTGGAGACTAGAGGAGACGTACCATAGTTTCTAGTGCCTTTGTCGTTTTTGATTTGCTTCACAATGCCTTGTATGCCTACTTATAGCTACTTGCGCCCTCTATATAGCAAACATGCTTTATTTTGAATTTTTTTAAAAATTTATTTACTTATTTATTTATATCATTGATTTTTTTTGTTTCGTTAGTGTGAATTATGTGCCTGAAAAAGGGGAGCCAGAATTATTCAGCTTTATTTTTAAAACAATGTCTAATCGGTGACCATTGGTCCCCATGATGCCCTTTTTCTTATGTTAATTGAGAGCTTATTTGATGAGATAATCACCTGTCAGTGACCACGCTGTGTGGTCTAATCCTTCTTGGCCAAACTAGTACAGACAGGCTTTAATAGATAGCTCTTGTTTGATTCCTTATTCTGTGATAATCAAAGTGTGACATCAGATGATTTTCAAAGAGCCTCATATTTTGTTGTTATTTTGATGAATAATTCTTTTTTCTGTGTTAATCCTTTGAGGAATCCAAGCCAAACTGCATTGGTGACAGATGATTTTCAAAGAGCCTCATATTCTGTTGTATGATCCTGTCCAAAGTGAATTGTATTAGCTCTCAATGAAAACTTTCCCCATTGTAAATAAGTTGATGGGGGCATTTTCTTTCCACAGGTTTGTTAGGACATGTCTAATTCAATTTAAAAAAATGCTGGGGACATTATTTATTTAATCTTTTTCTCACCACATAGATCCAAGTTCAATTGTCACTTTCTAATTGATAGATATTTAACTATTCTATACATTTTCAGAGCCTCTGTTACAAGACCCAGGAGCACCAGAATTCAGACAAGCGAGGGAGCCCCTCGGACATCCGATGGAGAGACCTCAAGAAGGATATCGAAGTAAGTTTGTGCGACTTACAAGTTTCTGACTGTTCACCTTGAAATTATATTGGGGGGGGGGGGGTCATGTAGAAAGTGACATTTGTAAGAGTGAAAATTTTAAGTTTTTGACTTAACTGTTTTGATTTTGTTGTCGTTGGTTGATTGCATGTCTTGTTGATAGTGAAATTTGTGAAAGAAATTGAAAGAACACTGTTGAGTTCGATTTATTTTCTCCAAAGTATAATTTGAGACTCTTTTTTTTTTTGGGTTACCAAGAGCATAAGTAAATTCAAAAGTTCTATTAAAAACTTATATTCTATTTTCTTCAGGGATTTTTTTCTTCAGAAACTTAGAAGATATATCTGTGCATTTTTTCAGATATAAGTATTGTAGTCGATTCGTATGTTCATTGTTGTGATTTGTTAATTGAATGAAGTTTAAATTGAAGATGCAGCATGACACATCATCATTGCATGGATGTGCTATGCTGTGACAATGAGCTAGAGTAAACTACACTGTTGAATGACTGTCCTGCACATTTGCAACAGAGGAGAACCAGAAGGGTGTTGGTGTCAACTCTGTGGAAAGTGATACGAGTCGACGCCCTTCTGGCCCTCATCAGTCGATATCAAATATATGTGAGATGCAGAAGAGTGGAATGCATGACTCCTCTCACTATAGGATCTTTTATAACACATTCATAATGATATATGATGATTGTTTTACCTGACTGCTATTAAGAAGGCATGTACATGTATATATGCTTGTAAGTAAGCAACCAGAGGACCGACAGCTTTAAATCCTCTCCAAGGGACTTGGTTATGAGGATAAATGCCTTACCAAAGGGCATGAGCGCATTGACTTGGTTTCAAACACAGTACCTCCCAGTTTCGAGACCACTGCTCTACCACTGAGCCATAGCGCCTTCTCAATTCATCTAAATTCAACGCGGGAAAGTTCAGTAAACTAATACAGGAAGACTGCTGACTCTGAACTCATCACCCTCTCTCTTCTCTTTGTCTGTGCTTGATTTTTTACCCTTAAAGATCCGCAACAGCGTAGGCCTGGTATGAATCCGGATCACCGGCAGCAGTGGTCCAACAATGGCCGGAATGGTAAATCCCTTTGCAGTGATGACATCATCACACTATCCTTTTCCTGTGCTGTTTAATGTTATTAACGTACACTGACTTCATGATTTTTTTTCTCATTTTTTAAACTACATGCAGTGGTGTCATGTGCAGTACATAGCTAGCACACTAACCACATTAACACAACCCCCAACAATCTTAACCCACATTAAATAGGCAGTGTGCAGTGTATACAACTCTCTCTTAATAATGAATATTCATATATTCACATGCCCTTTCAAGTAGCTGTACATTAACAAAAAATTCTTTATTCACAACAAATGTTTTGCTGTGGTTTACACTATGGAGATGCACACAAGTGATCAACAGTGCGGAGACATTCCAAAATTTATTACAAGCGTCCAGGCAGACACAAATTACCAGTCACATTGATTTGATGTTCCTTTTTTTTATGGGTGGAACATAAAGGTACCTGGCACATGCCTTCTTTTGTTACAGGTGGAACAAAATGAGAACATATTCATCAAAGTTGAACACAATTCCCATCCAGCTGCAAGAACATAACATCCCTTCTCCTTTTTTTTTCTTAGGTTGAGGTGACGAAAAAATACTTCTCCTAAAAAAAATCAACAACAAAACAAAATCGCTCATCCGGTTTTCAATTTTTGTTTTCTGTTTTGTTAGGTGGTGGGTATTCCGATGGTGGTTTGCTTCCGATGCGGCAAGCGCAGTGGGACAGTGCACCCGTCAGAAGAGAGCAGGGTAAAGAAATCCAATCAACCATTACTTATGTCATTTTAAATCATATCATTTTACCATAGACATTCCAAGAGACGTGGACAATAGATCTGCGTGTTTGTTTTTCTTCCATTTTTTACCATTCTCCCATTTCTTGGTTGATGTGATTGTGTGTTTCTTCCCGTCTTCATTTCATGATGGTTTACTGTTGTGTGTTTTATGAAATGATCAGTGGTAGGAAATACACGATATAGCTTAACCTGTTGCTGTGCTGTGTTTCACTCAATGTTTTAATGCTTAGCATTGTTTTTATGTCACACTCTAATTAGTGTTCCATCCTAGTAAAACCTTATTGTGATGCGTTGTTTCAAAGAAAATCTTCACATTTATATGTAGTAGAAATGCATGACTTTCACAAAAATGTAAAAAACACTGTACATGTAAGTTTTGTATGTGTGTGCATTTACATAAAATATATGTACCTTGTTTTTTTCTTCTAGGCATTCATTAGGCCATTATCGTAATGTTATCAAATCTATGCGTAAACATTATGGCTAATACCCTACATGTACCCACCAACACCTATTACAATATGCAAATTGCATTCTGACTATCGAAATACAATTATTTGTAACAGGAATTGAAATCATTCGTAATGAGGCACTTAGTGTAAATTTGGTAACATTACAAAAGTAGGCTATTATAAATTAGGGACTTGTTGAACAGGGTATAGTTATGAGTCATGCAGCAAGCAATAGGCATCTTACACCTAAAGAAACCTTTTGTCATATGTAACACTAATAAGGAAGTAGGCACTATGAACATGACGGATAAAGAAAGCGGACAAAATATACAGTTCCTCAGGTAGACAAAGGAACATCCCTTCACTGCTATTATGTAAAAAGTGAATATGCATGTGACACCTGTTCTACACATTTTTACATAATAGCAGTGAAGGGATGTTCCTTCGTCTACCTGAGGAGCTGTATATTTTGTCCGCTTTCTTTGTCAGTCATGTTCATAGTGAGGGGTAAAAGGTTTAAATAATTGGGATTAGGGATTAAAAGGGAGAAAAGCTATTGAGTAGGGGGGGGGGGGGGGTTAGGGGTGAGAAAGATACAAAAGGTAGGACATGGGATTAAAAAGGGGAATAGCAATGGAGGGGCCAGGTGGTAAGGAGGTTACAATAGGTGGGATTAAAACTGCCAAATAGATAAACGACCTATTTTGAGCCTAGTTATTTCAAAGTTAATCTTCATGTAATTACAATGTAAGTCCCTAACCATGCAGTTACGTGTGCTTAAAAGTATTTCCCTACGCTTCATATAGCTTCAGTAATCATTCAAGTGTCTGGAATTACATAGTACAGTACATTCTGATAAGGTCTCTGCTTCATCGTTTGAAAAAAATCCACCACCAGTAGCCAAATTTGCAGTTTATTAATTTCAAAATGTAATTTCTAAGGCAGGATTACAAACTGCCCATGTGTGTGTATGTAGTTTGTACTTGTGGTGTTTGTGTGGATAACCCTGCTTATTTATGTTTTCACTTGTTGAAGGATGAAATCATTGGTAATTCATCTCTAATTGATGGTGTTATGTTGTTTCTTTCCTTTAGAACCCCTCATGCGCGACAGAGAGGCTCGAGCACCACCTCCAATGGAACGTCTTACAGGTACATGATCTCACTTACACTTCTTCTGGGTTAATACTGAGAGTATAATCAAACCAGTATAAGTGTTACACACAAAAAGTGGTCTTAATGTTTTTGAGACAATCTATTTTCCCTATTTTTGTTTTGTTTGGCTCGATAATTTCTGAATCCAAGCCCTAAAAATATGCCAAATGCATGAGTAGAAATATTTATGCACCCATTATCCATTTTTGTTTTATGACTATATTGCGTTTGATGCCATGAATTTTACAAAGAACTCCTTAGATAGGGATCGATGCACTAGAACTTGAAAAAACAGGCAAAAGGAAGAATGAAGTATCAATAAAGGAATATTTTTTTTTTTTGGGGGGGGGGGGGGGGGGAATGTGCTCATCTTTATTTGATGAACATTCTACATACATTGGTTCACTACTAACATTCTTTTTTTTTAAATCATGAATTTAAAATAAAACCATGTACATTTTATTTTTTAGGTTTCTATAATTGAGTTTTGACATGCATGCTAATATTGGAAATTTTATTAACATATATATGTACACATATATTAATCTTCTCCAATGGTTCTGTCTTGAATTTTAGCCGAGCGCCCTCGCTCATCCTTCCCACCGGAGCGTGAAGCAAGCTACGGCGGCGGCCGAGGTGGAGGTGCTGCTGCTTCAACTCAGTATGGCGAGGAGAGCTACGGTAAGTGGTTAAAGAGTAGGTTGAGTTCTGGGAAGAGGTGAAAAACAATTTGTGAGCGTTATTATTATTATGCAAGTGTTGAAGAGCATCAGATGAAATATGTTCCCTGAAAAGCATTGTTCTTCAAATGCCTTAATATTCTAAATATGGCATATAACAGTATAAATAATTGGACAGATTTTTATGCCACATGTTTGTGTAGTCTCATATACATATTCCTGTGTACAGTGCAAGATGGCCAAATTTTTTATCATTCTGATGATTCCAGAACCTTGCAGTCCACACCAATACTTATATGCTAGATGATAAACTTTTTCTGATCGATTCCTCACCGTTTCTTTCACAATGCAATCGCATGACCAGAACTCACTTTATCTTTAAGCATAGAAAAACAGGCATTTTTACCAGAATCATTGAAACATGTACTAAAGGGACCTGTCTACAAAGACCACTTTTTGTGTTTCCCTTGGGTGGTCGCTATAGACAGGTTTTGTTGTTAGTAGTAGCAGTATGTTTAACATAAAGTACTCATGAAGTGTCAGGAAAGGCACCTCCTTTATTCACCCATGCCGTGCTTTTACCATCAGGTGGAGGAGCCCGAGGTGGTGCCGCTGGACGTGGTGGTGGACGGGAGGAGTTTGGCCAGAGCCGCGGGGGAGGAGCCAGCTCCTACGACTACCAGGCCGAGTCCAGACCGACCAGGGGGGCAGAGTATGGGGCTGCAGCCTCTGCTGATCCTCTCTTCAGGTCTAGGGACCCGTACGGTGCTGCTAACAGTGACCCTGCACCAGCTCGCCAGACCAGGGAAAGGTGAGACATCCGTATAGAACCCCCCATTTCCGTTATTGATAACAGTTACAATAATTGTTTTGAGCTACTGAAATCTTTACATTTGATACAAAGCTTTATCTGATACAGATTTTTGCTGATACATTTTCTCGAAATAAAATAAAAATTTATTGTGTTCTGAGATCGATTATTGAAGACATTGGTTAAGCTGACTTTGCTGGAAATACAAACAAATTCAGGAACAAAATGCATTCTTGGTGGTCTTCTTTGGCAAGTAGTCTTAAGCTAAAATATTTATTAACATTAAAAGAAATGTGAATTTAGTTTCATTTTGTATACATTTTTCATTTTCTTCACAAAAATGGTTTAAAAATGTACTGTCAAAGTTGGCCAAGTTTTCACACTATTTTGGGGGTAACATGACTCACTATCAGTTTGTCTTCTCAGATACCATGAAGCCCAAAATATTGATAAGTGTTTGATTAAAGTTCCTATGACCATACTCTCTTTCCAATACAGCTTCATGGAACGCGACTATGCACCCCCAGCACGAAGCGCCGACCCTTACGGTGCTGCACCATCGGCCGCTGCGTCCCGCGGATACGGAGCCCGAGAGCCCGCCCTTCCCCGTGATGCCCCACTCTCACGCGAAGCACCACGAGGGCGGGACCCCCTCCCGTCCAGGGACTACGCCCCTCCCGCCCGCAGCCAGAGAGATTATGCTGAACCGAGGCGCGAAGAGACCGTGAGGGATTACGCCAGGGGAGGTGCCGGCGGTGGCGGCGGAGCCAGGGGAGGTTACGCTGATGAAAGGCCAGCGGCTTCTTCTTTTGCTTCAAGAACATTTGAAGACTATGGTAAATATACCTCGTTGACTGAACAGAGGTTTCTGCATTTTTACTGGTGATTTGTTCCACTCATGAATTCTATAAGATCTTATTTGTTTTGCAGATTTTAGCTGAGGAATCTAACACGAGTTACCTTTCCACAGTTTGGATGAAAATTAGTGTTTGACTGAAACTCACAATATCCTCAATAAAGCTTGTATTTTGCTGATGAAATGTTCTTACACTTGGGAACAATTGAAGAAAAAGCTCATGGAGTAAATTGTCCCCCCCCCCCCATCTTTTCCTTTTTTTTAAAGCTAAATGCTTTGTGTAACTAACCATTCAGTTTAAATCACACAATATAAGCAGTGCAGGTTACTTAGTGTATGCAATCCAACTTGGATGTGAATATCTGTTCGTTACATTAGCTGCAACTGTGAAGAAAGACAAATACTTTATTAACACCAAAGATAGTAACTACCATACTAGTGCATTTTCCAAACTCATGACATTACAGAAAACCATATCATCTTTCACCAAAAAAATGTATAATATTGCATGTCTTTTGATTAGTTGAATTAGTTTTTTCAACGTACGTAAGACAACCATGGACTCATCTGTCATTTTTTGTCTCGCAGACAAAGCTAGTAGCCGTGGATACGGAGCTGCTTCTGACAGCTTTGGTGCTGCCAGGGACCCTGCCGGTAAGTTTCTATTAACCCTCTCCCTACCGTAGTCTTATGACCCATGCATGGAATGAAAGACAGTTAGGGTTTGTGGTAACACAAGGGTTAGGATGTGATCTGTCACCACAGGAAAGCAATGATAATGACAAAGTGCTGTGTGAAACTAATGCTACAGGGAGCCAAATACACACGCTTTGGAAACCATATGGGGGTAGATTATGCTACATGAAAAGAAAAGTATGGAAAGGAAAAAAATCTAATGATCAGAACCTAATTAAAAACCCTTTCATCTCACATGCATTTTTGATGGGCTTAAACTCATTGAGTTCAATATCATATAGTAGTCTGCTTTGAAACTAACCAATGTTGCGACGTCATATTCAGGATACGATTCCGAAAGAGAATTTCAAATAATTTGAGGTTCAGGAAAAGAAATAGATACGAGTATAAACAGAACAAAAACTGTTAAAAACCAGTGAAGTGGAATTCTGAGCCAGTTTGAGTGGCTGGATGTCACAGTGGGCATGATAAACTACTAAAACTGAAGAGATGCGAACTTAGAATCCAATATATGGGAGAAGGATGAACAGAATATTACCTCTACGTCGTTATTACCTTAAACATGAATGAATATCTTACTGGGAATTCAAAAAAATGAAATTCATGAATTTCAAACCATGATGCAAGTTGTACATATGTATTTAAGATTAGGAGTGATTCTATTTTTTTTAGTGCCATCCTGAAAATGAAAAATCAAATAACGAAAGCAATTATCAAAATGTTCAATATGTGATAGATGTATATTTATATTACAGCCCTTTTTATGTGGTCGTAAAAAGACTTGATAACTTAACTTGATATTGGACCGGATAAGTTACAGTGCTGTAAGAATAATTATTTTATCTGTCCATATTGCGATTAAAGTTCAGGCATTACCTGTTGTGTACGACAGATATGTTTTACAAAATGTGAAAGCTGTAGTAATACTACAAGCTTGTCAGGTGCTGACATAAGGGAATGAAAAATGAAAACAAATGAATATAAGTAACGATGCAGAACAATCTTATGAAATTGAAATCGTAACAAAAACTTATTTGGCAATTACCAAGGCCATTCATTCCGTGTATGAAAATGTCAACTATCATTGTTATGTAACAAAAATATAACTGAAAACTATTGAATGACTAAGAATCGTTTTTTCAACTTCGGCGTGCGATATTTCACCTTATCAGGAGGCCCTCTACAAAAAAAAAAAACGACATTAAAAATGACCAAAGAATCATACACCGACGACTAACAATGTACAAGGGGGGATATATGAGGTTGTGAAAATGGAAGACATAATATTTTATCTTCAAGAAAGCAGGGATAAAGATTTAATTTCAGAGAAGATAAAAAATGAAAGAGATATTGTGAAATACAAATACCAAAAAAAGGCACAGTGTATGTATTCCATTATATGAAAATGGAAAAAGGCAATCAAACTTTGCGTAGTCATGACAAGTAGCATGTCTCATGTATGTTTTAAAAACAAAAAATGGACTGTCTTTAGCTAAGGGAATTTCAAGGAAATGCTGACTTATGTCTTTCAGAGCTTTTACATCTCTCTGTTAATATTACACCTACCTGTAATTTCAAAGATTCATACAATGAGCAATTTATGGGCAAAATTTGACAAATATAAGAGATAAATAAAATATAAACATTCACAAAAGATTTTGACATTGCTTGAACATCATGTCCGCAAAATATGAAAACAAAAACTTTTCAAGACTCAAGACAGCAAAATAAAGCAAATAGAAATGCAAAAAACACAGCAACATTAACTAAAAGTATGGCCTCCTGATGCAACAGGTAAATTGACACATGCTTCAGTGGTCTTCCAGACCGACCCGAACTAAAAAAAAAATGCCCCAACCCCTATACCTCACCCATGTTGTTTCTCCTAAACTATACAGGAAGTACGTCCAGCTCAAGATCGGCCTATGCCTCCCGCGATCCGTACCCAAGTGGGCGCGGCGATCGTGCCGAAAAGCCCGGGTACGGGGACCCCTTCAGATCCGCACCCCAATCCTCCTCCTATGGAGGGGGTCGCTCTGCCCCCTCCGATAGAAATGGGGGCGGCCGCCCGTACAGCCGATATTAGACTACAAGAAAGCAGTTTGAATGCTGGGGGAAAAATTGAAGAATAATGCCTATACATGTAGGGCAAGTGAAAACATCATTTGGGCATTCGTTGAAGAATGATTTGTAAATAGGAATGCATTTTTATGCGATGCATCCAGCATAGTAAGTGAATATACTGTTGTTAACCGTAAGTGTATCTCGTGATGTTCCTAGTGGTATGGAATCCTACAATGGGTGTATTGACTGATTGTCCTGAAAGGATTTTATATTGGACTAGATTGAAATGATAGTTTTTAATATTTGAGATACTGTACAGTCATGCAAGTTATTTGTAAAGTTTTAAGGGTGATTACATTTTTTCACATAGCAAAGAGGTTTATTAGCAAAATGAATGAAATTACTACCACAGTAATGTCACTCTCAAACCCGTTGAAAACGGTTGTTTCTAAAAACTGTCTTCAAGAGCATGAATAATGGTAATAATCTTTTTTCTACACATACACAACAAAAAATGAAGCTTGATGGATTGAAATTAACCCCAGGGAATTTGCTAATGTGGGGTATATTTTTTTTTCTTCTAAGGTCAACACAGTCATCCAAGTAAAATACATTTAGAATTGAGAGAGAGAAGATGAAGAAAAAAAAATGTGTATAATTTTCAACAGAATCTTTTTCAACCATTACTGAAATTACTTCTTGAGCTATTGTACAATGGAATGAATGCATTAAAAAATGAAAAAATAAACTGAGAAGCACCCCCACCCCCCCCTCCCCCAACAAAAAAACGAGGTGCGTACATGTGATGCGTTTCAATACAGAAACAAAGTTACATGACACAAAAAGAAAAATAAACAAAAAAAATGATTCTGCAAAATTTGAAGTGTAAAATGAAGGTCTATAACTTGGGAAGTCACTTTCATTCATAGTTCATACATTGCAGATGATGAATTAAAGAAAGAGCTACTGTGAAAATAAACCCCAAACATTGTCATTACCCTGTTGAAAGCATAATCTATGAAATGGAAACAAATGTAAGCCCAAAGAGTACTTCTGATATCAAGACAAAGAGGAACACTTCACATATGTTTTTACTATTTAATGAAGAAAAACAAGATTTTGAATGGTGCAAGTAGTATCTCAAGGTACGCTGTGTGCCATTGTAAATTTGTTATATAGGTAAATTGAATTAAGCAAATATGAATAGAAGTGTATCAAACTTGTTGTTGTAATTGATGTTCAATTCATGAAGAAGATGTTAGTTCGATCTATAGACAAGTTTTTGAAGGATGTGTACATAGTAACCTGATCTGTTTTTAACGAGGCATGGTGTTTCAACAACAAAAAGGGTGGTAGAATCAATAGCGAAATAAAGTGATTGGAATGATATGGATGCTAAAAAAAATAAAAAAAAACAGATTTTCGGAGCTCAGAGAGAAAATGTTTGACCAGGTATAGGATATGCACTATTTTCTATTTTTATTTTCATCATTTTATTTTGTACTTAGCTTTTTTAATGCACAAAATATTATGATATAAATTTATTCCCCAGTAAATAGCCTCTATGCCCCCCCCCCCCCCTTGCAGTAGAGGCGTCATTAGTTATTTTTGTATTCTTGTTTAAAGTTCCCATCGAATGTACTATGCTAACATTATCTCACACTGAAGCGAGTATTTTTAATACCTCGAAATGAAGGGGAAAAATGAGAAAGAAAAATTAATGTGTAGGGTGAAATTACAAACATGGAAATGGGATATGAATTAAAATATGTTGCTAATGCAAAAACACAACAAAAAAAACAGGAAGAAGGGGGAAAAAGAAGGTTTCTACAAGTATTTGCTGCTGAAATGTAACTGCTTTTATATTTTATTATGTATCTTTAGCAAAAATGATCATCAAATAATTGTTTTTTAAAGTCTCTTGTATGAATTATGTATCGCACTTTGTATGTAGTATTGTCATCTTTTAGACATTGAACGCTGTATTGATAAACTATGATAAAGAACCTAAAGAAACGTCTGACACTTTTCATTCTTTGCAATATTTCACATAACACTAACAGGGCCTGCTGCATTAACAATTATTTGGTTATCACATGTACAGTTTCGATAGCAAAAGTTATTAAAAAAAAGGAAAGATACATGTTTGTATTAACCCTTACTGTACTGGGGGGGGGGCCTGGGAGGCTCCCCCCTCGACATTTTCGGAGATTGCGCCGCAACCGCTTGGAATTTCGAATTGTCGTTTCATGACTTTTTTCCCTCAAGTCTTACGCACATTTTGATACTATTTTCGTCGAAATCGGATATACCTGTAAGGCGTTACATAACAATTAGTATGCGCATGTCATCAAAAAAAGAATTAAAAATTAAAAATCGCATCAAAATTTGCATAAATTATCATTATTAATTACATTAAAATAACTTTTTTGTGTTAGAAAAGAAGTTTCATATGAATAATGAGTTTCAACATTCAAAAAGTGGAGTTTGACACGTTTTCTGTAAAATGCATAAAATTAGCGCATTTTGCATAATTAATTAGGCTAACGACAAAAATTTGCATATTCGGAAAAAACTAATTATACCATCTTGTTCCTTACGTAAATATCTACAAACATGCAAATTTTCGTGTTCATCGGACAATCGTCGGCCGAGATCATAGGGGGGGGCCTCCCAGCCCCCCCCCCCCCCCCCCCCCACCAGTCAGAGGGTGCTCAAAATAGCCCAGTACAGTAAGGGTTAAGGTCGCTTCGTAATCTATTAGGCCTATAATATATCCATGATTTCAGGTTTCGTAACTGGGATATCCTGGGTTCAAAAAACTAATTTGATGTGCTAGTGCTCTTTGGTAAGACATTGGTCCTCGATTACCAGTTCCTTTGGTTATAAATAAAATAAATGTAATCAAGATGGGATTTTCACCCCCATTATCTTGCCTTTTTAAATCATTGTAATGATATCATTGCAGCAGGCTTTACACTAACAAAATATGTAAATATATAATGTTATTACTGTGTCATGATCCATTTATTTTACAACAATGCCATAACTCACCAAACTTAACCTACATGTACAATCAATAAACGTGCTCTACATTCATATTGCATCACAAACAATCCTTTCACTAGGGAATCACAACATTTCACCCACTGAACTTTTACATGTCAATACACACATACCTGCTATTTTCATCACATTTACATGTTTCAAGTAAACAAAGAGTTCTGAAACCACAATGTCTTGAGGTAAAGAAAAGAGATGAAAAAAGCACATCCATCGGTACTTTTGTAACAAAATCTGGTTTGCTTTCACAACTCTTTATGTTCTCCTGCAAAACACATTCAAACTTACAAGGTAAGTGTCTTATACAAGATGTCGCTGCCTTACCAAACAACTCTGTCAACATTCATAAGATGAACAGTTGATGGAAACAAAAACTGTATTTTATACCTTACCTTTTTTTTGTCACCATAATGAAAGTGAGGGGAATAATGAATGGGAAAGAAAGAGAGCAAATATTTTGTTCTTTTCCGTTTTCAACAAGTGACTGATAGTCAAATCAAACTAGTGTCTGAATCTCAGAGAATGTACTCTGTCATGTTTTTGTATCTTGTTAAAAATCATTCTTTCAATCAGGTGTAAAACCAACCGTGAAAAACAGTCCCAGAGTTTCAAGAAAGAGAGTTTGTCAAAAGTCAAAACTGAAGATTAATGAACATGGCATGAAATACAGATCTGAAATATTTGACTACATAAACGTGCACGAAGCAACTAAATAATACATGCATCTCTATTCATAATTGTGTTGATAAAGAGATACAAACTGAGCAGATATGGATTCTGGTCCCCTCCAAGGTATATCCATGAACATGTGTAAGTAAAATGGTATCCCGAGTCATAGTAAAATGTATTTCGATGTATTTATTTATTTGTCCAATGTCGTTGAACATGGATATTTGGTTTGCTCACATGTAAAATAAAGGCTCAGTCAAAGTTAACAAAGAACAGAAATATGGTACGGATATGTTTTAGTGATGACAAAATGATAAATGAGTTCTTCTGAAAAGTCATGGAAAGTTTTGGAAAATGAAGGAACAAAAATCTCCCAAAGTCATGGAAATTGTGAGGGGAGGTAGTGGCTATCACAAACATGAATCACTTTGTGGTAATTGGGTGCTGCAACCCATACCAAAAAGGTACTTACAAATATCTAGTCATGGAAAAAGGCAAAATTGAAAATCATGGAAAGTCGTGATACTTGGTTCTCAAATTTCAGTGGGAACCCTGGTACAGTCAAACCTGCTTTAGTGACCACCTGTCTACAAAGGCCACATTTGTTGTTTCCCTTAAAAATGGTCTTTCATTGAATCATGTACTACAGGAACCTGTCTACAATGACCACCTGTCTACAAAGGCCACTTTTGTGCTTCCCTTGGGCGGTCGCTATAGACAGGTTTGACTGTACATGTATTTGACAATCTGGACTATTGGTTGCATTTAACGGATCTGACATTTTCATAGTCATAAGGGAGTTAAAGGAAACCAAAACCTTCATACTAAGTTACTTTTATTGTAAAGTTTAAGATATTTAAAAAATATCAGTGAAAATTTGAACCAAATCGGGCAAGGAATAAGGAAGTTAGAGCCTTTTGAAATGACTAGTCACTAGAGGGCGGTATTCAATTTGATGACATCATCTGTGAACAACTCTCCATGCCTTTTGTACATCAAATTTCATGTTTTTCCTTCTTTCTTGTGATTGAGATAATATACTCCCCTGAATGCAAGATATAGAATGCAAAATGATATTCTACTTCACATGTTATGAAGTCGGATCAAGAACACAAATAAATACGAAGAAAACAAAAAAATTGTGAAATTTTATGTACAATAAAAGTAACTTATTATGAAGGTTTTGGTTTCCTTTAACTCGGTGTACTGTATAGAGTGGAGAAGTGTGACGTCATCAAAAATCTATTTTTATAATTTCTCAATTTTTTCTTCATATTCCGAAAGAACACCAAAAATAATGTCCAAATGTCGAAAACCAATTGAATATGTTAAGTATTGGCTGAGATATGACCATCTGAATGAATAAATGTCCTATGGGAGCTCAGTGTTATATGCTCTGGCTCCTAACCGTTAGGAGCCAGAGCATATAACACTGAGTTCCTATGGGGAGTATATTTATTCAGATGGTCATATCTCAGCCGATATTTAACATATTCAATAATTTCAATTGGTTTTTCGACATTTGGACATTATTTTTGATGTTCTTTCGGAATATGAAGAAAAAATTGAGAAATTCTAAAAATAGATTTTTATGACGTCACAGCTTCGGTACTCTATATGAGTTAATAATAACACCCGTCTGTCTCCAAACAGACAAATCATGGGATGAAGCTAATATATAACCTGGCCTGAAAGATAGTAGGGAGTATTGTTTGTGTCAAATTTATTGTGAAAGAAAGTATCTAAAAGTTTTTCTGAATGGTTGATATATTTAGTAAATAGGAACAATTGTGTATAACAAAGATCAGAATTGTAAAATTGAAGGGGGAATAATATTATGACTAAATCGTGCTGAAAATGAAAAATCACAAAGTAAAGCACTGGATGTGAAATTAGGGAATAAGATAATGGAAATGTTGGAATAAACAACTCCAACTTAATTTTTTTTTCTACTCCTGTTTTGGGATTTTAGAGCATTTGGAAAGTAATGCATGAGACGTCCCTTGTGCTATAAATTGTGATATTGATTTGTGTGGGCATTAAACGAAAAAAGAAGGCCCATATATTTTTTTTTTTAAAACCTTTATGGGAACCCAACCTTCTTGTTTACATTCACAAAGATCATGAGATATAGCTGCCTACTTGTTATTTGCTATATCCTTGATCAGAACCACTTACATGTATATAAAGTAAAGTAAGGAGCCTAAGTGAGTACCGACAAAGAAATGTCAACAACTGTATTTTATTAAAAATATACAAAAGACAAGTTCCCAGAAGATGGGAAGAAAAGGATCGCAGAGAAAGCACTCCATTATACAAGATATGTGATCCAGGAAAATTCAAGGAAAAGAAAAAAGAAAGTGCAGAAATGTGGTAAGTATGAAATAGAGAGAACAAAAATACTAGTCACTCTCGTCTTTTAATTGTAGAACGTTACCAACAAAAAAAGACTGCAATTTGCACAAATCAACTAAAGTTGATTTCAACAGAAGAACTGCAGTATGAAACAAAAAGTATATGAAAGGGAAAATTCCAATCTTCAAACTTCTGTGAAAAGGATAAAAGTTCAAAATAGTGCTGAAAACATGACATGTCAATATTACAAAAGTTATGATTTTTTTTTGTAAGAAATAGAAATAATATTTTGATATGACTCGGTTATTGAAGGTTAACGGAGCTCAACCTTTCGAGGGAAAATTGATATCAAACAAATAATAATGAACTTAATCAATGGAAGGTTTAAATGAATGCCTGTTTTTATTTCCTTATTAATTTTTTCCATCATTCTATGAAAGGGGGAAGAAAAAAAATCGAATCTGGGACTAAAACAGTAGGAGAACGAACATTTGCACACGATAGTGTGCAAATTTGAAAGAGATTTTGAAGACCTTAGAAATTGTCACAATGGTATGTCCGTAACCATGTTAAACTTGGTAACAACTTGGTTACAAACCAGAAGTAAGTACTGTTATTATATGAAGCTACTTTTCAAGTATTTGCAAGAACAACAAAGAATCAAGTGGAAAGGGAATGTAACCAAACAAATGAAACTTTTTCAAACTTGACATTTAGATTGCTATTTGCACAAAACAACTGCGCAAACCTGCGGGAATAATCAACATCATTCACACGATTTGAGCCAAGTAAGGAATGTAAATATTGACCAGGATCGACCTTTCGGTTGTGAAGTACAAAGTCATGACCAATTTTCTAGAGTTGGTTAGGAGAAAAAAATAGGGAAGAAAATGGATATGTAAGGTCATAAAAATCCAATTTATCTTACTTGAAGTTGTATAAACTAAAAATGTTAAATCATATGTGACTTTTAATTATACATGTGTCACTCAACATCTCAACTAAAACTTCTAAGTATACATGTACATTTGATATTCAGTGTTTATTTTGTTCATATTCCATCAAAGCTTTTTTATTACATTTTTCTGGACCAGTTCTGTCAGTAATGTTAAAGAAATACAGTTGCTACTTCTAGGCATTATTATATTTTGTTTTAAAAAAAGGGAAATAAAAAAAACAGTGTTTCTAATAACCAGTAACTTCATTCTATCCCATCCCACTACCACTTTGCATAAGAGAAAGAAGACTCCCAAGTTGGTACAGTTAACTTGCATGTTTCGTTTGGACTGGAAGTGCTTTTCCTTTTTCCCCATTTTATTTATAATGAAAATATAACATTTTGCATTCTAGTTTCCAAGATTGTACTTTTTACAATGAAAAGGAGACCAATAATAAAGATTGAAATTTAAACTTTTTTTTTCTGGAAGAAGAATATAAGGTCATTGGTATTTAAAGAATTGTCAACCTCACACTGTCCCATTGTTCATTTTCATTTCCTTCGTTCTTCTGTTTTCAAATCGAAGAATAGCTTTGCACAAAGACATACTCGAGTTTGAAAATTTGGACTTATCAGAGTAAAATGCGAGAAAGAACCAAATACTAAATTTAAAATATAAATGGAATTCCCATTTATAGTTTGATTTCAGATGAACGACTTGCTAAATGTCTTTGTTCAAAGCTGTTCTTTGTACTACAGTACTAATCTCGTTATTTCTATGTTTATTTTTGTTTGATGGCATGGTTTAGGTTGACTTCCAGTCGTGATGTCATTTGATAGTTGTGTAACCCACACTGCTGCCATCTTGTAGCAGGATGTTACAGTAGTCACATGACAAAGCACCTGACTACCACTGCAAGTCACCTGACAGGATAGCACCTGGTTCGACATGGACATATCTGAATGGAAGGATGAAGAAGGTATGTGTTTACCAGCTTGAAAAATGAAAATCACTTAATTGTAAATCTCAATGGACCATACAATGTAGGTATATGGTTTGTCCCCCTCTCCCTCTCTCTCTTCCATCTGTCTCTCTCTCCCATCTCTCAATCTTCTGTCTTGAGTTGTTTCTCAACGATTCTTGGTTCCTTTCAGTTTGCTTCAACTTTAAAAGGGGCTCTGGAATCTGGATATATGTATGAACTAGGCAGTATTCATAAATTTACAATTTGGGCATGGGGGGCGGGTTACCATTCAGCCTCCTGATCATAGTTTATCTTTTAATAGGAATTAATAATTGGCACCGTTATTTCATCATTTAACTTCTCAGGAATCATTTTGATATTTAATAATTGCATTTTGCATGGGATGCCCTTTTGAGATCATACTTGTGATTCACCTTACTTGACGTGAATATCAAAACTGTCTTCTTCCAATAACACGTAAACGAACTGGTGTTCTTCACCTTTTCATTTCTTTCAAATGCAGGTCTTTTCAGATTCCCTGCAGGAAAGAGATCCCTTGAAGAATTTATCTGATGCAAACTGTGTGGAAACGTGAATCACAATCATAAGCAAAGACAGAAGAGAAGGGAAATGTGAAATGCCAAAGTTTATCCCCCGGTTGCACCAACCAGGCCGATACCAGACCGACAACAAACCAAACATTTCCATAGCCCACTGGCATATCCAGACCTTAACCTCAGGGGCAAAACATTTCAACTTGCTGTGATTCAGATATTTTCAATAAAAACATTGATAAACTCCTGACAACCATGATAAGGAAGCCCTGGTTTGTCTTACAGGAAATTTAGAGATGGAGGGGGGGGGGGGGGGGGGGGGGGGGAGGAGCATCTTCCAAAACGACTGAATTGAGGAATAAAAATGAGTTATTTTGAGAATGTTTCTACTCTTTATAATAATATTTAATTTGTATATAGCGCTTAATACAAATGTCTCTAAGAGCTTTACAAATATACTATTTATGCATTTATTTTACTTACAGCAATGCCTAATACCTCTAGTGTAGCTGCATTTCTGTATCTGTCGGGAATAGCAAATTATCCCCTCCACCCTTACCCCTCCACCCTTACCCCTCCTTCGAATACACTGATGTCACAGCCCCATTACCAATAATTAATTGGTTTGAAGCCGATGTGATGTTGTGTTAAAGGTCAAATGCAAGCATCATTCCCAAAGCTCCCGTTTCCCCCTTTTGTGGTTTGAGATGGAAATTTGGACAGATTAAGGATTGGAATGAAAGCCTATTAAAAGTGATTCTTTTTCACAAGTTTCAAACAAAGTTATTATGTGTTCACAGACTTATTTGTAAAATATGGAGTACCAGTACAGTATGCTGTCTTTGGAAAGATTGTGTAAAGATAGAGAGTATCCCTTTCGCGACAATCATTCCACATTTTAGGCAAGGCTCAATAACTTTTTATTCAGAGCCATACAAAAATATGCCAGATGCAGGAGTAGAAAGGGCAAAATATTTATACACGCACCACACCCACATTTGTTCCATGACTTTATTGCGTTTGATGCCGGAATTTTTTTTAAAGGAAAATAAGCCTTCAAATCATTAAATTGGCAACATGTTGAGATACTCAAAATCATTGTTTTTCTATCCAAATTTGTCATTTTTCAAAAAACGTTTTTTACAACATTCTTGCCAATTTATATTGTTTATATAGAGACTTGATATTTTATTCCTACAATATTATAGCAATAAGAGAAAAATGGTATTGCTGCCAATTTGAAGAACAATGTGATGTTGATTTTAATAGAGACTTGATATTTTATTCTAACAATATTATAGCAATAAGAGAAAAATGGTATTGCTGCCAATTTGAAGAACAATGTGATGTCGATTTTAATAGAGACTTGATATTTTATTCCTACAATATTATAGCAATAAGACAAAAATGGTATTGCTGCCAATTTGAAGAACAATGTGATGTCGATTTTAATAGAGACTTGATATTTTATTCCTACAATATTATAGCAATAAGAGAAAAATGGTATTGCTGCCAATTTGAAGAACAATGTGATGTCGATTTTAATAGAGACTTGATATTTTATTCCTACAATATTATAGCAATAAGAGAAAAATGGTATTGCTGCCAATTTGAAGAACAATGTGATGTCGATTTTAATAGAGACTTGATATTTTATTCTAACAATATTATAGCAATAAGAGAAAAATGGTATTGCTGCCAATTTGAAGAACAATGTGATGTCGATTTTAATAGAGACTTGATATTTTATTCCTACAATATTATAGCAATAAGAGAAAAATGGTATTGCTGCCAATTTGAAGAACAATGTGATGTCGATTTTAATAGAGACTTGATATTTTATTCTAACAATATTATAGCAATAAAAGAAAAATGGTATTGCTGCCAATTTGAAGAACAATGTGATGTCGATTTTAAAAGAGACTTGATATTTTATTCCTACAATATTATAGCAATAAGAGAAAAATGGTATTGCTGCCAATTTGAAGAACAATGTGATGTCAATTTTAATAGAGACTTGATATTTTATTCTAACAATATTATAGCAATAAAAGAAAAATGGTATTGCTGCCAATTTGAAGAACAATGTGATGTCGATTTTAATAGAGACTTGATATTTTATTCCTACAATATTATAGCAATAAGAGAAAAATGGTATTGCTGCCAATTTGAAGAACAATGTGATGTCGATTTTAATAGAGACTTGATATTTTATTCTAACAATATTATAGCAATAAGAGAAAAATGGTATTGCTGCCAATTTGAAGAACAATGTGATGTCGATTTTAATAGAGACTTGATATTTTATTCTAACAATATTATAGCAATAAAAGAAAAATGGTATTGCTGCCAATTTGAAGAACAATGTGATGTCGATTTTAATAGAGACTTGATATTTTATTCCTACAATATTATAGCAATAAAAGAAAAATGGTATTGCTGCCAATTTGAAGAACAATGTGATGTCGATTTTAATAGAGACTTGATATTTTATTCTAACAATATTATAGCAATAAAAGAAAAATGGTATTGCTGCCAATTTGAAGAACAATGTGATGTCGATTTTAATAGAGACTTGATATTTTATTCCTACAATATTATAGCAATAAGAGAAAAATGGTATTGCTGCCAATTTGAAGAACAATGTGATGTCGATTTTAATAGAGACTTGATATTTTATTCCTACAATATTATAGCAATAAAAGAAAAATGGTATTGCTGCCAATTTGAAGAACAATGTGATGTCGATTTTAATAGAGACTTGATATTTTATTCCTACAATATTATAGCAATAAGAGAAAAATGGTAATGCTGCCAATTTGAAGAACAATGTGATGTCAATTTTAATAGAGACTTGATATTTTATTCCTACAATATTATAGCAATAAAAGAAAAATGGTATTGCTGCCAATTTGAAGAACAATGTGATGTCGATTTTAATAGAGACTTGATATTTTATTCTAACAATATTATAGCAATAAGAGAAAAATGGTATTGCTGCCAATTTGAAGAACAATGTGATGTCGATTTTAATGCGCCTACAAATACATCCTGACCTGTAAGGGATATATAGAATCCATGTAGAGTTGCATATTGTCTGTACAGAGCCAGAAGGGCATTAACTCTTGTGGTGAAGTACAAGAGTGAGCGTCCTTCTGGCTCCAAACCGAAGATTTGAAGGGCAGATGAGAAGAAAGAGGCAGGGATGAAGCTTGGAGAGAGAGAGGGAAGGGAGATTGAAAGATATCAAGGAATGAAAGAAGCGAGGAGAAATGGAGAGGAGATATTTATCACTGAATGTATGGTGAGAGGGAAGATGATCATAGTTGACCCAAATAAAAGAGAGGGATGTTGCATTTTATATGAGCAAGATAAGAGAGACGGAGAGAGAGAGAGAGAGATTATGATAAAGAAATGAAACGATGTGAGATGTAGGGCGGAGTTCATATGAAGTGACATCTGTTTGGAGCCAGAAGATTTGAAGGGCAGATGAGAAGCAAAAGAGATAAAGGGAAGGAAGATTGAAAGATGTCAAGGAATGAAAAAAAGCGAGGAGATATGGAGAGGAGAGGCATATGCCTGAACATACAGTGAGAGGAAAGATGATCTATTGACCCAAATAAAGAGAGGGATGTTGCATTTTGTATGAGCAAGGTAATATAGAGAGAGAGAGAGAAAACAAAAAAAGAGAGATAATGATAAAGAAATGAAACGATGTAAGATGTAGGGCGGAGGTCATATTAAGAGAGATAGAGAGACGGGGAGGGTAGGTTGGAGTATTGTAATAAATATGATACATCTGTTTGGAGCCAAAAGGGCATCAAAATATAGTTATTATACACAAAGATTATAACGCCCTTTTGGCGCCAAGCGGGCATTGACTGGAAAGATGAAGGAGAATATGAATATATATTTTGTTATTAATGGGAAACAGAGTAACAAGACTATTATAGTATGGTTAAAAAACAGGCGTTAATGATGTAGGCGAGTAGGCCTATATGGAGAGTATATAATATAAAGGAATGAACGACAACAGAAAAATTTAAGGCAGGATAAAGAATTAGTCAGAAGAGAGAGTTGGGGCGCGTAATAATATGAAATTGAGCCAGATTTGTATCCAATTTTTTTTTTTTTTTTTTTTTTTTTTTTTTTTTTTGGTTAGGGGGCGGGGGGGGGGGGGGGGGGGATTCGATTCACTACACACACAAACAAGGGCTTTTAAAAGCCTCCTTCCTATACAGCGTATGTTTCTTTTGCATCAGTTGTTTGCCTACAGTGTTGATTTCATTCCCCGGGCTTCAATCTCTTACTATTTGATTTCCCAGCCAAATTCGCGTGTTTGTCATTCGAATTCATTTACTTTGCATTTAAGTTAGCGCAGATCGGCTTTGCCATGCCAATTATCATTCAATTTTCCAGTTTTCGTATTTAATTTAGGATTTTCGTCGAAGGGTTTCATAGATCTGTCATTCAATTTAGAAACTGCTCAACTAGCATTCAAATTAATATTCACTTGTTGAAGCGTCATTTTTATCATTCAAATTAACACCTGTCATTCGTATTCGTAATATTTGTATTCAAGTTAGGAATGTTAGGGGGAAGAATTGCAACAAACTTTTACATTTTTTAAATGATGCAGTTAAAATGCATGATTTGTCATTGGGGTCTAAGCTGTTATTCCATTTATTTATTTTCAGGACAATGCAGATGGGTGTATAGTCAGACATAAAGTAAAGAAGGGGCGAAATCAAGGGATATGGCATTTCTGCACGGACATGTTCATATACCCGGGAAAGGTGGGGGTACCCTCAATCGCCCCTTTTTACTACAGACTCGGAATTTTACAAAAGTAATTCACATCGTCTCTTATACCCAGCACATCCCTCTGTTTTTCTTAAAGAGTTTCATAGTTTACTTGCCCGCCAGCAGATCGATGGCTAAAGACATAGCTAAATAATGAATCATGTTCAAAATGTTGACTCTAGTCCCTACCCCAGTCACAATATTGTACCCTTCTTCCATAATGAAAGTATGATGAAATTATGATAAATTCACGATGAAACATAAGACAAACAACTTCCTTACATGAACATTTACAAATATACTGAGACCATCAGGTCCGTAGATGCAAGTCGTTTTTTTCTTCTTAACAATCAAACTTAAATGTTGATGAATATCAGATAAATCTAATAAGTATAAGTGTATAAATGCAAGAAAATGAAATATGATGAAATACACATGAAAAAACAATCTTGAAAGAAAAAGAATGAGCTATAAAAAGTGTGTAATAAACGAGAAATGTATATTGACCATCAATTTAAGAGCACAAAGTGTTAATTTATTTGCTACAAATGGATTAGAATGCTAGAAGTACATCGTCGCGTTGTCAGAAAATCGTGTTACGCCAAATCGAATGACCAAATAGCGAAAGAAGCACATTGTTCATTTATTTGAATGAAACATACGTAGATTCTAACGAAAATTCCATAGATTTGAAAACTAGAAAAGGGAATATAAACCCGAGATATACCTGACTGCACTAAAACCGTCGAATTTGAACGCAAGAAAAATTAATTTGAATTACAAACTCGCGAATTTGTCCGGGAAATCCTATACATTGTAAAAAATAATTTGTTCATTGGTAATTTTTACGTATTTTTTCCATGTAGAATTTACTTGAAAACATTAGTTTTGCCACTTACGCACTCAATTTAAGTCTTGCTAACTCAAACTTTCAATTTAGTAGAACATACGTGGAATATTTAAGTAAAATCAAATACATAAAAACTTTAAGTAATTTCAGCTTGTATTAATTTAGTAATTATAACTCAAAATCAGAAATTATACGTATTACTCAAACAATTTATGTTGATTATTCTTATCTTTTTAAAGTAAGGACCGATGCAGTGCGTAATAGAAATATTTACATAATTTATGAATATTCATTAAGACCAAATTAAACTCTTTTTTAAATCAAACAATTATTTTTTGTGGTTGAATGAAAATTTAAGGACTTTAAAACATTTAATAATTCATACATGGCTAAGCAAAGACAAGACAATTTTTAATTGTTACCCAGTTCAAAACAAATCAAAACTTGATATTTCAGGAAATTGTCAACCAATTTTCCTTTTAAGATGCTACGATCAAGTATATATAAAATTTGGAGCCTTTCAATATGTGTCGAATTGAAGCGTATGTAAATCTTAAATAGAAGTAGTGTTAGTGATTAGTGATTAATCTTAAATAGAAGTAGTGAATGATTAGTGGATGTTACTTGTTAGATTAGATGGGTACCAAATCGTGCAATATGTAATCCTATCATAGCTTTTTTTTAATTATCTAAAATGATTACAATACTTAAATTATTTACTTTAATGTAACTCGATTTAACTGAGTAAAAATGTATTCAGCAAAATAAGTAAATTCTACTTAAGATGCCGTAGGTAATATTTAATTAATAAAAATAAGGCAATTCTTTTCCTCAATTTTATTGAGTTATTTCGACTATTAATTTTTTACAGTGTACTATAATATGCCCCCCCCCCCCTTGCCCTGTGTTTTATTTACCTATGGTATAGCCACATCATTATTAACACTGCTCCTCCTGCGGGCCTTGCAATTATTATTACCCCAGCTATTGCATGCTAGGTACCCATTTACACCTGGGTGGGGAGTGGCAAATGTGGATGAATGTCTTGCTATCTGACATATAGTGCCACACTGGGATTCGAACCCTCAACACTTGGATGGAGAGTGAAATAAATTAACCACCATACCACGACAGCTTTCTATTGCCCTATATTCCGATATTTGCTAACTTACAATTACAATCACAAAAGCAAATTTAAACAAAATTATTAAGTAGCACATTACAACTTGTTAGTGAGATAAAAACATATAAGCTATATTTTGATCGATCGGTTTTTACATATTTCAAAATCGTCTAGACACTTTTAACAGCTTTGGTAGGTTTTCCTACCGTTTTCTCCCAAGTAGCATTTATGACATTTACTTTAAAAATCTTCAACTTTTGCTATTTGCATATCTGTTACGCACCCACACAAATCTTGAAAGTTACATAGTGCTTGAGTACGTACATGGATAGAGGCGCTGTTTAATGTCATTTTGATAATTACTTGTACTCGGGGAAAGATCTTTAAAAGTTTGTTCCATTTAGGAGATGCCTTTAATAGGCTGAGTCATTTGGAAGACGGGTTTTAACAGGGAACGTCTAGCCGACATATCAGTTCCAGGGAGTTAGCGGAGTGGTGCCTTTCTGCTACTGGGGAGTTTGGCCTATTAACTATGGCGGGAAACCGATGGCTCTTTGCAGGTGTGGTCCTTGTTACCGCACTTTGCAGATGTACCGTCTCTCTCCCTGTTCCTGAACTACAGGTAAAGTGATAGTGACCTTGCATGACTTTCTAATAAGGTATCTAAACGTTTTAATTATGGTTATGCTTTACTTGCCTCTGTACCGGCTGTGTGCGAGCGAATGAAGCGATTGAGTAAAAATATAAATTCGGGCCACTCTTTTTGCGTGCATTATACTATATATTGTTTATATAGCTATTCGTATCAATCAGATTTATTCAATTTCATCACATAATTACAATGGCCAAGTTTTTTTATAGTGTTAGGCTTTAATACCTAAAAAATACAATCTTTATAGACAAGTAAGAAAGTGGAACAATCACAGAAGCAGCTACACTGGCGAAAGTTTGAATTAAATTTGAAAAAATGAGAAAGTTGACGATTCTGAATGTTTAATCACTATAATTTACACCTAATATGGACACTTCCAATTGGCTGAATCGTAGTACCCGGCGGACAACTTTTCCATTTTTTTAATTCAGCACACGAAATTACTAAATTTATGACCCAGGAGCGTCATTATATTTAGAGGACCTATAATAATATCCTATCCATCACAAATTTTGAGAAGTGTGATGATAGTATTTTGGACGTTACTTTGTTTGTTTTTCTCACTCGTTTTGCTCGCTCGCATAACTTCGAAAACGGAAAGTTGATAATAGAGTACGCATTGTATCGCCGCAAAGGCACCGGAAAGTGAATTGTTTATCTAGAAACTGCAGCAAGTTCGAGAGAAATATATTTATAGACTTACGTTGGCTCATAAATACCACAGATAACACAGGCTACATATTTCTTTAAAAAGATGAAAGATCAAATTCTACATAAAGGGTGCTAGGATAATTCCAGAATTTGTTCACGACTTGACAGGAAAAGAAAAGATGTACCAAGGTTTCGGATGACCTTTAACAAAAGGAATTATCTGTTTCTCTAACTTTTTGAATGCAGAAAAGAAAAACAAATGGTAGGAATGTAAATTGCAAAGCTCGTATCGTTGTATCTATAATACGAAACGGAAGTTTTTTTTAAAGTTCTTTTATTTGTTGACGTTGTAGTCCGTAATTTTAATTTAAGCGAGCAAATAATTGATTTTGATGGATTATTTTCCTTCAGAATATTTAAACTAAATTAATGTATATTTTCATGACTTTTTTTCTCTCATCCCCATGAAATATGTTCAAAGCAAATAATGCAAAATAAAAAGAAACATTACTTCAAAATTGACTCTTCCCAAACCGAATGACACAGTACAGAAAATGAGGTCACGCTAGACATGGAACAATATATGCTTTGCTCTTTACATCTCTCTTAGACCGGGGATTTTGACAGCAACTTAGAACTTACGAATGACATCTCCGATCAAGAACAAGCTCACGACCTCGCTGTGATACAAGGTATTCATGATGAAACGGACCTAAATTACATCGACATGGCCTACGGGTTTGACGATGATGACGAGGACAACTACGATGATTTTCCAAACGACGCCCAAGACGATGACGTAGATGACATGATTACACGTCTTTTCCAGCTCAGAGGTAGTGGAGGAAAAGGAAGAGGAAAAGGAGGAGGAGGAGGAGGAGGAGGAGGAGGAGGAGGAGGAGGGGGTGGAGGAAAACCAAAGCCTTGTTCAAACTGCAATAAGCCTTGTCCTGGAAATGGAGGAGGAGGAGGTGGTGGCGGCGGTGGTGGTGGTGGTGGTGGTGGTGGTGGTGGTGGTGGTGGTGGAGGTGGTAACAAACCGAAACCGAAACCAAAACCAAAACCAAAACCCAACCCAGGTAACGGTGGTGGAGGAGGTGGAGGGGGCGGAGGAGGAGGAGGTGGTGGAGGAGGGGGTGGAGGTGGAGGTGGTGGAGGAGGAGGGGGAAATAAACCTAAACCTAAACCAAAACCAAAACCAAAGCCCAACCCAGGTAACGGTGGTGGAGGTGGTGGTGGAGGTGGAGGAGGAGGCGGTGGTGGAGGAGGGGGTGGAGGCGGAGGAGGAGGTGGTGGAGGAGGAGGGGGAAATAAACCTAAACCAAAACCAAAACCAAAGCCCAACCCAGGTAACGGTGGTGGAGGAGGTGGTGGAGGCGGAGGAGGAGGAGGAGGTGGTGGGGGAGGGGGTGGAGGCGGAGGTGGAGGTGGTGGAGGAGGAGGGGGAAATAAACCTAAACCAAAACCAAAACCAAAGCCCAATCCAGGTAACGGTGGAGGAGGTGGAGGAGGAGGAGGAGGAGGAGGTGGTGGTGGAGGAGGGGGTGGAGGCGGAGGAGGAGGTGGTGGAGGAGGAGGGGGAAATAAACCTAAACCAAAACCAAAACCAAAGCCCAATCCAGGTAACGGTGGAGGAGGTGGAGGAGGAGGAGGAGGAGGAGGTGGTGGTGGAGGTGGAGGAGGAGGCGGTGGTGGAGGAGGGGGTGGAGGCGGAGGAGGAGGTGGTGGAGGAGGAGGGGGAAATAAACCTAAACCAAAACCAAAACCAAAGCCCAATCCAGGTAACGGTGGTGGAGGAGGGGGTGGAGGCGGAGGAGGTGGAGGAGGAGGAGGAGGAGGTGGTGGTGGAGGTGGTGGTGGAGGAGGGGGATATAAACCCAAACCAAAGCCGAAACCAAAACCCAACCCTGGTAGCGGGGGAGGAGGAGGAGGAGGCGGAGGAGGAGGGGGAGGAGGTGGAGGGGGAGGAGGTGGAGGAGGAGGTGGAGGAGGAGGAGGAGGTGGAGGAGGAGGAGGTGGTGGAGGAGGAGGCGGCGGTTATAACTGGCAACAGTATGTAGGTTCATACTATAAAAAAGACAAAGATAACCTAGCTAAAATCGCTAAAAAGCAATAAACATAATCGTTCACCATTATCAGTTGCACGCAAGCATTTTGCTCATACAAATTAAAACATTGTTAGCCTTTATTTTAGTTAAATGAGCTTGAAATCGTATACCGGTATATGTTATTTTTTAATAGACTCTAACAAGTTTCTAATTTACCTAGATATCGAGAATTACTACAGGCAACGTTCATACCACTGCATCATGCCTATAATGATTGTGTAATTGTCCATTTTCCAAATTTAGGAAGTTGTTTCGCTACGAATGGAGTATTTCATTAAAGTTTGCTAAATACTGTTGTTAGTTGTTTTTTCTTAAAGTTTGTTCATTAATTTCTTCATTTGTTCATTAATTTCTTCATTTGTTTGATTAATGTTTTGTTCTCTTCGAGTAGGCCTATACTAGCTATAATAATTAAATATAAATGTGCATTTCACAATAAATTGTCCGTTTTTATATTGTTACCAATTTCTAATTCAAACAGCAACGCTGGCCATGTGTCTCCCCAACTCCCTTCAACACACTGAACACAAAAGATAAATAATTGCCGCCTGCAACCAGTGCTAACGAAAATTGACATTAAGAAACACATTAACTGAATTGAATCTCTTGCGCATATAATTTAATTTTCGTTTAAATGGTGTAAATTATTATTTATTTATTTATTTATAATTTTTTGACAGGGTAGCCCATTCATGGGGCCCTGAATGCCGGTTATTTTTCCTTCTTCGTCCAAATGATTCAAAGCCATTAACATTATACATGATTTTCGTCCCGCGATCAGAAATCTCTTTGTCACCATGGAGACGCCTCGGATAATTTTCTTTTTAATAATAATTCTTTAAAACAAATTTAGATTCCATATGCATGTATAGCTAAACTCACCAATAATGCCGGAACTTCACTGTAATCACATTGATTTTATATCCCATTAGCATTGGACGTGTAAAAACCATTTTGTACCGTGGGCAAAGATGATGTAAACTTCTTTTCCACATTTTGATTGTTGATTCGTGTATGCAAAGAGAGGACTTATTTAAGCACTTCTTGTAAAAGTCACGGGCCATATTTTTGATGACATGCTCATTATCACTGTAGCCGCTCTCTGTGTTTCATTCATATTAAATAATTATCATTCATATTAAATAATTCAATATCATTGATATGAAATAGATATTGCTTGTGACGAATGAATATTTCTTTGTAAACCAGCCGCTAGATCTTTGTGTTTCATTCATATTAAAGGGAGTGGGTAGTCAGTTTCCATGTGCAGAAGGCCATAATTCGCTGACACCAGACTTGGTGGAAATACCATTAATGGGAGTACAAATCTGCACACAGCAAACCCGTTGGCCCGTCAAGAATTACCCCCTAGTCTGTCGGAGCATGCTCGAAGATTCTTCGGGCGAAGGAAAAGCAAAGCATTACATAAGGTCTAATGGTCATAAAACTCAAGGCTAACCCTGGTGATTGACAACACCTGTTATTGGGTAAACACCCGAACGGTGTCGAATTCCCCATGAGAGCTGACTACTCTGTGACTTTAAATGACGAAATTGTTATTTCATTGAAACCAGCCTCTCTCTTGTGTTTTAGTCTTATCTAATGAATATTGTGAAGAAAATATTATTTCAATGAAAATCATCTGTTATCTGTGTTTCTAAATGGCTATACTAACGTCATGTCCATCATTTCATTCATATTTTTGAATATTTTGATGGTATGATGCATGATCAGTTGTTTGAAAATGTAATGATGGGTGTATACGGTAAACTTTTATCAGCAGTCTCTTAATGAGACTCGACAAAGCGTGATGAAAGACGAGGAATGGATGAATGATGTGCGAGTGAGAGGGGGTGGAGGGAAAGAGAAGGAGAAAGAGAGGGAGAGAAAGAGAGAGAGAGAGAGAGAGAGAGAGAGAGAGAGAGAGGGGGGGGACATTAATAATGGAAAGTTTACATGTATATGTGTAGCGAGTTAAGGCAATAGAACAAGAGATGGGGAAGGGGAGAAATGCTACTCTTCAGAGTAAGAACGAGGAGGGAGAAAGTGAGAGAGAGAGAGAGAGAGGGAGAGAGAGAGAGAGAGAGAGAGAGAGGAGGGGAGGTATACAAGGAAAAGTAGAGAGGAAGAGATAAAGAGAAAGAGAAGAAGAGGAATGATGGGAGAGTGGGGAGGAGGGAGGGAGACGGATATAGAGATGGGAAGAGAACTTTAAAAAGGGGGTAGGGGAGAAGTGCTCGGAAGAGCGGCAAAGAGAATGAAGAGAACGATTTATTTATTTTTTTTTTTTTTTTTTAAACAGGGGGAAAAGAAGGATCGGGCAAACAAGGACAAAATTATCTGCTCGTTTCACAAATTATGCTACATAATTATTATTGCTTTATGTCACACATCTCAGTGAATAAGCATGTAGGCCTATTTCTTTGTATAGATATTTTAAAGCCTCAAGTAAATGGAGAATCATCTTTCTGCTTTCTCTCTCTATCTCTCTTTTTTTTCTCTCTCTCTCTTTCTCTTTCTCTCTCTCTCTTTCTCTCTCTCTCTCTCTCTCTCTCTTTTCCCTCCTCTCCCCCCCCCTCTCTCTCTCTCTCTCTCTCTTCCCATCCTTTCTCTCTCCCCTCTCTTTTTCTCATTCTTTCTATAATAATCACCTGAATACCTTGGTGTAAGGAGCTTATCAGGAGCTTTATTTTGGGGTTGCATTATTTTTTCTTACATCTAGATGTATCACCATTCAGAATTTACTAACTGAGAATTACATGAAATGGGTGCGAACAAGGAAAAGCAAGAATAAAACCAAAATACGGGCACGCGGGCGTCATTACATAGCTATAGGCGGAACGTGAAAATTTAGTGGACGCCTCAACCCCGCCCATTTTATATGATATAAGGGTATATCCTGTAAAAGAGGATTTCTGCGTTACAAGATAGTAGGAAGAAAATAAAGACGATATAATAATAATGAAGACCTTTGTGAAATTATGTGTACCTTTATTACACAAAATACATCAGCTGCCTGCACTAAATAGGGAGGTGAATAATATTCCTGTTCAGCGTCATCGCTGTATTTGACTAGTGTGTAGACATATATAAACTTTTTTCACAAAAACTCTCGTAGAGATCCTCAACACTTGATATGTCAAATTTGGTTTTGGACAATAGTACACGGTACATGTCATTTTATCGGATAAAAGTAAGGTTTAAGGTTCAAGCACTCTTTAGAAGATTCGAACTGATGCACAAACGAGTAACCCATTCATTGTTTTCATTAGATCATTGATAACTACAGATAATCAGGAATTAAAGGTGTTTTTGTTTGTAGCAGAAAACTCACTTTATATAATTTTTTTTTTTTTTTCCTTTTTTCCACGTCATCATCTTATAATGCTGGATATCGCATGGATATCCTCTCAGTACGATCTACATCTCTTGAATGCGGCGAGCAACCACTGTCATAAGTCGACCTTGTCCGGCGGTTGCAATCGGAAAACCATCGGCTCTTTTCGGTGTGACGTCATACAACCACAGACGGACGTCTTCTAGGCATTCGTCCTGGAGATCTTCAGGAATAGCACTGATGTGCCCAAGAAGCGTTCGTATACTAGCTGTAGAGAAGTAGAGGAGCGGTATTATTATTCGCAAATAAGTAGGGGGAATTTAAAGCATATCTGCACTAGTTTCGCCAGGAGAGATTAGACCTCCCTGCGTGGTCACTTGCAGGTGGCTATCTCATCAAATTAGCTCTTAATTAACATAAGAATAATGGGATCATGGGGTATCAACGGGTACCAAGTTGAATTCGCCGGGAACATTTTAACCCTCTAAAGACCCGAAGGCACCTTCAGAACTACACTTCTAGCCATTAAAGGGATAGTTGAGTTCTGAAGCAGAGGGCGCTACACAAAACATTTGTTTTGTCAGTAATGACAAACTACATAAGTGTCAAATTTGAAAGAACGTACCATTTAAATGACAAAATCATCTTTATTTGATCAAAATCGGTTCAGAGACGGCTGAAATATCCATAAATATAACGAATTATAATATTTGTGTACCACCACAAATATTGAATAATTTGAAAAAAACCGTTAAAAAAAAGAAATAGCGCCTTTACGTTGTATTTCAGCCAATGCCGATGTTGGTTTTTTTGTTGGCTTTTATGTGTTGATTATATTACGCACAACCAGCCGGCCAATGTATTGTTATTATTAATTAATTCATTAATTAACAGTCACCATATTTTGTTGAAGTGAAGCTGAATCGGTATGATCGTATTGGCTAAATTTCACATATTTTGGGGTCTAAAATTACCTTCATAGCAATTTTAGGTCCTAAAAAGGCACTAGAAATGTCATAGATAGGGATAAGAGTAATAACCATGCACTTTGAAGGCATTTGAAGTCATAAAATAGAACTCAACTATCGAATATATTACGCACAACCAGCCGGCCCATGTATTGTTATTATTCATTAATGAATTAATTAACAGTCACCATATTTGTTTGAAGTGGAGCTGAATCGGTATGATCGTATTGGCTAAATTTCACACATTTTGGGGTTTAAAATTACCTTCATAGCAATTTTAGGTCCTAAAAAGGCACTAGAAATGTCATAGATAAGGATAAGAGTAATAACCATGCACTTTATTATTATTATTATTATTTGCAGTCTGAAAATAGAACTCAACTATCCCTTTAAAAAAAATTAGTCCATTATCTTTTTTTCTCTCCATCGGGGGCGGTCCGCATAGGAGTGCAATAGTTCGTCACTCGAGGTGAGACACAAGTCATTAGGACAGCAAATTGTTATTTCATTTTTGTTTTACCTTTTAATTCGTTCACATCTTGGATTTGCACGCATGCTTCTTCAGTTGTCGATTCGCAGACATCAAACCCTACAGATCTAACAATCTCCAGAAAATCCTCTCCATTTTCCCAGTCCGTTTGGAAATGAACGTAATTCTATATGAAGTGAAAACAAACATACAAACATTATCTGAAAGGCAGTGGCGCGTGCCCGGCCAACATTCGAATGAAGAACAGAAAAAGGGAGTTATAAACAGAAAGTGAGGTAAAGAAAGGAAAGGAAGAAAGCAATGTAATTAAATAATAGTGATATGGCCGACCTCAACCCCCCCCCCCAACCACCTTACCTGATAGAGTTCATTGCTTCATTCGATATTATCAACGTAACCACAACCGTACTACCAGATGCATGCCATCAGGCGCGTACACAAGGGGGGGGGGGGGGGTTAAACCCCCCCCCTTTGGTATTTTTATGTGTGTAAACCCCCCCCCCCCCATGACCCCCCTAAAACCCCCCCTTTGTTTGTTTTTATTATTTAACAAAACAAAACAAAAAAAAATTATTCCCATGGCTGACCTAAAATGTCAAATTTTCAAATTTCGAGACCCCCCCCCCCAAAAAAAAAAGTGTCCTATTACCCCCCCCCCCCCCCCCCCCCGCTTATTCAGCGGTCGGCTGAGTCGTTGCGATTTTTTTGGGACCAAAAAAAAAAAAAAAAGTATCCTCTTACAACCCCCCCATTGTATGAAACGAAGAATCAGAGGAACAGTTTGTTGAGTGTTGACTGTTTTAATCATGTTAATAAGGTCGACTCTGTCATGTTTTGTAGAGTAGACAACAATAATGATGCAATAACAATTCTCTACTACTACTACTTCTACCACCACTATACTACAACCACTACCACTATTACTAGCGTATACTACTACTATACTACTGTACTACCTCTACTTTTACTATTACCACCACTATTACTGCAACACTACTATACTACTACTATTACTACTACTACTACTACTACTACTACTACTACTACTACCACCACCACTACTACTACTACTACTACTACTACTACTACTACTACTACTACTACTACTACTACTACTATTACCACTACTACTACTACTACTACTACTACTACTACTACTACTACTACTACAACCACTACCACTACTACCACTACTACCACCACTACTACTAATACTACTACTACTACTACTACTACTACTACTACTACTACTACTACTACTATAACCACTACCACTACTACCACTACTACTACTACTACTACTACCACTACTACTACTACTACTACTACTACTACTACCACCACCACTACTACCACTACTACCACCACTACTACTACTACTACCACTACTACTACTACTACTACTAGAGGTGTCGTGGTCGAGTTGGTACGTCACCGGACTGTGGATCACAAGGTCCGCGTTTCGAGTCCCTCCGTGGCACTAATGTCCTTTGGCAAGACATTAATTTATATTTGCCACACACGACCCAGGTGATGTAAGTGGGTCTACATTGAAATGCTAGTACGCCGTAATGGCAGCTATGCTAAAGCCAGGGTGATAATTGCGGAGCGCCAGGAGTGTCTAGTGAAGTGTGACAGACGTGAGCGGTATACAAGAATCCACTATTATTATTATTACTATACTCATCCTACAACTGCTGCATGCTGCTACTACTGAAATACTAATGTAACTACTCATACTACTGCTGCTACTACTAAATGCTTTGTGCTTAAAGGAAATCCAAGCTTAACATACACATAAAGAAATAAAAGGTGTTCTTGGGGAGTAAAACGAAATTGGAAAAAAGGGCGCCCCCTATTACATCTTTTAGGGAGTAAAACACGGAAATACGCAACTAACGCAAGGGTGTATATTTGAGGGATGTAATTTTACACCCTATTTTAGTCAGACGATCTCTGATTGGTCAGTGCATATGCGCATACGCTACAGCAATGGCGCATCGTGTCAATATAGATACTGCCTAATGAAGACAAATGAGCATAATTCACATATTTTAGTCATGTTAGGAGAATTATCATGTTTCATTTGGGCATATTATTTGTGTGAAAGTTATCCGATCAAGAATAAGGGGTTGTACCGAAGGTTATATTTGATAATTTAATGAAATTAGCAGAAGTGTTGTTTTTACTAACTAGTACATAATGTCTTCTTATACGTGTAAGTAAAGGGAAGATATTCGGTACGGCAGGATTGTGTATTTAGGTAATTCTTTTACATTTGAACCGATACGTCCAGCCATAAGTTAGTTCTTACAGTCTGCACTTGTGATGAGATCACACTAATTGTTGTTTAGGTAAGCATTAAAGCCTTTCAACATATAACTCGACATCCTGGTCTGATTTCTTTAGAGCAGTGAAACGTAAACAAAAGGGTGAGAATCAGTGACTGTTAGGTGATTACGAAGCATGGATGATTGATTGCTCGAGGGATGATCAATTGGTTGATGCTGTGCATAAAAAGGTTGTAGATTTACTCCCCACAGGATGTGGAATCGATCATAAAGGGTATAAAATTCAACCCCCACGGGTGTAAATTTGAACCCATTTTTCATGAAAATGGAACCAAAAGGTGTTAAATGAGCACCATTAGGTGCAAATTTCACTCCTTAAAGGAAGTACAATCATAACCTTGGGGTGCAAATTTTACACCTTCTTATGAAAAAAAAAAAATACTCCCTACATTGGGAAGTAAATTTACTCCCTGAGGGGTGTCACTTATGCGACAAGCAGTTAATCCCTATAGGGAGTCAATTTACACCTACTTTTCTCTGTGTGTCCAACCTATCTTTTAAAAAAAGAAAAATTAGAGAAGTATAGACTGGAAAAAACGTCACCGGACTGTGGATAAAAGTGAAAGTGTGAATGAAATCGGACAAAATATAAGAAAGTTATAATATTTTTAAGAATTGTAATCACTAAAGGTATATAAGCGCTTCAAAATGCTTCAAATTGGCTGAATCGGCAATGTCACTGTGACGTAGTGCCGGACAATTACTACCCCATTTGTTTCAACACAAAGGACCTATAATAATGAGTATGCTATCCAATATATTTTGAGTAGTGCCCTAAGGGAGAATATATTTTTTGCAAACGACAAACGAGATAAATGTAGTTGTCCCTGATAATCACAATCCACTAACCAATTTGAAATTTGCATCGAGTTTAGTGATTTCATATTCAAACATTCATATCTTCCTTATCATTGGTCCGTTTTATTTCAAACTTTCACCATTCTGTTTCTGCTATCATGTTCATTTTTCAAGTTTCTGCTTTAACATACGAATGAAATAATTCAGTTAGGGCTGGATTGCCCGATAAACATGTTATAGATAATAGTTATTTCATATACCTGTCACAGACTTCACCGTAGCGGCTATTTCTTTGCAAGGAACACCACTTCCACAGCCGACGTCGAGGACGATATCGTCAGCTTCGAATCCGAATATGGCCATTCCTCTCTCCCGAATTTTGCTCAAATGGTCATGACTTAATTTATTGTACGTCCTGGTTGCTTTTACATCGTGGCTATTCATCGTTACTGTGAATATATTCAGAGATATTTAGGAAACAAAACGCAAACACGCTGTTTGAAGATAAATTTGAGCTCTGCTGGTCACGCGATTGTAATGCGAAAGAAACTGTGTGGCATGAACAAAAATGTTGGCAACCAAACCTAAATGCTTCTTCCATTGGTCAAGCAACTTGTATATCACTATATTGGGATTTTTCGGATATGACTCATTTGTAAGTCCATCCCTTTTCCTTTTCCTTTTCCTTTTCCTTTTCTATTATGCTCTAACATTAAAAGAATCTGTCCACAATGTATGAATGAACTCTCTCAAGTCCTTAAAAAACTTCTCTGATATATTTAAACTAGAATATGTATCACATTTTAAATGATTTTACTCTCCACCTTTAGTAGACGTGCTAAAATGTGTATAGTGTAATGCTACACTATCTAACATAAGTAGAGTATGTTAATATCAAAGAAAAAATATATAAATGTAGTTTACTATATCTCTTTGGGTAATACTCCGTCCAAGCTATTTACAAAGTAGTGGAAGAGAACATTTACATGCTTCCTGGAAAAAGAAGAAAAAAACTATTTAATTAAAAAAATAATCTTCCTCTCTACCTTTAAAGGTACTATGTCCCTTTTGCAGCCAACCTCAAATGCTGTAGAACTTTGCAGGAATTATGAATATGTCATGTATGTCCTATCTGTGAAATTTAAACATTAGCAGTGTCCTCATATTCAAATTATGCAAGGAAACCCGTTTACTGGCTAGACTTCACTGTTAGACACTATTGAGTGACTGACTGGCCTTTTTCCTTCTTTGGTAATAACATACATGAAAAGAGTTGTAAAGGGTATATGAGTATTTGTCTACATCAATAACCAACTTCTTGTGATGGCCAAGATTAAACTGATTGAATCTTTGCGCAGCATAAAACGTATGACCATTCGGTTCAATTGTCTGAAAATCAAGACTATTACTTTTTGGTTCTATAGCCCTAAAGTCGATTTGACAACTAAAAGTCGTTATTTGGAGATTATTAGATCTGTAGGGTTTGATGTCTGCGAATTGGCAACTGAAGAAGCAGGCGTGCTAATCAAAGATGTGAACGAATTGAAAGGTTAAAAAAAAAAAAAAAATGAGATAACAATTTGCCGTCCTAATGTGTCTCACCCCGAGTGACGAACAATTGCACTCCTTTGCCGACCACCCCCGATGGAGAAAAAAAAACAAGATATTCGGGAAAAAGTGTTAAATCCCTCTATCAAGATCTTAAAAGCAAATCCTCTTCAACAAATAATATGACTATAAATGTAACATGAATGTGTATTTACAAATAACCATCAGTAAAGTAATAAATTGATAATATGCATTTACTTATCTTCTTATCTTCTCCTCAGATTTCTTGTGAACAAAACTGACATTGTGTATTAAACGATAAATGTGAAATATGATATAAAAATAAACCGCAAACTGAAACCAAACTAATGTATTTTAGAGCGTATCTCTCTCACCATTGCTTTAACAAGCTAATATGCTTCTCTTTTGTCAATGTTATTTTCAGATGTAGCAAAGTTCGACAATGAAAGCTAGACCAAACATAAGAAGCTCTTATATTGGCTGGAGCTACTGGAACCCAGTGACGAAGGTCCCGACTTTCACGAAATGGGCGAGGAGTTTTCCAAAGTCGAGCTTAGATTAATAATGCAACATCATTATTGTCTTTCAGATGGATCGGTATTTATGCCGAAATGCTGCCCAATTGCATGTTCTAATACAGGAACCATAATTTGTTGGTCTGGGCAAATTTTAGCAATAGGCGATTATCAAGTTTTACACGTTAGGGGGTATACCCAGTGGCGGATCCAGGGGTGGGCCGAAACGGCCGCGGCCCCCCCCCCCCCTATTGGCGGCGCAAAAAAAATTGAGAAGGAAAAAAGAGGAAGAAAAAAAGAAAGAGAAAAAAGGGGGGAAATAGGAGAAGATAAAAGAAAAGAAAAGAAAAGAGAGAGAGTTCAAAAAAGAGGAAAGAAAAAGAAGAGAGGAGCCGGGAGAAAGAAAGACAACGAAATGGCACTAAAAATTAGTGACAGTAACGACGAATAAGGGAAAGACAAGGGGAGGGGGGGGGGGGTGCGTGAAGGCGGATGCATTGAGGGGAGGGGGGAGGGGTGACTGGCCGTATTCTTATTTTTAGGTTATGCGAAACTGAGTCGGAATTATGCTTCTTTTCAAAAAAATCTTAGCATGCTTGTTTATGTTAAGCCGTAGTGCATGAAAAGGTTAGTGTAGAAACACTTCTGAAAAGGCCGCGCCGGCCCCTCCAAAGAACGGCAGAATGGTAATCTATAAATTATGGGGTCATTCTTGATGGCTTGGGAGTCGTTATTAAGGAGGGGCCGGCCATACTCAAATGGTAGTGACGGTAACGATGGATAATGGAATAAGGAGGAAGGGATGCACATGCAGGCGCGTACGCAGGGGGGGGGGGGGGGGGGGGGGGGGGGGGGTCGAACACCCCCCTCAAATTTTTGTCAAGTTGTCAAGTTGGTCCTGATGTGTATAATGCGTAGACCAGGGGTTCTCAAACTTTTTCTTTGACGGTCCAGAAGCGATTTCTATGAAAGCTGTAAGGTCCGAAATGACACTTGTATACTGAAGATAATGAGGCTTGATTTTGGTCTATATCTGATCCAAGGAGAATTGTTACAGTTAAAAAAAAACAGAACCGCCAGTGCTTCCACTCGTTTAAATAGAGTTTCCTGAAATATAACACCCAATATCCTGGAATTTTCTTAAAACTTTCAAAATGCCTCTTACGTGGATTTCTTATTTTGATGAATCGCTATGACGTTTTAATATATATTGATTATTGAGTGGGCATATTTTGCTTTATAATGGATCCATACAACATGGCAGAGCTTGAGAGGCCTGGCAGAGAAAAAAAGAGGTTATTTCTAAAATGAAATGAAAGGGCTATTTGACTTTCAAGAGAGAAAATTGTCTATAAGAGAGGAAGAGAGGTTATTTCTAAAATGAAATGAAAGGGCTCTTGTCAAATAGCCCTTTCATTTCATTTTTTCTCTCGAAATAAACTCTCTTTCTCTCTTATAGACAATTTTATGAGATGGAATCTTCAATCTGAAGCCTTTTTGTGCTCTTTGAAAATGGCACACTGAATGGGGGCAGTGCAATTTAAATTGCAAGGGATGGATTAGAGTTTTTATCGCTCTTGAAAGTCAAATAGCCCTTTCATTTCAGATATAAGGCTCTCTTTCTCTCTTATAGACAATTTTATAAGATGGAATCTTCAATCTGAAGCCTTTTTGTGCTCTTTGAAAATAGCACACTGAATGGGGGCAGTGCAATTTAAATTTCAAGGGATGGATTAGAGTTTTTATCGCTCTTGAAAGTCAAATAGCTCTTTCATTTCATTTTAGAAATAAACTCTAATACATCCCTTGATACTTAAATTGCGCTGCCCCTATTGTGTCCTCTTTTTAAAGAGCACAACAGAGCCCTCAGATTAGGCAGCAAGTAGCAAAACAAACCCGTAACACTGGATACAACATTCAATGGGATGATGCCCACATCATTGAGTTTGAAACGCACTTCTGGTCAAGAATGGTAGAAGAAGCATCTGCATAAAAAGGATGAATCCTTCACTGAATAGGGATTCTTGCTATACACTTTTACCTTTGTGTAAATAATAAAAGGTCCACGGGCGTGGTTGTTAGAAGCTTAAACTACATAAAACTCTCTCCAATTTTGCAGGGGGAGAGCCTTTGCAGGGAGTCTTTAATAATAAAAGGGATAAATCCTTCACTGAATAGGGATTCTTGCTATATGTTACCTTTTTTCGCTCCAGTGATCTCGAGACAGCAAGAAATTGTGTAAATAATTTGCTGTTGCCGGGAGTCTTGCATGGGGCGCAGCCCCAGGAAGTTCTTGAACTTAAAAAATTAGGAAATTCCAAATAGTCGTCATGAGCGATAGTAATTTCCTCCTTGAGAGTCACATAACCCCTTTCATTTCATTTTAGAATTTAACCTCTATTTCTCTCTTAAAGACAATTTCATATAACTTCTGTCTTCGTATTGTTGTACTTTCGTCCGCAGACTACTTAAGCACATGTCGAGCCAACTCAGTCGGAAATGTAATATGTAGGCCTAAGTGTAAAGTTAAGTTTCATGTTCTTCCTTTTTTTCTTTCTTTCTTTCTCTCTCTCCCTCTCTCTGTCTCTCTCCTTTTCCTCTGTCTTATTTTTTAAAAACATTATTTTTTCTTTTCTTCTCATTTTTCTGTGTGTGACATGCGTCACGCGTACGTTTATCAATGTCTTAATATGGTAGATTTACATTTTGATGTTTCCCTTTGTAGGTGCACCTTATATTCCAGAAAGTGCCCTATTTTGATGGTGCCCCCCCCCATGTATTGATCTCGATAAAAAATAACTTTCTCATTAATTCTATTTCCAATATATCTAATATAGGATTTCCCGGCCAAATTCGCGTGTTCGTCATTCGAATTCATTTACTTTGCATTTAAGTTAGCGCAGATCGGCTTTGCCATGCCAATTATCATTCAATTTTCCAGTTTTTGTATTTAATTTAGGATTTTGGTGGAAGGGTTTCATAGATCTGTCATACAATTTAGAAACTGCTCAACTAGCATTCAAATTAATATTCACTTGTCGAAGCGTAATTTTTATCATTCAAATTAACACCTGTCATTCGTATTCGTAATATTTTTATTCAAGTTAGGAATGTTAGGGGGAAGAATTGCAACAAACTTTTACAGTTTTTAAATAATGCAGTTAAAATGCATGATTTGCCATTGGGGTCTAAGCTGTTATTCCATTTATTTATTTTCATGACAATGCAGATGGGTGTAGTCAGACATAAAGTAAAGAAGGGGCGAAATCAAGGGATATGGCACCTCAATCGCCCCTTTTTACTACAGCCTCGGAATTTTACAAAAGTAATTCACATCGTCTCTTATACCCAGCACACCCTCTGGTTTTCTTAAAGAGTTTCATAGTTTAGTTGCCCGCCAGCAGATCAATGGCTTAAGACATAATGAATCATGTTCAAATTGTTGACTCTATAGTCCCTACCCCAGTCACAATATTGTACCCTTCTTCCATAATGAAATTATGATGAAATTATGATAAATTTATGATGAAACATAAGACAAACAACTTCCTTACATGAACATTTACAAATATACTGAGACCATCAGGTCCGTAGATGCAAGTCGTGTTTTTCTTCTTAACAATCAAACTTAAATGCTGATGAATATCAGATAAATCTAATAAGTATAAGTGTATAAATGCGAGAAAATGAAATATGATGAAATACACATGAAAAAACAATCTTGAAAGAAAAAGTATGAGCTATAAAAAGTGTGTAATAAACTAGAAATGTATATTGACCATCAATTTAAGTGCACAAAGTGCTAATTTGAATGCTACAAATGAATTAGTATGCTAGAAGTACACCGTCGCGTTGTCTGAAAATCGTGCTGCGCCAAATCGAATGACCAAATAGTGAAAGAAGCACATTGTTCATTAATTTGAATGAAACATACGTAGATTCTAACGAAAATTCCATAAATTTGGAAACTATAAAAGGGAATATAAACCCGAGATATACCCGACTGCACTAAAACCGTCGAATTTGAACGCAAGACAATTTAATTTGAATGACAAACTCGCGAATTTGGCCGGGAAATCCTATACTTGCACTAGTCTCCAATTTAAAAAAAAATCGTCTACTTTCTCTCAAGACAACATTATATAAAGGATTCATTAATGCAAGGCTATCTCGCGAGTAATCTCTCAATTTCTAACTGCCTGCTTTCCTCATCTCCCAGTCTCCCTTGCTTTAATATTCCTCGTTACTTCCTTCCAATTGAACTCCAATTTAATTGATGTTATATACTGTATCTATTCTTCAACTACAGGTAGATGCAAATGTTACTCAAAATCCATTATATAAATCACACTCAGGATACAGCCAATTGACGAGAATTGCTTCAATCTATATTTTACATGTATCATTTATATATGGTTTTACAATGGCTATGGTGATGAGTTGTCTAGGTAACATGTTGATGTGTTTGTTAAAATGTATTACCATGGTGCACCTTCTTGGTTACAAAAAACAAAAAAAATGTGTATGTTTTAATGTAAGTTCGTGCCTTTACATATCACAGTAGAAATCAATGTTTTATATTTGATGCATAATAATATTAATATTTGGAGATTAGAAACACAAACAGTTTCCATAACCGTTCAAGTGTTTCAAGAAAAAGTTAAGCAAACTTTCTCCTGGATGTAAATTCACACTAGCGTATAGCACTAGCGAGCTCTCCGATCCAGGCTAGACTCTTCGCGAGCGGTTTCATTAGAATTTTAAGCGGTTTCATTGGAATTAATCGAGAAATTCCCCTCGCTAGCGTGTAAATAAAAAATACGCCGGCCGGCCATACGTAAATGGCAGTGACGGTAACGATGGATTAGGAGGAAGGGGTGCATACGTGAACTGCAAGGATGATCATACTATCATTTTAGAGTGTGCAATCTGGGTCGGAATTCAGCATAATATATTTATAAAAAAGAGGTTCACATAAAAGCACTCATGATAAAGCCGCGCCCGGCCCCTACAACATCATTTTGGATTTTCAGATGATGGGGCGGGTGGCAGGGGTAGGGGGCAAAGTTCGCCCCACTCTTCAAGTACCCCCAAAGGGCCACTTTTATTTTGTAAAGAAGTGCCCCTTCCCCTTTTTAACTCGGATAAGCGCACATTTTATCAACACATGTGCCCCCTTTCCTATCTGATAAGGGCTATTTAGAAAAATGAGGCCCTTCATAAATAAAAAGTGTCCCTTTTCATCTCTGGTAAATGACCATTTTCATATATGAGAAGTTAATTCTTTTCACTTCAGTGCGCTCTTCACCTCCGATAATTGCCCCTATTCAAATCTGAGAGATGCTCGTTTTACTTTGAAAAGTACCCCTTCCCCTCCTGATAAGTACTCTTTTCATCTATGATGGGTGCCCATTTTCACCTTTGCTAACTGCCCTTTTATTTTGAATCGTGCCCCTTTTCCTTTCTAATAAGGGACCTATCCCCTTTTCATAAATGCCCCTTTTCACCTCTGATAAATAAATTTCTGATGGATGCCCCTTTTCCGTCGACAAATGCCCATTTCCCATACTCATAAGTGCCCTATCTCATTTCTGGTGAGTGCCTCCTTTCAGGTGTAAGAAGTGCCTCGTTTGAACCTTTGATAATTACTCTTTGTACCTTGACACATGCTCCTTTTCTTTTCTAATAAGTGTCTTTATCCCTTTCGATAAGTGTCCCCTTAACCTCTCATCATCAGGCTTGCACCTAATTTCAAGCGACTAAGAGTAATTTCCCCTAAAGCTCGCTCGCTCGCTCGCATTTATAGATAATACAATTATATGTCACTTTAAAACAAAAGTTTTTTCAGTCTTCCGTGATGCTTATAACCCCATCATGATTTGGTTTTTTCCTCTTTATAAGATGTAATTTTTCACTCTGCGACCTCACAGATCTTACATTTTTTTCTCGCTCGCTTTGCTCGCTCGCAAATGAATATTCAGACAATCACACCCAGCCGAAAGGGTGATGCTTAAGCAATATATTGTATAAGATATAAAGAAAAACAAATATTGAAATCGTCCCTGATAATGGAATCACAATGCAAGGGTATATACCAATGTCTACAAAAATGTATATTTTCGCTTTGAGATTTCGCTTTGTAGGTGCCCTTTTTTGTTGGTGCTTTCCACTTTGGAAATAGCTCCGCCGCCCCTGCTTACGCATTAGCGCCAGCGTTAATTTCGCGCTTGCGCGCACAGGGGGTGTGTGTGTGTTTGTGTGTGTGGGGGGTTCCTCTCTAGCTCTGAAGTTGATTTTTTTTTTACCTGGATTCGTGCGATTCGGTTAATACTTTTAGAGGGAGTCTGAGGGGTGATGTGCCCCCCTCTGAAGCTGACATTTTTTTGATTTTTGAAACTGGATTCGTGCGTTTTGGTTAATACTTTTTTGGGGAGTCTGATTTGATTTCAAAACACCTGCAGTTAATGCGGGATGGGGTTGCAGCCTCTCTTTCCCCGAAAATTTAAAAATTACCAATATGCATTTGTTATATCTTATCTCGTATATTTTGGTGACAATTAACACTTTCACAACATACATAAGCTCAAATTTCCGCTCACTCGCTTCGCTCGCTCGCCAAATTATTAAACCAGGAAATAGATATTGGGGCAAGAGGCTTCAGCCCCCACTGATGGAAATGTCAAAAAAAATTGCGCGCGAGCATAACTTGAAAACAGGGAATGTTGATATCGGACAAGAGATGTGACGTGAGCATGTCCCCTTTCCAAAATAATTGTGCCCGTTTGTAGGTACCAGTACACTATTAAAGTACAGTGCTTCTAATATGACCTTGTCAGTATTGGTAAGTTTAAATGACGGTCTGCGCGGATTTCGAATTTCCGGCCCCCCCTATTGGAAAATCCTGGATCCGCGCCTGTATACCTACATCAACTAGATTTTAAAAGAATATAAAGATACGTCTATTCGTATAATACATTTAAAAAGAAAATGCACATAAAATTATATCCTACGAACAGTTTTGAGGTAGCTATTTTATATGAAAAGTGTTATGATTTGTGGATGTCAGCCAATGTTTCGATATGAATGGGAACATTATGAATGCATTGTTTGTATATAATTATATAAATAGTAGTTTATATTATAATTGTTAGGTTAGAAACACCTTTATTCTCTAGAAAGAAACAGCCAAAACACATCGCTGTTACCAACTTACTGTAGACAGTTCAGTCGTCGTCTAATATCCTTCTTTGATAAGAGGGTACCATAAGCACAGCAAACCAGGTATAAGCACAAATTCACAAGAAAATTGTTCTGATTTGATTATAGGTGTTTTAAGTAATGTTAATATCACTAGTAATATAGATAGAGCGCGTTTATACTTTTATGTCACAAGCGCTATATAGATTTTTCGGATTATTATTATTATTATCATTTATAATTATGAAAAATTTAGATACTTTTCTTTCAAACATGTATCTTTTTTATACTGGTGCCCAAACAAGACACCCATTCTCTGATTTATCTTAATTAAGTATTTAACACACCTTCACTGTAGTCTCGGTCCAAGTACAGTATATTCAGGGGCTCTCAGTGATTCCCTCTCCTCCCCCCCCTCTCTCTCTCTCTTTCTCTCTTTCTCTCTCTCTCTCTCTCTTTCTCTCTCTCATGTCCACACAACACTTCCTCTTTGCGTCGCTTTTTATCTTCATCTTTTCTTCCGATCTCTCCCGGTTTTTCTGAATTCACATTGCTGTATATATCTCTTTCTTTTTGTATAAAGTGTAATGCAATTATTCAAATTACACATTACCAAAAGCATCCTCTGTTAGTATTCGTAATGAAATTGTATTATGTTCCTTTGACCTGGAAAATAGTAATTATAATTAGCAGATAGATATTTAACATATTGTACTGTCAAACAAACACGAAATAGAAGTATATACAACAAAACGAATATTAGTGCGATACAAGTACAGATGACATTTTATGTTAAAATATTAAGTTCATCATTTAATTTCTCATTGTACAAAATAGAGATTTAAAACTACATAAATGTGTATACAACAAAATATTGTCATCGAAATAAACTATCTGAAATTTCATTGGGTGTCTACATTGCAAGAAATTTCATTTGACAAGAATCTTTCTCATGTGAAGTCAATTAATTTGATCTGTTCCTTAATTCATATGATACAAATAAATTGTTTATATTCACTCAGATCAAATTCCCTGAAATAAACTATCCTAATACTTTTGATATGATTTCAGTGGAGTTGCTGCTATGGGACGCCACCGCCCCCTCCCATCACATACCATAAAGGGATACGAAAGAGAGAGAGAGAGAGAGAGAAAAAAAAAGATGAAGGTGAGTGATAGAGAGAGAGGGGGGAGAGGGGTGGTGATGAGCAAGAGAGAGAGAGAGAGACAGAGAGAGAGAGAGAGAGGGTAGGGTCGAGCGAGGGAAATAGAGAGTGAGAGAGAAAGAGAGAGAGAGAGAACGAGGAGGGTGAGTGATAGAGAGAGAGAGGGGGTAGGGTCGAGCGAGGGAAATAGAGAGTGAGATAGAAAGAGAGAGAGAGAGAGAGATAAAAACATAAAAAAAACTCGCTCATTTGATGGCCTTCATCTCTCGCACTTCACCCATCGACTACGAATAAAACCTTTGCACATCCCCCTCCCCCACACCTCACGGAGTATGGGTTCATAAAGAGAAATTTATTTGAATTATTTACAATTCAATGAGATAGCTCCGAAACAATTTATGAGATAAACATCCATCAACATAGTGACAATAAAGTATGATTTCAAAAGATTAAGACAGTTTCATAGAACGCATTTTGCATGATTTTCGATTACAGTATAAAACGACTATACTTATCATAAATCAAAAATTATAATAATTCCAAAGACAACATTTGTATCATATATTTACTTAAGTTGAAGGGTATCGAAAGCTTTCGATAGGTCATAAATTTTGTTTATTAAAATCAACTTAACGGATAATTTAATCACATCAATCAAGAACTGCACTGTTATCAAGGTTCATAATGTTGAGTACGCCTTTGGTTGGTTTGCTGGATTGTTTTACCTGACTGCTAAGGAGACAAGTGTATGCTTGGTAGTAAGAAACCAGTGGACAGACAGCTATAGTCCTCTCCGAGGGACTTGGTAGTGAGGATTAATGCCTTACCAAAGATCACTAACGCAACGACCGGGACCTCCAGGTTACGAGACCACTGCTCTACCACTGAGCCAAAGAACGTTTGGTGAATAGATGTTAATAGGCTTTTATGTCGAATTTTATCATGACAGTATGTTTCATTAGTATACAAATAATACACAGCAGTGAGGGCATTAGTAAGAATTACCCACACAAGGTACCTTTGGAACAGTCTAGCCGAGGATGTTTGGACTGTTTTGAAGGTATACCGAGTGTGGGTAATTTTACTAATGCCCGAACAAAATGATGTGTATTATTTGTTTTATAAGATTATGTTTCATTTGTTTTATAACATGATTTTACTAATGACCGGTCATTATCGAAATTACGCGTTAGGCAAAATAAATGCCTGGTCACGTGTACGCTTTCAACCAAACATTTGCTTAGGGTCCACGTCATCATCTTATAATAGATTATAAATAATACTCTTTCCTTATCAGAAATTGACCCAAAATAATATATTTCTCTTTCTCTTTTAACTTCATTTACAATAGAGAATTCTTAAATATCCCGATTGCGAATCGATTTACATTGTCTTTTTAGAAACATGCATTGATTATATCTGACCCCAGGCCCACTGCGAATTTGAGGTCACAGAAAAACCATGTACAATTCTACATTTCAACTGTTGAAAGAGCACGAACAAGAAACTGGATTTTGTGTTTCGAAATTCCACTCCCCCAAATACATGCGTTCATTTTACATCGAAATGCTTTACTACTTCATTATCAGTTACCATGTTACTGTATCAACACAGTGAATGCTTTATGCTCTATAGGCCTGCATGAAATTGAAAGAGTAGTGCGACTCTTTCTCAAACATTATCTTCACTTATTTATATTACAATTTCTCATTGCTCAATAACTTTTAACTTTATTTGCCCATAACTAAAAGCCGCCACATATTTCAAAGTAATGCTGTGTGCGTGCGTGTGTGTGCGTGCGTGTGTATGCATGTTTGTGCGTGTGCATGTATGTTTGCGTGCGTGTGTGTATAGGTGAGTGAGTGTGAGGAGGGTGCGTGAGAGCATGTGATGTGTGTGTGTGTGTGTGTATGTTGGGGGTCAAATTCTCACGTCATTCCTAGCGACGTTCCCTTTATATTCTTGACAAAGAACAAACTACTTCCACAAATAAAACATCATCTTAGGACCGGTGGGAGCTTGAATTGCATGCTCTTTGCAACACTTCCTCGTAGAAAATTTGACAAATTACATTGTTTGTTCAAAGTTTTGGAATAGACTGAATTAGAATGAGACAAACATAATTATAAAGAAGCATGGCACGTAGGATTAATCGACATCTACGCGTGTCATGACGTGTTTCTTGCGTCGCAAAAAATTGCGACGCAAGAAACACGTCATGACACGCGCTCTTCCATGAAAGTGTAAGAAGCCACGTTTGTTTGACCTGTTACTAAACTGGAATTACATTATTCATTTCCTTGTTAGCCCTCATGCTCTTCTCAAACTTTGCCCAGAAGAGTTCTTGTCCATCTTCATCATCATCCACCCACAACAAGTAAGGTTTGTTCCGACTCAGCAACAGCCTTACAAGATACGGTAGGTGGTCATCATCGATGTCCTCTAAGAATATGAGGATGACCTTCTCCAACTTGGTGTCATTCATATGCTCCACGGCCATACGGAGTTTGGTCATGAACCAGGTATCCTCCACTGACTGGTTGCTAAGCAACAATACCGTCTTGAAGCTGTTCTCGATGACGTCATAGATGGCGTTTAAGTAGAAAGACGCTGGATGAAGACCACTATCCCCGAAAACGATGTGCTCCAGGTGTGGCATCCTCTCCCGCAGGAATGGCTTCATGCAATCGTTAATCCACCACTCATCATCTTCACGGAACATGAGGTTAAGCTGATACTCGTAGTCCTCAGGACCTTGATTTTCAGTGATTTCTTGATACCCAATGATGGCCAACTTTAAGAGAAATAGTTTGTGGTTCAACCACCATCGCTTTTGGTATACGAGGACACTTAGCGACAGAACGGTCACGATTGCAAAAGATACACCTACAATAAGATAGATATTGACTCCGCAGTAATCTTTAGGATGGAACGACCAGATAGTCTGATTCTTTAGCGATTCAAAGGAACTACTAGAGCACCGAGTCTCACTTCTTAGATAAATTGTCGTATTCACCTTGTCAAGCCATTCCCTGAACCACACAAGTTTGCAGGTACATGTGAAGGGATTGTTCGCAATGATTAGCATCTTTAGACTCGATGGTATTAGTGTGAAAGGATCGATCGTGGAGATTTGATTATTCTGGAGGTATAGATACTGGAGACTGGGAGTTTTAGAAAATAAGTGCTTCTCGATAACTGTAATAGAGTTATATTCTAGCTTCAGGGTACGTACATTCTGTAAATCCTGAAAAGCTTTTTCGGGAATAATTTTAATCAAGTTTGCGGCCAACGAGAGATATGTTAGTGACGTGAGATTCCTAAATATCATCGAGTCAATTTGCTGTATGCGACAGTCAGTCAGATCTAGCTCATGAAGATTCCAAAGTGTGGTAAATGCGTTAGGAACCTGGTGGAAATCATTGAAAGAGTTATGTTGCAGTTTAAGGGTGCGCAACGAGACCAGTCCTGAAAACAGCGATCTATTGCTTTCAAATTGGAATAGATCTTCGGCTTTGATGTAAGTTCTGGATAAGTTTAGAGTCCTCAGTTTTGACGTATAACTAAATTGGCCACAGGGAGTAATTTCTAAGCGACTATGAAGATAAGACATATCGAGAAATACTAGTTGATTCATGTTTCTGAAAGAACCTGTCATGGTGAATTCGACTAAATCTTGCATTATGATCTTTTCTAACGATTTGGTTTCTTCAAAGGCATCAACAGATATATCGAGAGATATATAATTCCTGGTGAAATCAAGAAATTTTAGATGTTTTAAACCAACGAAAGTATTTCTGCTCACGGAGTTAAAGATGTTATTGGCTAAGATAAGAGTTTGAAGATTTGTTGCGTTCCATGGTATAGTTTTGATTTCTCGAATGTTGCTTTGATAGAATGTCAAAGTGCTGAGACGGTCGCTTCCATCGAACCATTGAGGATCTAATACAGAAATGTCGTTACGTGATAAATCAATGCTCTGAAGCTTTTTGGCGCAAGCAAAAGTTCCTCGTGGAAGCGACCTGATTTTGTTTACAGCTAGTCTCAAATTAACCAGCGACTTCAATCCACAAAATGACTCGTTATGAAGACTAGATAAATGATTGGATCCAATGTCTAGTACCTGAAGTTTTTCGAAACCATCCAGAGCATACTTTGGAATAGTTATCAATTCGTTCAATTGTAGATAAAGTTTTGTTATACCTGGTAAAAGATATCTTGGTATTTCTGATGTATTCATGGGTACAATAGATTGTATGCCCGACCTGGTTATGGTCGCTTTTATTATTGCCTTGTTACCCAGAAATGACTCGACGTGGAATTTATCCAATGATATATTATTGATGAGTAGATTTACAGCTGGTAAATCCGTAAAAACGGCACGAGGGAGACTCTTTATATTGTTATAGTTCAAGTTGAATCTATCAAAGGAGCAATTTCGTAAAGCTACAAAATCTCCTTGCTCTAGTGATCTGACTTCATTAAAGGACAAATCAAAAAGAGACAAATTCTTACATCCGCATGCGTCTTCCCCATCTTCTGCAAACTGATTAGCTTGCAGGTTGCTTCCAAAGATGCGAGGAATTCCCTCCAGTCTATTATGATGTAGGATTAGCGATGATAGATGAACATTTTTCTCCAGAAGAGAAGTTGGTAGGACACTGATATTGTTGCGATGGAGTATTAATACCTTAAGAAGCAGGAGAGCATGAAATGTTTCATTCTCGATGAGGTAGATGGTGTTGTAGCTAGCGTCTACAATTTCTAGCTTTTTACAGTTCACGAATGATTTATCCAGGAGCATAGATATGTTATTATCAGAAACGTTAAGGGACCGCAAGTCGTGTGGAAGATTCCGGGGAACCGATGTAAGACCGCGATGTGAGCAATTAGCGCTATGGTCACTCGAGTTTACCGAGCACGTATAATTGAGAGTTATGCCGATGTGATCCATCACCGCACCATGTAGCAAAGTGAATCCACACAGTACTACGAAGCTTATTGCCTGAGCGTACACGGCCATCATGAGTTCCAACCAACAGGTCGCTGATACTGAATTGATACGAGTAACTGGAGGAAAATCAAAGTAGTACTCGGTCCCTAAAGATGATTACGATGAGTCAGCTTTTTTAAAGAATGAAACCTACGCCAATCTTAAAAGGAAATATCCACGGTAGGACGAGGTAGTTGTTGCGGCTGCTGTAGTATCGCGTTTCATATGCCTTCACAAATATGTTTGTTTGTTAGTTTTAGTTGACTGCTAAGAAAGTATGTATGCATCAAATACCCAGAATATCACAACGTGATGTAATAGTTGGAGTGATTTAAGCACTATTTCTACCTTTGGCCTACCAAGCTGATCCAAAGGTTGACTGGACGGTCTTTTTTACTTCTCAAGAAGGTCGATAGGCCAAGTGCTGGACTACTTTAGATCGATATTGTCATTTATCTTTGAGTTTTCAAACAAGCATCTATCTTCCTTTCGCCAAATGTGCAGTGTCTATTAACACGAAACACCTAGTAAGCTTGTCGGTTCTCGGTTTGTCCAAGATAAGATCCTTCATCAGCAGGCTTGTTCAAAATTATTCCGTTCAAACCGACCTAGCTATCTCAAGCTTCTTAAGCACGTCAATTATCTTTTTATTCCGCTTTTCTTGATGACCCTGATCAACTTTGTTCCTCTTTCCTCATTTTGGTGTGTATTATATTAGGAATTAATCCTCACAAAGCAACGTGTGCTGAGTCAAAGATGCTTTAAGTTCGAATGAGACAAGATTCAAGATTGTGAAACACCGCGAGATGCAAAATGAAATGAAGCGTCGGTTTAGACATGTGATCAGCTTGTTAATTATATCACGCGACCAGTGAATGAAAATAACAGTAAAAACTACTTTAATGGGGCGGTCGGTGATAGATTAGAAAGTGACGATGCTTGAGAAGAAAAAAAACAGCACATGGATTAAACCGAATTGATTTATTGCTTATGTATCTCCTTATTTCAAGAAACGATTACTTTACGGTTGGTGTCTATTATTCTTGGCTTTTATCTGTTTTTTATAGGCAATTTTGGCCACTACAAGTAGTGGGTTAACGATGTAGATAAATGCTCATGTACCTGTTATAGCTCATTCTATGTATGTTAATACCAAAGAAAAAAAACATGACAGTCAGTCGCTCAATAGTGTTGATGAAATGTAGATTGTGAAACACCGTGAGATGCCAAATGAAATGAAGCGTCGGTTTATATAGACATGGGATCAGTTTGTTAATTATATCACGCGACCAGTGAATAAAAAAAACAGTAAAAACTACTTCAATGGGGCGGTCGGTGATAGATAAGTAAGTGACGATGCTCGAGGAGAAAAAACAGCCCATGGATTAAATCGAATTGATTTATTGTTTATGTATCTCCTTATTTCAAGAAACGATTACTTTACAGCCGGTGGCTATTATTCCTGGCTTTTATCTGGTTTATATTATAGTATTAATGACTGCTTTGAGAGAAATAGTTGTTTTATTACGCTCAAGGGAAGGTTAGAATTGTGCTATTCCCCGAGGCTTGCCGAGGGGAATAGCCCAATTGTAACCTTCCCGAGAGCGTAATAAAACAACTATTTCTCGAATATTAAAGCAGTCATTAATACTTTTATATGCCGAAAAAAAATAGACTAAAAAATAAAAATAAAAAAATATTTTTCATTTTTGTCGAAGACGGGATTCGAACTCTTGCGTACAACAAGTGGTGTATCGAAAACCAACGCTTAGACCACTAGGCTATTGCGCGTCGTTAACATGCTTGGCAGTTTTCTCCAATATATATGAAGGGGTGACCAAAGTTCGCGCAGATTTTAGAACAAATTAGAAAATGTGATATTCGATCCATGTTTTCTCATATTCTACACAAATTTATTTATTTTAATTACTACCAAATGGACGGCAAAGTATTTTACTACCAATTGGTTCAACTACAACATTTATCGTCGAAGGATTTCGGAGATATCGCGATCTAAAAATTCGATGTCCGATCGTGCATGCGCGCTGCATCTAAAAAAGTCATAAAAACAACGAGACCTAAGTTCACGCACGGGGGTTAACAGCTGATTTATACAAAAATACGATCCATCAAAAATAAGGTAATTTGATAATTTGCAAGGCAAAATATCATACAACCAGACGGTACCACTTATTACTTACAATTTTGAGGATATCTGCTCTCAAAATGAAGATTTCCAGACCCTTATCGGTAAGTTGGTAATTTTTCGGAACGGACGCAAATAACTGCAAAATGTGCCGATCTTTTGTCAATATTTTCACAATTTCGCACCCAATTCCAAAGAAAATTTCGTTTCTGGGTAATTTTATGATCCTCTTTCCATTGGTGATATCAGATTTTCGAAATCTTACCGATTTTTTGAGAAAGCGAACTTTGGTCACGCGCGAACTTTGGTCACACAGCCATACATTAAAATGGATTGAAAACGGCTCTTCGTGAGGGCCTCGCAAAAGCTCCATGAAACGGGCCCTTCTTTTACTTTTGCAATGCATATTGGCACGAACTTAGATCAAGATCTATCGGCAGATGTTGTTTTTTTGTTTTTGAGAGTTTATTTTCGTCTTCATGTCAACAATGCAAGATAAAATTGTCGGTAAGATCGATCGAGATTCAATTGTAGACCAATCCTTCGCACACATACGGTATTCTCCATCGCTCAAACCATTTTTTAACATGTAAACCTATGGGGTAACCATGGAGTAACCATGGTTATTAAAAATAGTGAAATGTTTTATGCATGGTTACCGAGAATTTTACAGGAACAGTTGAAGTTTATGAATGCAATTCGACCAATCAGATGGCTGGATTTCTTAAGTGAGGTATATAAAAGCAATTATCAAGTTGCAATATATGCCCTTACTTTCGCCGGCCAATATCCTGTCTTAAAGGGACTTGGTAATATTGTTTAGGTAAGAGAAAGTGGTGCTATATAGGTATTCACTTCAATGCTAGATGTACAATTAAAGTTAATCTAAAAATTTGAGTTAAAACGGACCATTATTAAGGCCCCCCAAAAAAATCATTTGGTTGTCCTCGATTGCTTTTCTGGAGTAGGGGCGGGCGGGCGGATATATATTTGTATTTCTTAACTTCATTTTTTTGTGTGTCTTTTTTTTTTATTTATTTTTTTCCCCATTTTTTTTCTTCTTTTTTTTTAATAATTTTTTTCCAAAAAAAAAATAAAAAATCATTAGGATGTCAAGCATTTAAACAAACAAACGCTATAAAACACTTTAATATGGTTAAAGACTAGTTTAATGTACAATGAATATTAAGACCAACACAGAAAGTATTTTTGGCTTTGAAATACAGCACCTTTTAAATCTCCATTGTGCTACTTATAGCTACTTGCGCCCTCTATGTGGCAAACAATGCCTAATCGGTGACCATTGGTCCCCCATGATCCTCCTTATCTTATGTTAACTGAACTTATTTGATGAGATAACCACCTTTCCAGTGACCTTGCAGGGTGGTCTAATCCCTCCTGTAAACTAAATACAGATGGGCTTTAAAATGAGTTTAAGAATGCTCAGAACCTGATTTGAATGAACGGCATTTTGACATAAAAAAATTACTGAAAAGACCAAACTGGTAACGGGACGCATTTTGATCCTTGCAAATGCATAAAATGTTTGGCAATTAAGATTGTTCCCCCCCCCCCCCAAAAAAAAAGGCCAAATGGACTAAAAACAAATTAATTAAATTAAAGAAGTGAAGTTCTAAAGATACTTTCGGGTGTTTAGAGGGTTATAGAATGTTCCCGGCGAATACTATTTGGGGGATCATTTTGGCTTGTATACTCATTTCGTAAACTGGGAGGATGTGGAGAGAGTCGGTGCCATTGATTAGTTTGGTTACGTAATTTAACCCTCACACTTGCTTAAATAGTCCAAACTTTGAAAACTCGTTGCCGATACACCCAGAGGCGTATGAGGCAGGTGAAGGGGACTACCCCCCCCCCCCCCCCCATTATTTCAAAGTTCCGATATTCGGGCAACCACCGTGTGGAATTCGGGCAAATAGTTGCCCGAATATTTCATATTTATGCATATCATGTGGGAAGCAAGGTACTCGAATATGTAACTTTTGTAATTTTCACTTATTGTTTTTGTTAAACTGAAGAGTTTATATTCCCTCTACTTATTTGCGAAAAATAATACAGCTCCTTTACTTCTCCACAGCTAGTATACGAACGCTTCTTGGGCACATCAGTGCTTTTCCCGAAGATCTTCAGGACGAATGCCTAGACAACGTCCGTCTGTGGTTGCATGACGTCACACCGAAAAGAGCCGATGGTTATCCGATTTCAACCATCGGACAAGGTCGACTTATGACCAGGCGCGCCGGTAGTAGTTTGGGATTGGGGGGGGGGGGGGGGGGGCAAACATTCCAGGGGGCTCACTTCCAGGGGCAGTGACGTAATAAGCAAAAGCTTTTGGAAGGGGGGTGCAGAAGAAAAATCTGCATAAGCCACCATTCTTACACGTTGCATGCAGGCCCCGTGGAACGTTTTTCAAAGTGGTGTTTTAACGATCAGGTATAGAGCATAGATTGGCGTTGGGTCCAGGGTCTGAGCCTCGCCAGGGGTCAAGGGCAGGGGCGTAGACAACGGGGGGGGGGGGGTGAGGGGGATGCACCCCCCCACCTCACAAGGTGGGGGGATGGCATGTACAATCATCCCCCCCCCAGGTTTTGGGGAATGATATTTGCTTACTTAATAAGTCATAATGATGATAATAATAGTAATATTAATAATGATAACAATAATAATATTAATAATAATAATTATGATGATGATAATAATAATCCTCATCATTATTGTAATTGTGTTTATTGTTATTAGCCGCATTCACACGGTGAAAGCCAATTCAGACGGTAAAAAAAGAAAATCTTACAAGTATTTTGTGGTTATCTTGTGGTTTGGAAACCACAAGATAATCACAAGATTAAACAAGCGCGGATCTACGGGGGGGGGTTTAGGGGGTTTAAACCCCCCCCTTGGGCGGCCCAAAAAACAAACAAAAAAAAAGGGGAAAAAAAAGAAAAAAAAGAAGAAAAAAGAACGCAAGCTGGAGAGAAACCCTTTCAAGTGCAAATATTGTGAGAAGATATTCAACTCATCTGGTAACTTAACCAAACACATGATAACTCTGGATATAACTGTGTATTTAACTGTTACTTGATTTAAAAAGACGTTATCATGCACTGCTTTTTATGGTCTCCATTGTGTTAATAGATGTCAGAAAAACATCACTTACGGGGTTCAAATAAACACCCCCAAAAAAATCGGCTCGCCGCTTCGCGGCTCGTGGACGATGCTCTGCATCGTCATTATTTTGGTCAACCCCCCCCTTAGCAAAAAGCTAGATCCGCCCCTGAGTCATCCCCCCAGGTGTACGAACCTGTCTACGCCACTGGTCAAGGGGCTGAGCCCCCGGAAGCTCAGGGTTTTTAGGCATTACATTACGGTCAGATAAGCATATTTAGATACCTTACATGTGACACTGGTAGGTCACTAATTGGCGGAGAGTCCAGGGAGCAGAGCCCCCGGAAGCTCAGGGGGTTTAGGTATTTAATTACGGTTAGGTGAGCATCCAGGAGCCCTCTTTAAGGCCTTTAATGTGGTCAAGGGGTCAGAGCCCCCGGAAGTTCAGAGGTTTTAATATTTAACTATGGTTAGATGAGCATCACGGGGCCGCCTTAGGGCCCTTGGTGGGGTCCAGGGGGCAGAGCCCCCTGAAGCTCAGGGGTTTTAATATTTAATTGTCGGCCAGATGAGCATCCAGGGACCGCCTTAAAGGCCCTTGGTGGGGTCCAGGGGACAGAGCCACAAAAAGCTCTGGGGTTTTAGGCATTTAACAACAGTCAGATGAACATATTTTGATACCACATTTGTGACATTGGCAGGTCACCTATTTTTTCTCTCTCTCTTTATTTCTTTTTCTCTGTAATATACTTTTTCAAGCCCCCGAGCCCAGCCGTTTTTCAGACCATAACATAAAGGCTTCTAAATAAGCATATTTTTTCGCCTGACTGTTAATTTGGGAATTTCTAATTTTCTAACAAACGCATAAAAAGGAATGACCCCCCCCCCCCCACCACTTCCGGCGCCTATTACCCTAAATAACTCCTCTGATGAGGCAAAGAAAAAACAAATTATTAAGAAAAAATCATATTCTCCCAATCCCGTCATGAAAAGAGGTAAACAAAAAAACTTGCAACATTATTGGCACTAGTGTATATAAATATACCGTACTATGCTGTGATAAAAACGGAACTTCCAAACAGTGTTGTTTTACAGACACACAATACACACAACTATTCAAAAGCTCTTGTATTTAACACAAATTTGGAGACTGCAACAGATAAGGCTTTTCTATGTCTAGTGGAAGATTTTTCCAAAGCTTTGGAGCGGCGTTACTGAAAGCATAATCTCCCATATGTACCTTTGTTTTTGTGTGAGGTTGCTCTGGAAGCAGCTTGTCCTGCGTACTTCGTAAGTTATGTGCATATGGATGTGATTTGATAAATAATAGTTCAGACAAATAATTTGGGGCTTGGCCATCCGATGCTGCATAAACAAGCGAAATTATCTTAATGTAACGTACTGAGGGACAAGTGTCCCTAAGTCATGATCAAGGTATTACAGGTTAACAATATCAAATAGAACATTAATCATACAGGATCGGGTTTAACTAAATCTCAAGAATAAGTACCATTGTGTTCAAATGGAAGTGTCCGGAACAATAAAGACAAACACATTACAGAGATCGACAGGTAACTACATTCATATATGAGAAGTAAGAGAGATTGAGAGAAAGATATATATAGACAGAGAGAAATATATACATATAGAGAGAGAGAGAGAGAGAGAGAGAGAGAGAAAGAGAGAGAAAGAGAGAGGGGAAGAGAGGGAGAGAGGGAGAAAGAGATAGAGAGAGAGATAGACACGGGGGCGGAGAGACGGGGTGGAGAGAAAGAAGGAAAGAGGTAGGACACACATTTACATGCAGAGTGAGGTGAGCAACTAAACAGAATAGTCAAAATAGAGAAAGAGATTCCCTTGGATCTTCTGGGCAAACGAGAGATGAGAAGAGCAGAACAAAAATAAGAAGGTAATACAAGACTGAGATTGTAAAGTAGATGGGTTAACAGAAATGATGAAGTAAACATGAACAGACGACTTTATATAGATAAGATAGAAAGAGCATTGAAGAAAGAAAAAAAAAGGGGGGGGGGAAGTCTTTATGGGTTTTTGTATAGCGCTCATATCTGTCAAACTTGACACTACTGGCGCTCCATAAGTATTACCCCGGCATAGCATGACTGCCATTACGGCGCTCTATAGCATTTCAAGGAATTAATTCCTGCCCGACAAATTGAAATTGCCCGAATTGAAAAAGCCAAGGGTCTCGCGATCACATGATTTGATGCAGGAAATGTGAAGGAAGAAAAATCAATGTTTGATATCAAATTTTGTCACGCAGGCAACGAAACAGGAAGAAGCATCTCACTAACCTCAATTAAAGAGATATAAATAAATCAACTTCCTGAGAAAGTGGAAAAGCATGGCTTTTTGATATATTTATTTAATTGCATTATTAGACAAAATTTATACTTTCACTTAGCAATTACAGCCAATTCGCTGTTTCAATTTCGAGCGTAAACATTTCCTTTGCATAACCAAATGTGTACTGAGCTAATTTGAATATAATATACGATATTTGATACCCTTATAATTATGATTGCTTTACCAAATCTTGCTTGATCATGGTAGTGACTTGCCTTTGCAATGAAGTCCTCTCCGCAAAATATACATGTTGTTTGGACTATTAATTCACCTATATACTATTTTTCACTTTGTAAGATCTCACAATAAGATCTTACAGTTATCAACCCAGTGCCCCATTTCAAGTTCAAGTTCGTTTATTCATTTCATTTTCATAAAAAAACACAGCAAATGCAAATAAACATACAAGTATATATACATACAAAGAATGTTCAGTTAATACAATAGTTTCAAATGGAATGGGAAAACTAAGGAAAAGCCCATGGTGGCCTTGTATAAAAAGTTCCCCGAATATTATAATTGATATTATTTATATTACTGAGCATATATTAGTTAAAGATATCAAAAAATACAGCGATAAAAACAATATAAAAACAAACAAACTACAAAACATGTAGGAAATAATTTAAAATTGGAGAGGGGCAAAATGGTTTAGAAGGTAAACTTAACGGTAATCAAAATATAAGGTCAGTTTCATTTGTTTTTTAAACATTGGACTGTTTTTATATAGGCGAATGAATTGAGGTAGAGTGTTCCATAATTATGTTTGGCAAAGTATTTCTTACAGATTTTTTAGAGAATGAACTTTTTACTTTCCATAAATGAAACGTGTTACAAAGCCGAGTATTGTGAGAATGAATTTGGTTATGATCAAAATTATGGATGATATTCTTTTTGGAAGTATATTTAAAAAAAAAAAAAAACAATTAGTGCAGTATGATATTTGAACAAATCAAAAACATTTAGGTTTTTTTAAACTAAGAACTAAAGGAGCAGAATTGGCATAATAATCACTACCTGTACAAATGCGTAGAGCCTTCTTTTGTAACTTGAAGAGGGTATTAATTTTTCCATAACACGAATTTCCCCAAATAGTTATACAACATGTCAGATGAGGTAATATAAGTGAGTTGTACAAAGTAAATACAATTTCTACTCCTTCTGTATCATGTTTTGTAATGTACACAGAGAAATGCAATTATGCCTATGTGTAATGCGCTAGAAAAAAACGTTTAATCACTATTATCATTATCATTATTATCATTATTCACTTTGACACTTTGATCGGTTACATAATTATTTTTATATACCTCACTTAAGAAATCCAGCCATCTGATTGGTCGAAATAGCAGTCATAAACTTTAACTATTTCTGTAAAATTCCCGGTAAAATTCCAGTTACCATGGTTACCGGGAAATAGTTCAGTCTTGGTGAAATACCCATAGGTTCACATGTTAAAAACTGGTTTGAGCGATCGAGGATACCGTACGTGTGCGAAGAATTGATCGGTAATTTCAATCTCGATCGTACTAAATTCCAAACCGAAGGCAAAAATGGCTGAAGAAACTCTCCCAAGATTTCAACTTCTTGATGATGATCAAATGCAAGACTTGCTGATAGTAAGAGCACCAAAAAGGGTACGTTAAATTCTCCATAATTTTTTTTCAAAATAGAATATAGTAGGCCTAGATTCTAGTAAGTAGGTCTAAAGTCTAGTAGTGCTAAAATCCTTCCCGTAGAGATTGCACACATCCCTATGCATTGGCCATTGCGAATTGCGCACTCATGCCAAATTGGTCGATATGTTTTAATTACCAGAGATTCAAACTAATATTGCTCGTGATCCTGAAGGTGATACTCAATAAGTGAGGTGTGGTGTCATAATTATGAAAGCGCAGGTTTTTCTCCATATTCCCCACAGGGCCGGCCCACCCCCAAAATTGTAAAAATATCTTGCTTAGACTAGAATCTAGATCTAGTCTACTCTCAAAGATACACTCATAAACAAACAACCGTGCATATAAACTAGAGAAAGGCTAAGGTGGTGTCATAAGTTGACTCTTTTTTTTTCGGCATATAAAAGTATTAATGATTGCTTTAATATTCGAGAAATAGTTGTTTTTATACGCTCTCGGGAAGGTTAGAATTGGGCTATTGGCCTCGGCACGCGTCAGGCAATAGCACAATTCTAACCTTCCCTTGAGCGTAAAAAAACAACTATATTTCTCTCAAAGCAGTCATTAATACTATACTATCACCCTGCCACGCTTGTCGCAATTTAAAAAGCTATAGTCGGATCAACGAGGTCAGTCTGTACTGTAATAAGACCCAAACGTAATCCGACTCAATTATACATATCATAATCATGATTTAGACTTGGGATTACATGATAAGAGTATTAAAAGCTGATCATATGCATTCATTTCCCATGAAAAGAGATACACAATATCCAGAACTATATCCATAAAGTGATTTATACTAATTTCCTTTAACATTTAGAATAAACAATATCATATATAGTTCCATAAATAATGCAGTTTATTTCATCATTCAGAAGCTCTGAAACTAGGTTACCGTCATGATCAGAATTGAAGATAGATTAAAAATATCCAACATTATATCTATATAATTTCACATGAAAGGAGATACACAATATCAAAAGTTATAACTATAAAGTGATTCATACTAATTTCCTTCAACCTTAATAATAAACAATATCATAAATACTTCCATAAATATTGTTTTTTATTTCCTCTTTCAGTTCTGAAACTAAGATTCCGTCATGATCAGAACTGAAGATAAATTAAGATGTAAATTAATATTCGTGAGGCGCGATAGCTATGTGATAGAGTAATGGTTTACCGGGAGGTCCCGGGTTGGAAACCAAGTAGATGCGCCAGTGTCTCCCCTGGTAAGGCAATATTCATCATCTGTCATTTATCCGATCACTTGGTGAGAGGGCTTAAAAGCAGGCGCGCCGGAAGCAGTTTGGGATTTTTTTTTTTTTTTTTTTTTTTTTTTTTTTGGGGGGGGCAAAGATTCCAGGGTGCTCCCTTTTAGGGGCAGTGACGTAATGAGCAAAAACTTTTGGAAAGGGGGGGGGGGGGGGGGCAGAAGAAAAATCTGCATAAACTACCATTCGTACACGTTGCATGCAGGCCCCGTGGAACGTTTTTCAAAGTAGAGTATTAACGATCAGGTATAGAGCGTAAATTGGCGTTGGGTCCAGGGCCTGAGCCTTGCCAGGGGTCAAGGGGCTGAGCCCCCGGAAGCTCAGGATTTTTAGGCATTAAATTACGGTCAGAAAAGCATATTTAGATACCTTATATGTGACACTGGCAGGTCACTGATTGGCGGAGAGTCCAGGGAGCAGAGCCCCCGGAAGCTCTGGGGTTTTTAGGTATTTAATTACGGTTATAGATGAGCATCCAGGAGCCCTCTTCATTTTAAGGCCATTAATGTGGTCAAGGGGGGGGGGGCAGAGCCCCCGGAAGTTCAGAGGTTTTAATATTTAACTTTGGTTAGATGAGCATCAAGGGGCCGCCTTAGGGCCCTTGGTGGGGTCCAGGGGCAGAGCACCCGGAAGCTCGGGGGTTTTAGGTATTTAATTACGGCCAGATGAGCATCCAGGGGCCCGCCTTAGGGCCCTTTGTGGGGTCCAGGGGGCAGAGCCCCCGAAAGCTCAGGGGTTTTAATATTTAATTACTGTCATATGAGCATCCAGGGACCGCCTTAGGGCCCTTGGTGGGGTCCAGGGGGCAGAGACCCCGGAAGCTCTGGGATTTTAGGCATTTAACAACGGTCAGATGAGCATATTTTGATACCACATTTGTGACATTGGCAGGTCACTTATTTTTTTTTCTCTCTCTTTCTTTCTTTTTCTCTGTAATATACTTTTTCAAAAAGTATATTTTTTCGCCTGACTGTAAATTTGGGAATTTCTAATTTTCTAACAAACGCATAAAAAGGAATGACCCCCCCCCCCCCCCCCCATCACTACGCCAGCGTTCAGGGGCTCATGTCTTCTCACCCCTATAACAAAAAATAGACACGCTTTCCCATTCTCTCATAATATGCCCACGATATGTGCGTATCGCGATTATAAAAACCTCCATTGATAAATATAGATGGCATGCGCAATGTTTAGGAAATTTAATCCCTGTTAACTTTCCTTTTCTTTGAATGGAATTTTATATGTGATTTAATTCAGGTTTTTATTATTGTTCTTTGGGGTTAAAAATACAAACCACCCCCCACTTCCGCCTATGCCCACTTTAAACATCTGTCAAATTCCACTCCTTTCTGATGCCTTGTAACTAGCTCCTCACAACGCCGCAAGGTTCAGGTTTACATGCGGGACAGTACTATCTCAGCCTTTTCTCAGGTTATGTTTCACCACATTATTATACTCTTTCGAACTAATGTTTGCACATGTTGCGTGATAGGTATCCTCACAATCTGAGCACTTTACTTGTCTACGGTTTTTCCTCACAAGAGTCTTACAAGCTTCACACTTAGACAGGCTTAAGTCCACTCTACGATGACCTGGGTTCAGACTCACGTCACCAGACAGTAGTAGGATAAGACAAAAACCAATGTATTTGTTTGGTCTTAATTCTATATTAAGGAAAGTTGGACGAGACAAAATCCTAGAGACCTTAAAATAAATTGCAGAATTTGACATACAGTCTTCTCTCTGGATCGAGTATGAAAACCCATTGCCCAATTGGTTTCCGTATGGAGAAGAGAATTCAATCTTCTTTGCGGTAGTAATGTCTGTTTCAAGACGAGGCAACAAAACAGAAGGTTTACACTTCTTATCAAAATAGTGTTCATCATTTTGATAGTACACAGGTAGACTCAGTTATATAAAAAATTCTAGAGTCTACTTCCCTTTAAGATGTCTTGTCTCCAGTGCAAGTCTCCGATTGAGATCCTCAATAGTAGGCTCTTGATCACGTTTCTTGTAGTAGGCTATCTCATTCCGGTAACCTCAAGCTGAAAATCCAAGATGGCCGCCGATTTACCCAGTAACATCTGCCAAACTTCTTTTTACAGTGCACTGTCAAATCCCAGCCTACGTTATGATCCAACATCGAAACCCAAAATACGAATCATATCAAATCAAGCAGATCAATTTATTGATATAAAATAAACCATTTTGGATTGTCATCCGTATGCAAGGAAGTACAACAGAAGAACATAAACAGGTGAGTCCCTTTAATATGGTGCTGCATAGAGTTAAAATATTCCTATTTATTGTTTAAAGCCCATCTGCACTAGTTTGGCCGGGAGGAATTAGACCTCACTGCGTGGTCACTGGCAGGTGGTTATCTCATCAAATCAGCTGTCAATTAACATAAGAAAACGGGGACCATGGGGGATCAACGGGTACCGCTTAAGCATTCTTGGCTGTATAGAGGGCGCAAGTAGCTACAAGTAGTGCAGTCCCGCGTTTAATACATTTGATTTTAAAAAAATATTGATAATAAATTATTATTTTCACTTTTCTAGTTTTGTTATTTTGCTTTGGAGAGCAAATTTGCCTAATTGTATCAAGAAATTCCCTCTTTAGAATATACCATGAATACATTAGCTTTACTCTTACGAGCGCCCTCGATGTTTACCCTATATTTTTCATTCGTTTTTGTGCCAATTCTTCTGAGGAGGGCGAACCTCAGAAGATTTTCACCACCTACGCATATTGCCGCTGGTAACGGCGATTTTATTTTGTTTTTTGTTTGAGGGAAAGGGGGGGGGGGGTAATTCAGTTCAATACTACTAACATACCACACTGCAAATTCGCTGTACAACGACTTTACACAACAGTTAGGTGGTTCACTCCTTTCACAGATTGATTGTTTGATTGATTAGTCAAATTGTATTCAAACTTCCAACATACAATATACTAGAATAACAGATCAAAATTAGGTCAGCTTGAACAGGATAACCCACGAAAGCTCGAGAGTTTATTTCCAGTGGAGTTGTAAACAAGAAACCACACAACCGGGCTTTTTCACTTACGTGAAGAAAATTATACAATAGGGACTTTTAGATTTACACGACGAGAGCGTGGACTGCCGCGTGTGACATTGTGTTAAGGCACTGGGCCGTGCCCGGCAGTGCCTTAAAAGGACGTCACATTACCTTAAAAGGATGTCACACGTGGCGGTCCACGTTCTCGTCGTGTAAATCTAAAAGTCCCTATTGAGGGTGCTTCAACGACTCCTCTATTGTTAACGATCTCTCTTTCAACAACGCTTTTTATGAATCTTATGGTTCCATTTCACGCAAAGTAAGTTTAATCCACTAAAATCTATGTGATTTTAAGCCCGTATTAGGCCAGGCTGTAGTTCTCTTAAACACGCCGGTTCACAGATGAACGGTTGTAATGCTTGAATAATAGTAACTGTTCAACCCTTTTCGTAGCATTTTTAGCAAACTTTTCTTTATCTTCATAACTTGTGACGAGAAACCCGTGTAATTGGAACTGCGATGTCTTCTCCTGAGTCGAGATGGCGTGGATGGGCTAGTGTATTTGGCGGAGTTCTCATCAACTTAACTACCGGGACTATCTATACCTTTGGTAAGGTTAATAAGTTCTCGTTAATTAATGACGTCCGCTTTGAGCGTGATTCTTTGGCGCAAGCGGTTGGACGTATATTATGGTGGTTTTGGAACCACCTTCGTCAGCACGCGCATACGCTAAATGTGTGAAGAGTCGCATGGGGTGGTAAATAAGAGACTTATAGCGAATGGTTGGGCGTCAATCCGGTGGGGGGGGGGGGGGCAGGGGGACACGTCCCCCCACGATTTTTCCTAGGGGGAGACATCATATCAAATGTCCCCCATGTTGTGTCAGAAAAGAGGAGGCCCCCACCAGGTACAACGATTTTGTATACATAGCCAAGGAAATGAGAGTTAAATTTTCGATAAGAAAACCTGAAAACTAAACATTTTCAGTTTTGATCTAAATTTGGAAGATAGGGCCAAGTGCGTTGAAGCGGGTCGAGCATCAAAATATTGGCATAATGCGCTGTGCATGGCTGCGCTCATCCAATACTTTATTCCAGAGCAATAACTTCTGTGATCCAGCGTGGAGATAGGTAGCGCGAAAGAAAGGCCTCAGAAAAGTTTGAAAGAAATTGGGATTGAGGGGACCTGGGAATGGCTCGCATGCACTGCGTGCAAAACCATGCTATGGGATTTGGGTACATGATGAACACGTCACGGTCGTGACGCGTGCTGTAGCACAAACATCCGTCCATACTAACAAAATCATGCAGAGTATAAAATGGCGTCTAAAATGGCCATCTTGACGGGTTTTAAAGATCTGGCTCCGAGACACACTGCGTATTGCAACTCGGAATATCAAGGACGCAAAGGGGGCGAATGATATGGCGTTCTGAAAAATGACGTCACGTGTTATAATTGTGTGGGAACCAGTAACAGACCAGCCAAGACACGATATTTTGTCACCCCTGACGGCATTTTTTAGGTAATGCAAAAATACCCTAAAATATTTTGTTACTTGAAAATTGAAATGACTCGAATTGTGATCATAATATTACAGACATCTGAAGTTCAATGCTTAATAATTATTTAATGTTGTTAAAAAAAATCATAATATTCCCCTTAAATTCCAATATTTTCTTGATTCGTTTTCATAATCATAACGGCCCAGCGCTCCTAATGTCACCCAGACAGATTATTATACACGATGGTCCTAGCGAACAGAGAGTAATCATTCAGTTCGAAATTAAAGGTAATACAAAGTTTTGGGAAATTTTTAAAAATTGGGTGGATAGTGATTCTTTACAATTTTGATATATTTGGATGCCCTTGTGGATGTATTATAAGCCCTAGGAAATTTAGCCCATAAAACACTTCTGCTTTCAAATATTGAATATAAAAATTTACCGGTGCTCCCAGTAAATCTTGATAAATTTCAAATAGCGCCTACGGCCGCACAATATATAGTAGCTGCGACCATGAAAATCTCAGAATATGTAGTTGTGATATATTTTTTCCAAATGGGAATAGCGAGTTGGTCGATTTTAGTCAAGAAACATTGTTTTATAGCTTAATTGATATCTTGACCTTGAGAGGGAGCTATACAACATAAATAGTTTATTATTTACAATTTCATATCTTTAGACCCGATTTCAATCCCGACAACGATCACTGATGGTAGTAGGGTCGCATATGCTTCCAATATGTTCATTGGAACCAAATTCATGACCCCATACCTAATAAGAAGATGAAGAACAAGGGGAAATTGGAGAAGAATCGTTCAGCGTTACCAGTAATTATTTTCTCTATATGACCGAGGCATACATGGGCACAGTACATGTACATACTGCGTGGCAAGAAGGAAATAGGCGAGCAAAATAAGGGCAATTACAAAGAGAGAGAGAGACTTGTTGTTGCTGTTGTTGTTGTTGAGAGAGAGAGAGAGAGAGGGTAGTCTTTGGCCCGGGTTCAAATTAAATTTTCTTTAATTTATTAGACCCGGTACTGATCATTATCTACCATGTGATTGCCATGTGTACACCACATCAAATAGCGCCTCAATTTTGTTTAGTGTTATAAAGAACTTATTGGCTTGTACCGTGTAGATTATTACCATGTGTTTGATCTTGTTATTAGAAACAAGATCAAACACATTATCATAATCTACAGGGTGCAACCAAACATATCTTAACAACAATTGAAATTTCTTTCAGGAAGCCAATAAAAGCTCGGTTTTTTTTAAATTTTATTGAAAGAGCATTCTAGAGAAGATAAACAAATAAGAATAACAATGAGACCGTTCACTTCTATCTTACCCCGCCAAATAATCCGAACAAAAGAATCAACCGAGGGGAATCAACTGTTAAACGAATTTTTCATGAGTTCTGGAAAAATTAATGAATACTGCTTGACATAGTAGTACTGAAGGGCAGCAAAGGCGAACGATTGTGGCTAGTCGCTACAATAATTTAGAAATCGTTGCTTGGATTGCTTTTCCCTAAAAATTACCATGAGATATCAAGCTACATAGAACTATGATCGTCAAGAAATATACTGTCTTGAAAACATTCAACTTGAATGAATAAAACTTAATGCAAATTAATAAGACTAGAATGAATAAAACATAGTGCAAATGAATAAAACATAATGCAAATGAATAAGACTAGAATGAATAAGACAAAAGTTAATTTGACCATGTTTATCATCCAGTACCAAATACCCAAACAAAATCCGAGCCAGATGCATATAAGGCCTATAAACAAATGATGTTGTATTTCCCTTTAGGTGCCAGAACATGTGTAAGTCGGTCGGATTTTTTTTTTGTTTTAACTTAAAAAAAAATATATACTCCCTCTTTGGGCTGATATTTCTCAGTAATTGAATGATTTAATACATTTTTTTTTCTAAAACACGGTACAAAAAAAAAAATAAATAAAAGCCGACCGAAGATTTTCAAGATTTTGGGGTCGGTCGCAAAGGGCAATACAATTTTTTTTTTTTTTTTAGGCCTAAGGTTAAGCTTAAAGACAAAGATTTATGACAAATTGTCAATTGACCTTGATTGTACCGTGTGAGTCAACAAAAAGTTTACATCTAGAAAATTGCTAATTATTTCAAAAATCATCTATGAACAGTAAGTTATTATACATCTAATAAAAGTGCGTTTTATCCCAAATAATTTGGTATCATTTTTGTGTGGTATGTGTTCACGCTTGGATAAACAGGAGGCAATAACTTTGCGCTGACGTCATCGAATTTTATTAAAATTTGCAGACAGTTGTCATGGGCTTGGATACATGTGTCTGTACAGTTTCATTGAAGTAGGTATAAGGATCGTCATTTGAGAGCAAGTTGAAAGTATTTCGCAATTTTCTTGAAATCTCACCGAAGACGGCTTAATAATTATTCAGATACTTTTGTTCTTTTTTAATCTACTTAATAAAAAAATGCAAACATTTCTTGGGATAAAAGCCAAACGGTTAATGTTCATACACTGTTATACTTTCTTGATAGAAATAGGCAGATGCCGTACATGAAAATAAAGAATGTGGTAGCAAGTTCAAAGTCGATTAAACCTTGACTACCTAATGCTGATAAAAAAGACAATAAATGAACCGCTCGATGAAAATAAACGGCGTGAAACAGAATAACTAGAGAGAGAGAATGTGTGTGTAGCAACATAACGTGGTATAAATTTGAAAGTAACTGTAAAGGTGACATGTAATATTATTGTGCCCCCCCCCCCCATGCTCAAGCTCAGATTGATGCCCATGACAGTGATGTCTAAAAAGTAAACGGGTTGAATACTAGGACACTGCTAACGTTTACATTTCACAGATAGGATATACTTGACATATTCATAATTCACTCCTGCAAAGTTCTACAGAATTTGATGTTGGCTGCAAATGGGACATAGTACCTTCACATTTTTTTGGTTCATTTATGCATTCATTTATTCTTTCATCCATTGATTGATTATTTTTTTCTTCAGGAAACATGACGCCCTACGTCGTGTCATACATACGCAAACACGGGAGAGAAAAGGACCTGACGTACCAGGTAAAATCCAATGCCCAATGCGCCGAACGAAGCGCCATTCAGTGCGCTTTAACTGCGTCAGCGGCTGCGCCTTTTGACCGTGATATCGTACAAAGAAGGAACGCAAGAGGAACAATGCGAACATTGCGTTGAATTCAAATGCATGCTATATATTTATGTATAGACTTTATTAGCCCAGGTGTAACCTCCGGGTTATGGTAACCAATCGAAATGAGGCCTTTTGTACAACGAACTGGAAACACTAGGTGGCGTCCTTTCAAATGAGGTAATTAGCTTTAAAAGGCAATCCAACCCTTGCAATGAAATAAGGTCATTTGTAATAAGGCAGAAAACAAACAGAAACAGAGTGGCAAAAGTTCCAAATAAATCTAACGAATTATAACAAAGTTTTTTTGCCATGTTATATTATAAAGTCACTGATTTGTATATATTTGCCATGTTCTATTATAATAATAATAATAATTATAAAGTTAATTACTAGTATGTTATTTGCCATGTTCTTTTATTTAGTCACAGACTGTTATGTTTTTTGCCATGTTCTATTGTTACGTCACAGACTGTTACTAGTATGTTATTTGCCATGTTCTTTTATTTCGTCACAGACTACTGTTATGTTATTTGCCATGTTCTATTGTTACGTCACAGATTGTCATCTTGTGTACCAGCCTCTTGTTTGCCGTTGATAGTTTAGGCATTGTAGTAGGAACATGGATGGAGAAAAAATATGGAGTCAGAAAAACGATTCTTTGCGGCTCTCTACTCTGCTGGTAAATAAATTCAATTTTTTAGTATGATCTGGGGGGGGGGGTGTTTCACAAAGATCCTAAGTTGTACTTATCTCTAAGTTTGATTTAACAATTCGTCCCTATTTTCACAAAGTGACGGTAGTGAATGAAAATCGCTTACAATTTGCGAGCGGATTTTCCTCACTACCGTCACTTCGTGAAAACAGGAACGAATTATGGAAGGTCGTTAGTATCTTTGAAAATATTTTGTAAAATTTATTTTAAAAGGCATAAAATGTTGATTCAAATCATTCATATTTTCTATTATCAAAGAGCTTTCACGTTCTTGACGTGGAACTTATGAAGAGTCTAAAATACTTCAATTTTTGTTTTTGAATGTATTTTATTTTGAGGCTACAAAATAATGGCTCTCCATAATGTTTAAGTCCAACTAAGAGTTAAGTTCGACTTAGGATCTTTGTGAAACATCTCCCTGGTATCACTGGTACAATTAATTTGTGAAATATATTGATTCAGGTCATTAAATCAGTTAATTGTTCCCGATTCATCCAAATCTACAGTATTTGAATTCATAGACAAGCCCAAGATAATTTGTTCATAATGTGACCCGGGGAATAATTCAAAGCTCGTTGGGAGCACATATAAACATTGGTAAATATATGATATTTGTAATGGAAGAACTCATTAACGTATATTATTATTATAATAATTACTGTTACTACAATGTATTATTATTTGCATCATCATCATCATCAATATTAAGTGCTGATAATATTTGTTAGGTTATAGTTCTTGTTGTTGTTATTATTATCAGTATTACATTTTCTTTTAACAGGATTGGATTGGCAGCATCATTTTGGGCTATCAGCGTCTCTTTTTATCTCTTTCTCTTCACCTATGCATGCTTATTCGGTTTATCGACTGGTTGTGTATATATTCCTACTGTGATCTCTGGAATGAAGGTATGTTTTACCCCAAATTTAGCATATTTCTCCCTAGACCAGAATCTGGCCTATTTAATTTGGATCTCTACCATACCAATGCAATGCGACCCTCCCCCAACCCCCCCCCCCCTACTTACTTACTTACTGCCAGCCGAAGATGGCGTGATCCTTAAAATTACACCGCCCGGCGAAAAAATAGGTTCTTAGAATAGGGCTCGTGGGCGTACGAGTTCGTTGATAACGCCATCTTCGGCAACTTGAATCAATAATATTGTAGGGAATATAAAGAACCGGACAGATTCTGGACTAATTCCCCCCCCCCCCCCCCCCCTTCAGATTGGAAGTAATTATATTTTTCGGTATAATGTCTCTGTAAGGAAAATACCTAAGAAATAATGTTAAAAGGTGAAAGTGTATTAATTAAACAAATAACAATAACAAATCTTTACTTTGTCTGTATGTTGGTTATAGTGTTCCTACTGTCGTCTCTAGAATGAAAGTATGATTCTCACTTAATTAAGCAGATTCACCCCTTCACATAGGCAACGAAGATATCTTTTATAGCCGCATTACTGTAAACAGAATTCTCTTTGTATGGACAATACTCGAGGAATGGTGTAAACGATTGAAAATGACAATTTGCCCCCCGCCCCCCCCCCCCCCCAAAAAAAAGAAGAGAGTGTTCAATAATGTGTTGTCAGCCGTCGTGAATCCTTTGCCCATTTTGCGTTCAGATTTGTGACGTCGAACAATACGTTGTAAAAGTGAATTATTTTACAGCTTAACAAGTCTTTCTACATCATCATGCACTTTCATTCACTCTGAATTAAATGTCAATGCTCAAAACTAAAAGATTGGACATTGGAGGTTTGAGGATACTATATTCGCCCTTAATGTCGAGATAATAACTGAAACAAATTTCACCTCGTGAATTGGCGAAAAGGCTAAGAGGAACAATGTCTCAAAAGATGTAGAGAAGAAAATATTATAACAACGGTAGATGGAATGCTCATCATCTTATAACAATAAATCGAAAGCTTTTGTGGAGTTCAATCTATACCTCTTGTGTATTATATTCCATATAGCCTTGTGAATTGACATATTCTCTAAGTATATATATAGATAGATAGATAGATAAACTAGTTCCCGTCTGATGCTTTTTACGTGTTGTTTACTGTTCAGTGGTTCCCGAGGAGGCGTGGCTTAGTCGCTGGTACCCTCCTGGGTTTCTGTGGAATTGGGAGCGTCGCCTTAGATTTCATTCAGACTCTCTTTATCAATCCCAACAACCTCGCTCCCAACGAAGTCCGGACGCTAGGAGGAAGGGAAGAAATGTAAGCTCTCACTTAATTCTTGTTGTTTACCAAGGGAAGCCTCAATCAGCATCATTAAGAGAATGGATTTGTGGGTGAATTTTCAGCCTCTTCATTTTCGGGAATTTTTTTATTAAGGTCAAGTATCTTTTTCTTCTCTTTAAATGATTAACCCTTTCCTAGCTTTGATCGTTTAACGGAACAAGGAAGGAATTGTTGCAGTCCACTTGAGTCACACGTATACTATGTTCCATAATTATTTAATGTGGCATTCTACAATTTCTATCCACAGTGATTAAAGAATTAACAAACAAATAAATTCTTATAACGAACCTTGTTTGCATTTGGTAAGGTTATGCGCTTGTTATAAGCCCCATAATAATGTGTGGCATTCTACAATTTCTATTTACAGTTATTAAAGAATTAACAAACAAATCAATTCTTATAACCTTGTTTGGTAAGGCTATGCGTCGATTATATGCCCCATTATGTGTGGCATTCTACAATTTCTATCCACAGTGGTTAAAGAATAAAAATTAACAAACTAATACATTCTGATTCCGGACCTTAATTTTTTGGTAAGGCTTTGCGTTTGTTATAGGCACCGTTATATGTTTAATTTGTGAATTGAGACTATCCACTTCTTCTTGTTTTTCAATGTGCAGATATTTCACGCAGGACTCGGTTCTGAACCGGACACCAAGTGCGTTCCTATTACAAGCCGGGTTGTGCGCCATTCTGCAAATAACCGGTCTGTTGCTTAGCTGCGAGCCCCCTGATTATAATCTAGATACGGAGGTGAGCCGAGGGGTCTAGGTATAACGCAATCTGTAGTCCCCCCCCCCTGCACACGAGAGTATAATCATTTAGACCCGCCTCCCTCCCCCACTCAGTTTTATTTAGGGTACGCATATGCATGTTCCCTCCTTTTGAAAACACCCCCTAAGGCTATATGGTCAGAAATCAGAGCGGCGACCGACCGATTAGTAGCCTGCTCGGTCGCCGCTGGAATTTAAGCATCGCCAAGCGATTTTTTGTTTGGAGAAGTCGAGCAGGCTGGAGAGCTCCAGCGATGCCTGGGCGGTGCCCTGTCGATTTCCCGTCGGTCGCCGGTCGATTTTTGGTCAAAACTGGGCGAAATCGCAGAGCTTTTCCGCCCGGTGTCCCGGCAGTGTCCGACCGGTGACCCACCGATTCCCGAGCAGTCTCCCACCGGCCGCCAGCTGATTTTAAAGATATTGCACGGCGGCCGGCAAGTGATCGGCGGGGCTCCAAAATACGCTCGGTGCTCGGCCGTTCGCCGCTCGGGCACCGAACTAATCGAGCGTTCGCCGCCTAGCAATTTAGGTCAAAAATCGAAGCCGCTATATAGGTCGAAGGCTGTCGACCGATTTTGGACTCGCCGACCAGTGACCGACTGATCTCCCAGCGCCGACCGGGCGGCGACTGCTCGACAGCCTTTGACCAAGCGGCTTCAATTTTTGACCTAAATCGCTCGACGGTGAACGCTCGATTAGGTCGGCTCCCGGGAGGCGACCGCCCGGTAACCGAGCGTAGTCTGGGCGGCAAGTGAAAGTGAGCAGGCGCCGCCCGAAATTTAACTCCGCGCTAAAACTTTAGCAGCGATCGAGCGATGCCTTAAAAACAAGCGGTGCCTCGATGGCCGCCGCTCGGTGGCCAGGCAAAATTGGCTAAAAACTCGCCGCTCGGCCGCCGAGCAGGCTACTTTTGGGTAATGTGACTATATAGCATAAGTCCGGTGTGTAAAGTCAATACGGGCCGGATTTTTGTGTACTACGAGCCGGACATGGTATTCCTCCGTTCACGGAGTGGGGGGGGGGGGGCATTTAGATCACTTGACTAATTGAAACTCAGGTGGCTTAATTGTTTCCCATTAGTTACACAACTCTAAGAATATCACCTTCTCAAGTGATAAACTTTTTTGTCCGGAAAACTTTCAAATTATAGTACCCCTCAAAATCCCGGATCCGCCCCGGATCTAACATTTGTTGAATAATACTGGGCCCATATGCTACGCTACTACAAACGATTTTTTTTTCTGGCTGCAATGAAAGTATATTTTTACTCATTTCTTGGTCGAAATCTTTTCCTTGTATTGCAGATGCAAACTCTTCTCGACAAGAAAGAAAAAACGACATCTTCAGTTAGTGAGGATACGGATGATTCCATCAAAAAGGAATCGTCGCCCGACATGGAAATGAAATCCTTGGCCCCAAAATGGAAACGAAACCCTACCCGCACCCTTCAAGAGGGTGTGGTCGCCGGAGAGGGGCGGGAAACCACCTCCAAGAGCGGGGATCCATTGTGGTCCGGTCTCTCGCTTGGTGTCGGTCAAGTGATCAGACGGCCCTATATCTGGCTATTTATGACAATGCAAGCGTCCTGTGTTTTAACTGGAGTGGCTTTCCTTGGCAGCTACAAGGTGAGAATTTTTTTCTTTTTTTGGTGAAAAAGTTGATGATTGCAAACATCTCAAAGTCTCTTGCATTATTGATTAATCTATAATATTTATTGATTGATTTGCTCATTTATTTATTTACCTATTGATTCATTTAATTATTAATTTTTTACTTACTCACTTATTTATTTATATATTGACTTATCCATTTACTTACTCATTTATTTATTCATTTATTTATTTATTTCCTTAATTCGAGTCTTCATCCGGAATAAAGCCTGTTCAGTTACCAAAATTAACATTCGTTTTGCGCTCCTTTAAACTAATATAAAAAAATTACTAGTTCGGCCAAACGCAAATTACAATCCACCCAGTTTGACATTTTGAAGTAGGATCAGTAATAATAGTAGATGAAGTAGTAGTAGAAGTAGAAGAAGAAGCAGTATTAGTACTAGAATTAGTATTAGACTTGATTGACTTGATTAGATGTTTAGCTTGTTCTACTTGTTCTGCCGCAAGGTTCTGCTGCGGCTGCTGTTATTGTTTATTGTTTTGATTTATATTGTTTTTGTGTATGTTTTTGTCTTCATTGCAGGCATTTGGTATAGGTTTTATCCGGGATGATATAGTCCTTGCTACTATCGGTTCCACAGGTTCCATCTTTAATTTCCTGGGCCATTTCTTGACAGGCGTCATCATCGATCATGTTTCAATCAAGGTAAGTTTTAGCTTTGTAGAGGGTTATTAATTAACACAAATATTTGTTGTTAACTCTTATCATGCCACAGGGCTAATCCCCATTGTGCCAATCCCCAAATCCCGCCGTGCCCAGTTTATTTTGAGATAATCTGATTAACGCGATGGTTCTATGGATAGCGCGTGCGAAACACACAGCACAGGTTAATGCGCATGAACAATAACTGCTATTACGAATGCGTGCAAGCATACACAAGGCAGCGAAGCAATAGCTCGATCGCATGTACAAAGCACAATAACGGTTGCGTGCATGCAGCCTTGATCCAGGGAAGCCTTATCAGCATCAATGTTGTTCTTTGTGGAGGCCCTGCAATTGCTATTACCCCAGCAATTGCCAGTTACCCGTTTACATCTGGATGGAGAATGGCAAATGTGCGAAAGGACTTATGAGCGCTGGGCTGGTATTCGAACCCTTAACCTTATAGGATGGAGAATGACGTGAATGAACCACTATACCATGACATATCTAATTTGTCATATTTCATTTTTGTATATAGCACCCCAATGAAACCTAAGAAATGACTGTTTCGATCGATTTTATTTTGTTATTCATTCATTTCCTTTTTCTTTTTCTTCCAGGTTATCTCCATTATACTATGTGGTATCACGTCAGTTTCGGTTCTTCTTGCCCCAGCCACATCTCTAGGAGGGGGAGTGGCACCCTTCCTGATAGTGGTCTGTGCTGTATTATTCGCATTAGGGGGAGCATACGCCGTACAACCAGTACTAGCTATAAGGTAATTATAAGCCCCACTCTCTCTCTCTCTCTCTTTATTTTTCTCTCTTTCTCTCTCTCACACGCTCTCTCTCTCTCTCTCTATATATATATATATATCTCCCTCTCCCCCCTCTCTCTCCTCTCTCTCTCTCCCTCTCCCTCTATTTCTCTTTCAAGACCAGAAGAAACTGTTAAACTGATTTATTTCTATATAGAGACAAATTGCACTCGGTTTGAAAATGTTGAACAAAAAGAAGAATGATTTTATTTATTATCATAATTTATTTGGGGGCAATTTTTAGGCTTAAACAAAAAACTAATAATACTTGATGTTTATGACTATACTATAAAGCATTCATTTTCATGTTCTCTTCGTAAGTGATTTAACTTTAGGCAGTGAGCAGCTAGCCTGGGCCCCGTTGCACAAAACTTACCAACGTTGCCATCAATGGCAACTACCATGGTAACAGGGCTCAGCAGCCAATCAAAATCAAGGTTTCCATGGTAGTTACCATTGATGGCAACGTTAGTAAGTTTTGTGCAACGGGGCCCAGGGCAGCCCATGTTGGGGGGGGGGCGCAGTGGTCATATGGGAGTCCTACTCCGAGTACATGACGACCGTACGAGGGAACAAGGCGATGGGATAGGAAGAGGGTGTGGGCGGGGTGACGTGGGATGGTATCACACCCCCTTTTCATGTTGCTTTTCCCATTTCCCTTCTTTGGCACGCCATCCCCCCCCCCCTCCCCCACTCTCTCTGGCCCCTGACCACAGCCAAGGGTACATTAATGATTTTAAACTGTAATATCTTTTAATTTGTTTTTTATTATTTTCCATAGGGCATACGGGGAAGAACACTTTGCCGGCAACTTTATTTTAACTACAATCCTGGGTTATTTTCTGCCCAATATCCTTGCGATTCTGGTAACAATTCTTCAGAAATATTTGTCCTGGACAACAATATTCATCTTTTATGGATTAGTACCCGGACTCGGTAAGTAGGTCTATACAAAAAAGGTGTTTTTCAAATCGTTAACTTTAGCCTTTGTATATTCCAACTTTGTTCACTAAGAATCAAAATGTGTTCACAGGATTGTGCTGAATTCCATGAAAAGATGGATTTATTTTAGGGTAAGTTTGTGGATATAAGTTGCTTTAGTTGAAGTCCTTTATTATAGACATGATCTCTTGTGACACGATACATAATAGGCATACATACATGTACATAATAGTAAATCGATTTAAATATTTAAAAAATAACTGAGAATGGATTCGAAGTACTTTAACTAATTGTTGATAATTTGTTCTTGCAGTGGAAGACCTGTAATAATTATGGATTGGAATATTCTTTTTTTAAATCATGAATTTCGCCGAAATGCTAGTGGGTTATTTGCAATGTAATTCACCATATTGGGCCTATACTTGCGCTCTGAATATATATATTTCAATATTCCTAAATAGATGAACTTATTTGAAAATGCTTAGCAAGAGAGTGAAATCAGTCCAAAAACTCTTAATTTCATGTTTAAAAAGCAGATATATATAGTACGATTTCTTATGATCGATTTTGTGTAAAAGACGAAATACATCTAATGTTAATCAGTCTGTATGATATCTTTTTCTTCATATAGCTATGTTTGCCGGTATGTTCATGAACTTGAAGAATCAACTGGGCCAGGACGTCTGATGAACCGAATGCAATCAACATGGACCCCATGCCGCTGAGGGCCTCGGAACTAAAATATATATATTATATTCACGGCCGAGTTTTATTTCACGTTCTGGCCAATTTTAGGGAAAATAATAGTGGAGGCTTTTAATGAAGGTTTTGAAACAAAAATGTTATCCAACTCACAGAGACAGGGGATAATTACACTAATTGAGAAAGAAAACAAAGACCCTTTGCACATGAAAAACTATAGGCCTATTACTCTCTTAAATGTAGATTATAAAATATTGTCAAAAGTATTGGCTACAAGGGTAAAGGAGGTATTGGAGGATATTATTCATTACGATCAGGTGGGATATGTTAAAGATCGGAATATTGGGGAAGCGGTTCGTTTAATTGATGATTTATTCTTTCAATCCTTGTATCAGCCAGTAGGCTTTTTAATTGCCGTAGATTTTGAAAAGGCATTCGACTGCATTTCCCATAAACTTTTATTTAAAGCTTTAGAACATTTTGGGTTTGGTAGAGTTTTGTGTTCTTGGATTAAAATCCTTTACAATAATGTTAGCAGTTGCGTGATGAACGGGGGACACTCAACAGGATATTTTGAAGTTAAAAGAGGAGTAAGACAAGGTGACCCTTTATCTCCATATTTATTTGTAATAGTCATCGAATTATTATCTCGTTATATTAGGAAAGATGGGAGGATTGAAGGAATAAGATTCGGGAGTAAAGAAATAAAACAAGTGTTGTATGCAGATGATATTACATTGTTTTTAAAAGATATGGATTCAATAATAGAGTGAAGAAAGTTTTCAAAAACTTTGAAAAATTAAGTGGATTGAAGCTAAATATGGATAAAACAAATTTCATGTGGTTGGGAGAGGAAAAGGATAGGCCGGGTTTACCTCTGTTCGGACATTGGGTACAACATATAAAAATCCTAGGGGTGTATTTCGCACGTTATTCCAAAATAAAAGATGATTTGAACTATAAGGAAATTTTGAGCAAAATCAAAAGACTAATCGGTTGGTGGAAGCAACGAGATTTAACGATGTTTGGCAAAATTAAATTGTTGAAAATGTATGTATTTTCAAAACTAAATTATGTATCGTCTCTTATAACAGTCCCACAGAGCATTTTTGAAGAAATCGAAAAGATTTCTTTTAATTTTATTTGGGGAGGAAGAGACAGAATAAAACGGAAAATATTATATCAAGATTACTGCGTTGGGGGACTCAGAGTAACGAATTTCAACGTATTTGTCAAGACTCAGAGAATAATGTGGGTCAAACGGTTGCTATATGGAGAAAAGTATTCAGGTTGGAAAGTGACCTTTGACCACTTTTTCAGATCACTGGCTGGTCGAATTATATTTCTGTGTAATTATGATACAAATAAAATGGACTTGAATGGTATACCATTGTTTTATAAAGACATGTTGAAAACATGGCAAGAATTAGATAAGTGCAGAAATTTTGGAGAAAATAAGAATAATCCGCTTATTTTTAATAATAAGTGCATATGTCTCAGCAATAAAACATTTTTTGATGTCGAATTATTTCAGAAAGGTATATTTCAAGCATCAGATATAATCGTCAGAGGTCATTTTAAACCAATCTTACACTTTTATAATTTGGGTTTTGCAACTGAAAGCTTGCTTAGAATTCAAAAGATCTTTTCATCAATCAGATTAGAATGGATACAAAGTGATTTTATGGAAGTGGATACTGAACATTTTGAAATAGAATTGATGATATTTGGACGTTTACAGAAACTATTGTGACATAAAGTCTAGGCGGTTATATGATTACTTCATTGAAGAATTTCAAAAAGATTACACATTACATGTTACAGACGGTTACTGTGAATATGATCTTGGAATGAGGGAATTGAAAGAAACATTCACACGGGTGAAATGTGCAATGTTATGTAATAAACAAAGCGAGTTTCAATACAAACAATTACAAGGGGCTGTATATACGAAAAGAGAGCTTTTCAAATTTGGTTTGGAGTCTGACCATTTTTGTTCCTTTTGTAGACTAGAAGTAGAGACATATCAACATTTATTTTTAGATTGTCATATAGTTAAACGATTATGGCAAGAGGTAATTAAAAAGTTGCATTTAATCGAAGTTCACAGTGATGATTGGAAACCCATTTTCATGGGAATATCTGGCAATACTGCTAGAATATTGGTAATAAATTGTATTATATTTTTAGTAAAGTATATCATTTTTATTTCCAGAAAAAAGGGAACTCTGCCATCCGTGCAGAAAGTAATACATATGCTGAAAGATTACAGAGACGAGGAATATAAAATAGCCTTCAAAAAGGGAAAACTAGGGACGCACTTACAGAAATGGGAACAAATCGATGCATTTTTACTTTAATGGATGTTTTTTTGGTTATCGGGTACAGGTGGATAAGCCGGAACAGGTTGCATGCAGTGTGTGTGTTTGGTGTGAAAGGATGTGAAGTGTGGGTGTGCTACAGGGGGTGGCGGAGGTGTCATGAATTTGTTTGGTACGAGTTGAGGGTGTGCGGGGGTGTGATTGGGTGGGACTATGTAAACTTTATACCTTCCTCTATTGTTATTTTGATATGTACACTCATGTATAATTTGAGATTTACCTATGTTCATTGTTCATTGATTGATGTAATTCATGAAGTGCCTTGTATCGAAGATCTTGTTTTATATGACTTATTGTGATAATTTCTTCATATGGAAACGTTTGCTTGTATTTGTCTCATAAAAGAAGTTAACCCAAACTGACTCCCACACGGTGTTGAGTGCTCAGGGGTCACAGGCCACTGGCTTCATCGGGCAGGTAGTTCCATTATGTTAATGGGTAAATTAACTATTACAAAATGAGGGGACACATTACACTGTACAATAGGGACACACATTGTTTTTATTGTGCAGAACATACTCTTTTATTGACTTACATATTGCATGAAACTATAAAAACCAAAATGCATTTTGTATTCTAACAATTGGAATACAGAGAATAATAACAGGTGAATGAAATGCATAAACACCACAAACACCTGGGGAGGAAGCATTCATAAATTTGAATACATATAGTTGATAAACGACTCCGCTGAAACTATAAAACCAAAATGAAATTTGCGTTCTGACAATTGGAGTACAAAGAATGATAGCAGGTGAATGAAAAGTTCAACAACACAAACACCTGGGAAGCTAGGAAGCATCCATAAATTGGAATAATTTAGTTTATAAACGAATGCATGTGGACGTTTGGTGGAGCAGAAGGCAGTGGATTTTTAACAACACGAACCCATTTAACAGAATGTCGGAACGTAAATTAAATTTGGCGCGGTTGGAAAATGCATCTTTCTACCTTGCGACTTTAATGGTACGATCCAGTAAATTAAAACAGTAAAATGGCTCTTATTTTAAAATTACTCATTAAATAAAACCCAAAACTTCAGTGATATCAGAAAAAATATGTTATATCTTACTAATAATTAAAAAAGATGTATAAACATTGTGAAAGTGTCGCATTTTACGATAAAAGACACCGATTTAGCGAAGATGACGTCATTAGTGCGCTTTCATCAGGGAACTTAGGGTCAAAAGGTCAATTCAGACGCTGATAAGTTATTGGTCGAGCCTTTTTGTTTCCTTTATTCCGACAAAATTATACAATCAATCAAAACAAGTTTTATACCAGAAGAAAGCTAACGATTAGTATTTTCATTAACCGCTTGCCCCAAAGTCGCTTGACCACAGTGAAACGAGTGAGAGCTTGCGAGAGCGGCCAAAGTGTGATTAAAACTCGCTATTTGCTCTTCTCCAACGCAAAAAGAGACGACATTGTGCTGGATAAATGTATTTTTTCCGACAAAAGTACAGAAAATTTGCATATGGTCTTTTTATATTATACTTTATGAAATGGTACCCGAGTGACTCCCGGACGCCCCAATGCTGGAAATAAACGCACATTTTAGAAAACTTCACTTTTTCATGGAAAAATGCTTATTTGTTCTATGCACGCAAGTCAGATTGAGCGGATGATACAACGTTTCCATATGTAATGTGAATTTATGAGGAAGGAAATAAAATATCAGTAAAACAAATATAAAAAATAACTTTATACCTTCCTCTATTGTTGTTTCGATTATAAATTGTTATATGAAAGAAAAATGTATATACAATCATGTATAATTTGAGATTTTCCTATGTTTATTGTTCATTGATTGATGTAATTCATGAAGTGTTTTGTATCGAAGATCTTGTTTTATATGACTTATTGTGATAATTTCTTGTAATGTGAATTTATGAGGAAGGAAATAAAATATCATTCAAAAAAAAAAATATATATATATATAGAGAGAGAGAGAGAGAGAGAGAGAGGGGGGGTGTCAACCCCAGGCACGTAGCCAGAGTTTGATATTTGGGGGGGGGGGGGCACATACATGTATTAAATCGATCGAGGTCAAAAAAGGGGTTTACAAAATTTCAACCGATCCTGGAAATTTTAGGGGGGCACGTGCCCCCCCCCCCCCCCCCCGGTGCCCTCCCTGGCTACGCGCCTGGTCAACCCCTCTTTGGGGACTGAACGAATATACGCACATCATGTACCCACGCCGCCTATAATAATGTGTATTTGTAGATTTATTTAATTATTCACATATGAATAAATTTGATATTTTAAGACTAAATTACAAACCGTCAATCGAAACTCGGGATGAATCGTGAATGCCACCAATATGAATTAGAATGCTAAAAGTACACCGTAGCGACGTCAGAAAATCGTTGCGCCAAATCGAATGACCAAATAGCGAAAGAAGCACATTGGTAATTAATTTGAATGAAACATACATAGATTCTCACGAAAACTTCATAGATTTGAAAACTAGAACAAGGAATATAAACCCGAGGTTTACCTGACAGGACACTAAATACTGACAGCACTAAAACCGTCGAATTTAAACGCAAGACAAATTAATTTTAATGACAAACTCGCGAATTTGGCCGGGTAATCCTATATTATGCTTCAATTTAGTGTAATAACCATATTTAGAAATATTGTATTTTTGAAAGTAATCCAAAGTCGCAATTATCAAAGGCTCTTCAATGTTTAACTCCGTGATTTTAACAGATATACACATAATTATATATGTTTTTCCTCAATGTAAAGTGAATGTTTATGAGTTATGTATTCGAATCCTATAAGGGAACTACAGCCTGGACTAATACGGGCTTAATATTAGTCTAGTTCTGGACCCTTTTATTCATTTTTCTTATTCGCCGACTATAAGCGTTAAGCCGAGTGATGGCGCGATCTTTAGTGACGTCGCGATCTTTTCCGGACCGGTTAGTGGGGATCGCGACGTCTTCTTCTTCTGGGATACTCCTCAACGTTCCGTTAGGAACCAAGCGTCACTAAAGATCGCGCCATCACTCGGCTTAACGCTTATAGTCGGCGAATAACAAAATGGTCCAGAACTAGACTAGCTTAATATCAGAGAGACTTACTGATTTGAGGAGACTTAATCTTACTGTACGTGGAGTGGAACCATGCATAATATTCATAACAAGACGTCATTGACAGAGAGATCATTAACAATAGAGAAATCGTTGAAGCACGTATTTTCCCTCATTGTATAATTTTCTTCACATAAGACTAGTGAAAAAACCCGGTTGTGTAATTTTTTGTTTTCAACCCCACTGGAAATAAGCTCTCGAGCATTCGTGGATTATCCTGTTCAAGCTGACTTTATAATTTTGATCTGTTATTCTTGTATATTATATGTTGGAAGCTTGACAAATAAAACTTGATCAATCAATCAATCAATCAATCAATCTGTGAAAGGAGTGAACCACCTAAGTGTTGTGTAAAGTCGTTGCATGCACAACGAATTTGCAGTGTGGCATGTTAGTAGGATTGGACTTAATTCCCCCCCCCCCCCCCTTTCCCAGCCGCAATATGCGAAGGTGGTGAAACTCTTCCGAGGTTCGCCCTCCTCAAAGGTATTGGCACAAAACGAATGAAAAAATATACAGGGTAAACATCGAGGGCGCTCGTAAGAGTAAAGCTAATGTATTCATGGTATATTCTAAAGAGGGAATTTCTTGATACAATTAGGCAAATTTACTCTCCGAAGCATAATAACAAAAACTAGAAAAATTTAAATTATAATTTATTATCAATAAAAAAAGTTATCAAATGTATTAAAGCGGGTCTGCACCACTTGTAGCTACTTGCGCCCTCTATACAGCCAAGAATGAATAAGCGGTACCTGTTGATCCCCCATCATGGTCCACTTTTTCCTATGTTAATTGACAGCTGATTGATGAGATAACCACCTGCCAGTGACCGTGCAGTGAGGTCTAATTCCTCCTGGCCAAACTAGTGCAGATGGGATTTAATGATAAATAGTAATATTTCAACACTATGCACCATGAGGGATTCACCTGTTTGATTCTTCTTTTGTACTTCCTTGCATATGGATGACAATCCAACATTATGGATTGTGTTTCAATACATTGCTCTGATTGATTTGCTATGATCTGTGTTTTGGGTTTCGATGTTTGATCATAACGCAGGCTGAGATTTGACAGTGTGCGGATTTAGCTTTCAAAAGGGCATACTATGTAATAATAATAATAATAATAGTGAACATTTATAATGCGCCATGTCTGTCAAAAATGACACTCCTGGCGCAGTTGTGTGGAAATTGTATAATTGCGGGCATACGACCATCAAGTAATTCAAGAAAGAAAGTAAAATACAAATTAAGTTAAAGTTTAACATACTTCAGGACATAATTTGCTATAATAGGCCATGCCATCCAAAGACCATTTGTACACTACATGCAGAGGGAACGGGGGTGTCCCCCTTGAAATTTTCATATGGATCTTCTTCCCTGAGAGTTTGAAAAGTCAAACACTGGTAGTGCGTGCAAAATATATATAATATCATCACCATCGTCATAATCCTCATCATCATCGCCATTTTCATTATCATTAGATCATCATATTCATCATCATCATCATCATCATCGCTATCTGAATTTCATCATATTCATATTCATATTCATCATCATCATCAGTACTATCGTCGTCGTAGTTGTCTTCATTCCATTAATGTACAGTGTCGTCAAGTGATGATAAAGGAATTAAAGATAATTAAATCTCAACTAGGTACAAAAGAATTAGGATACATGTTTTTTTTAAAGGAAACCAGAGACGTTGAAGTATTTCAAATTTTAAGAATGAATTATATTTATGGGCAAATATGTCATTAAAAGGTTAACTGAATGATAAAGCAATCAACTTTATAACAAACTGATTAAAATGTATTCGACAGAGATTGAAAGTAAAGGAGAGAGGACGTGAATAAACACGATAAACATTACATCATTTGCAATGCGTAACCCAGTCTGGAGTTTTAAGTGTTTTTGTTTTGTCTTTGTATTTGGTGACGACACATTCAGTACATTACGCTTGCTACGCTTGCTAGATACCATAAAGATAAAAACCCAATCAACCATTTACAGGTTAAAAAGTGGAGATGAAATTCTAACTGACACCTTAAAAGTAAATACGCATATTAAAACATTCTACTCAGACTTATACAAAGCAGAAGAACCAAGAGTTTTGAGTAATTGTAAGTTTTTGGAGCAAAATAACATACCAAAATTATCTCCCAACCAACAACATTTATGCGAAAAAGAATTATCCCTTGCAAAATGTATACGTCTTCTTTATTAGCCATGGCTAAAAACAAATTACAGGGCAATGATGGAATAACCGTCGATTTTTATTGTAAATTTTGGAACATACTGGGACCGTTGCTCGTAGACACCCTAAATTCCAGTTTTAGACGAGGATAGATATCCACATCGCAGAGATAAGGCATAATCACCCTAATGGCAAAAAAGGCAAGGATAAAATGTTTATAGAAAGTTATAGACACATAACACTCTTAAACGCCGATATTAAGATTAATAGGAAAAATAATATGAACATTTTTAGCGCTTGTGACATAAACGTTTCAAAGCGCTGTACACAAATCAAAATTACTTCAAGAAAAATCAATATTACTAATGGAATTAACATTACTCAAATTACCAAGTAAACTAAATATTACTAACACAACTTAAAGGGGCATGTTCTCCGTATTCCAGAGGGCGTTCAAAATACGTACCCGCTGGCGGACGGTGCTAGCTGCCTATTGACACCAACAGAATACGGCTCTTACGCAAATGGCATGTTCCGAATGCCCGCACAATGCCGATTATCGCATACATGTGCCGAAGTAATACCAATCGCAGTTCGGCTCTAAGATTCGGCTGCTGTTTCCGCCCACTTTCGTGACGTCAGGATCGGCAGCGATCAGCCGGCTTGACGAAGGCAGGCCAGGCCGCGCGTACTTTGATTGACAGCTGTATGCAAATTAGAAGTCGATCTTCGGAACCAAGATGGCGATTACTAGAGCAGCGATAACTACAATGGCGGGAACGTGCCCCTTTAACAAATTAACATTACTTAAGTTACCGAGAAGATCACTAACATAACTTTACAAATTAACATTACTTAAATTACCAAGAAAATCAAACATTACTAACATAACATACGAAGTTAACAAAACATGTAAATTCCTTGGAAATTAACATATTATACCATTATATCAATAATAGCAATCATTTAAAAAGACAAAATGAAGGCATTGTAATACTTATTCGAACTTATTTTATAGTTATTTGGTTTGTTTTTGGAATAGATGAGTTTTTAGGTTCTTTTTGAAAATGTCAATGGTGGGTGAGTCCTGGATATGGGCGGGGAGAGTGTTCCAAAAATTGGTTATAAAGCGCGGAGACTTAAAACTATTTTACCATCAATAATTCACCCAGACCAAGTCGCCTTTGTTAAAAATAGATACATTGGAGAAGCTATGAGAACAGTGATCGAGACTATGTTTTACTCTAGGTTTAAACGAATCGGGGGTATTTTATTAAGTCTCGATTTCAAAAAAGCCTTTGATTCTCTAAATCATCAATTTCTTTTAGAAGTGTTGAAATGTTTCAATTTCGGAAATAAATTTTGCAATTCTGTCAATGTTCTTTGCAAGGACATGGAAAGCTGCGTAATGAACGATAGCATCTCAACTGGATTTTTTTCCAGTTGGAAAAGGAGTAAGACAAGGGGACCCCCTTTCTCCATAACTCTTTATTTTAGCGATAGAAACTCTGGCAATAAATATAAGAATGAACCAAAATATCCAAGGCATAAAGTTAAACGATACTCACAAAATTAAACTTTCTATGTACGCAGACGACATAACAGTGTTTTTGTTAAATTTCAAATCATATTCATATTTAACTGCTATGCTTGATGATTTTCAAATTTGTTCGTCACTTTCACTGAATTACGAAAAGACGAAGGCAATGTTTATAGGACACTTTAACGTACAAAACCCAGCAATTAGAATAAATATAAAGTTTGATATTGTTTTGACAATTCTCAGAATCGATATCTCCTACTCTTTTGAAGATAGAATGGCACAAATCCAAAGAATTTTATCCAAAATCAAATCTCAACTGAACTTATGGAAAGCCAGGAATCTGTCACTATATGGAAAAATTCAAATAGTTAAAACTTTTGCTATTTCCAGCTGTTATATGTAGCCAGCATTGTGTCCATTCCCGATTCATTTATTCATAAGGTTAACACAGTACTATACGAATTCGTATGGGGCGGCCCAGATAGAATAAAACGTGAAGTCTTGGTAAAGGAGTACAATGAGGGAGGTTTAAAGATGACTTGTATTAAATCGATTCTTCAAGCTCAGAAAATAAAATGGGTTACAAAACTATTTTCGTCAAATTCTATAGGTTGGAAAAACTTATGCTTAGAATTATTGTCACCAGTTGGCGGAGAATATATATTTTTTATTGTAATTTCGATATGAAATATTTAAACATTGAAGTGTCAAAATGGTTCAGGGAAATTTTAGAAATATGGAATCTTTTGAATAGAAAAACCGATATTGCTAACCAATGTATCTGGAATAACAAACTATCATATTAAACGGAAAATCTATATTTAAACCAGAAATAAAAGAAAAGGGTTTTGTAAAAATTACAGATATGTTAGATGAATTTGGACGTCCACTTCGATGGAAAGACTGTAAAGAAAAGGATTTAAAATTCACTGAGTATTTTGTATTGTTAGACTGTTATAAAAAAATACCAGGAGCATGGAAGCATTTCTTTTTGCAGCGAAACTATCACCATCTCGTTAAAGATGTAAGAGATTTTCCTACTTTAGTAGATGAAAGACTTCATGCATGACTGATTGTCAACGAAACGGAGTTAGTCTTTTGTCAATTCTGCTAGTTGCTACGGCAGGCAGCTAGTGAAAACGAATTCGTTAAAAAAAATTATGGAAATGCAAGCAATACTTTAAACAAACAGAACTTGGTAATTTCTTGCTCATTTTTCCTGATTGAGGTGTCATATGAAAGGGCAGAAAAACTCAACTTTCTAGAAATGTGATTTTCTCATTGAAATTCAGATATCGCCCGCCAAATGACTTTTTGGTTTCCTCTCTTCAAATTGATTTAAATGACTCATGCGTAAAATATGCACTATATGGGTTGCATCAAATGAAAGTGGAGGATCTAAGCTTTCCATATATGTGTCATTTATCAATTATAATTGTGATTAAGTTATGATAAAACATCGATAATTCTCGGTTTCGTTTTTTCTAGGACGCACTGTATAGTCACACAAATTTTCTTTATGATAAGCACTTTTCTCATGAATCGTGAATAATGTCACGCGATTGTACACCTCAGGTACTTTATTTATTGCCATATTATCAATTTACTTTTGGTCTTAAATTTATTTATCTGGATAAACTCTCAAGATTATAAACACTATAAAACGTAAAGTTGCTCAATGTGAGTGTATTGAAAGCGCCGAGAGATCTACGCCAAATGCATTGAAATCATATTCAATTCTTGTATAGGGAATAGCTAGACCCTTGCAATATTTAGCAGCTTATACTATCTATTTATTTTTTATCAGTAAAAGTGCAAGCTTTTGGATGAAAATGTAGCAGTATACAAGAGTCTAATTTAGGCTAGGCAATTCTCACACGCTTGTATTGCTGGATATCGCAGGGATGTCCTCTCCATACGATACTGGCATGCGGCGAGCAACCATTGTCATAGTTTCACCCTGTCCGGCGGTAAAAATCGGAAAACCATCGGCTCCTTTCGGTGTGACGTCATACAACCAAAGTCGGATGTCATTTAGGCATTCGTCCTGGAGATCTTCAGGAATAGCACTGATGTGCCCAAGAAGCGTTCGTATACTTGCTGTGGAGAAGTAGAGGAGCGGTATTATTATTCGCAAATAAGTAGGGGGAATTTAAAGCCTATCTGCACTAGTTTGGCAAGGAGAGATTAGACCTCCCTGCGTGGTCACTTGCAGGTGGTTATCTCATCAAATTAGCTCTCAAATAACATAAGAATAATGGGATCATGGGGTATCAACGGGTACCAAATTGAATTCGCCGGGAACATTTTAACCCTCTAAAGACCCGAAGGCACCTTCAGAACTTCACTTCTAACCATAAAAGGGATAGTTGAGTTATGTTGCAGAGGACGCTACACAAAACGATTTTTTTTTGGTCAGATAACGAAAAGTAAGTGTCAAATTTGAAAGAACATACAATTTAAACGAAAAAAAAATCATCTTTATTTGATCAAAATCGGTTCAGAGACGGCTGAAATATCCATAAATATAACGATTTCTAATATTTGTGTATATACCACCACAAAATATTCAATAATTTACAAAAAAACGTTAGAAAAACGAAATAGCGCCTTTACGTTGTATTTCAGCCAATGCCGATGTTGGCTTTTTTTTTGGCTTTTATGTGTTGGTTATATTACGCACAACTAACCGGCCCATGTATTGTTATTATTAATTAATTAATTAATTAACAGTCACCATATTTTTTTAAAGTGGAGCTGAATCGGTATATATGATCGTATTGGCTAAATTTCACACATTTTGGGGTCTAAAATTACCTTCATAGCAATTTAAGGTTCTCAAAAGGCACTAAAAATGTCATAATAAGAATAAGAGTAATAACCAGGGACGTGATAGAGAAGGACTGGAATCAAGCCGCTCTCCTTTGACCCCATGCTCCAAGCCGCCGAAAAGTTATGCGCTAATCTGCAACTGTTGACCAGGTGGTGAGATAAAAGAGCGCATGAAATTTCAGGATTTAGAATTCCTACATCAGAAAATGGTATCACAGCAACTGTTCGCTGTCCCTTCCAATGATTTCTCATTCATTGTTGAATGTGTAAAGAGTAGAACAAGCGAACACAAACTTGTGTAATTACATCCTTTTTTTAAACTTGAAAAATACAAAAAACACGCGAAAACACGCATTAGCAAACTTAATGTTATTGAAGATTGTAAATCATGGATCAAATAACGGGACTTTAAAGCATGCACAAATTAGCGCATCATCCTAAAATATTGAGTTTTTGACAGGATGTAATTTTTCTTTTACCAACTCTGGCACACAAATTAAAGGAAGGACGGAGTTCTAAATTTGAAAAAGTGTTTGATGCACTATTCCCAATAAAATCCCCATATAAAGTTTTTGATTTACACTGAATTTTTGCCGGTAATTTAATATTTTGTAATAAATGTAAAACTGGTGCCTGGCTTCCGAAAGTCCCCGCAGTAGAAGCGCGGTTCGGAGCATGGAACTTCAAAGCCAAGTGGAATGTTACACATCCCATTGTTACGCTTTAGAACTCAAGAATGCGTTTGAATAAATAACAAGAGTTTCGCCTCCTTTTCTTTCACCTCCCTGGTAATAACCATGCACTTTGACGGCATTTGCATTCTGAAAATAGAACTCAACTACCCTTAATCTTTTTTTAGTCCATTATCTTCTTTTTTTTTCATCGGGGGCGGTCCGCATAGGAGTGCAATAGTTCGTCATTCGGGTGAGACACATTAGGACAGCAAATTGTTATTTCATTTTTGTTTTACCTTTTAATTCGTTCACATCTTTGATTAGCATGCCTGCTTCTTCAGTTGCCGATTCGCAGATTTCAAACCCTACTGATCTAACAATCTCCAGAAAATCCTCTCCATCAGTTTCCCAGTCCATTTGAAAATGAACGTAGTTCTATATAAAGTGATACAAAAATATACAAATATATTTATCTGAAAGGCAGTGGCGCGTGCCAACAATCGAATGAAGAAAAGAAAAAGGAAGTTATAAACATAAAGAGAGGTAAAGAAAGGAAAGGAAAAAGGCAATGTATTTGTTTTTTTAAAGTGGTATGGCCGACCTCAAACCTCACCCCCCCCCCCCCTTCCCCCGCACCTAACCTGATACCCTTGTTCTCTCGCTATGCCCCCTAATGCTATGGTCACATTACCTAAAGAAGCCTGATCGGCGGCCGAGCGGCGAGTTTTCAGCCAATTTTGCTCGGCCACCGAGCGGCGCCCGCCCAGGCACCGCTCGTTTTCAAGGCATCGCTTGGTCGCTGCTGAAGTTTTAGCGCGGAGTTAAAATTCGGGCGGCGCCTGCTCACATTCACTCGCCGCCAAAACTACGCTCGGCGACCGGGCGGTCGCCGCCCGGGCGCCGACCTAATCGAACGTTCACTGTCGAGCGATTTAGGCCCAAAATCGAAGCCCCTATGTCAAAGGCTGTCGAGCAGTCGCCGCTCGGACGCCGCCCGGTCGCCGCTGGGAGATCAGTCGGTCACTGGGCGGCGAGTCCAAAATCGGTCGGCAGCCTTTGACCTAGCAGCTTCGATTTTTGACCTAATTCGCTCGGCGGCGAACGCTCGAATAGTTCGGTGCCCGGGCGGCGAACGACCAGGCACCGGGCGTATTTTAGAGCCCGCCGATCACTGGCCGGCCGCCGGGCAATTTCTTTAAAATCAGCCGGTGGCTGGTGGGAGACCGCCCGGCAATCGGAGGGTCACTGCCGGGACACCGCGCGAAAAGGCTCCGCGATTTCGCCCAGTTTTGACCTAAAATCGACCGGCGACCGACGGGAAATCGACAGGTCACCGCCTAGGCATCGCTGGAGCTCTACAGCCTGCTCGACTTCTCCAAAAATCGCTGATCGGTCGGTCGCTGCTCTGATTTGTGACCATAGCTTTAGTGGCTGAACCCATGCATCTATACGACCCAGAAGGGAATGCCATTTTAACATTTTAATCTTTAAAAAATACATCACTTGTAACTTGCCTATATCACTGGAAATCTCCGTCGTTACTTTCTCAAAATCAGATTTGGGAAAAAAAATCTAAAGCTGTTTATCATGTGCAGTGGTAGTCTAGTTCTGGACCCTCTTTATTGATTGTTTAATTCGCCGACTATACGCGTAAAGCCGAGTGATGACGCGATTCAGAGAACAGGTTCGGAAACCGGGTATGAGCAATCTTCCAGTCTGAACGCGTACTACTTTAACTCATATGGATCAGAACTCACAGAATTCATTACTTCATTCGATATTATTTAAAGTTACTACAACCTTACTACCAGAGACATGCCATGGTGGATAGGTCACCGGACTGTGGATCACAATCATGGTTCGCGGTTCGAGTATCGACGCGGCACCAATGTCCTTTGGCAAGAATTTAATCTACATTTGCCACTCCCCACCCAGGTGAAGTAAATAAGTATCCGGTAGGAAAGAATTCATTGAATGCTTTAGAGCCTTAATGTGGCGACTCAGCTACAGCCGGGGTAATTTAAGCGCTGTAGAGTATATTCATTTATATACCTCACTTAAGAAACCCAGCCATCTGATTGGTCGAAATTGCAGTCGTGATTTTAGCCATTCCCGTAAAGAAACGAAAAATGCCAAACCATTTAATAGTCCAAGAGTAAACAGACAGTTTATCAGATTTTCCCTGATGTTTTAACCAATCTTTACTCGATAAAAGGGTAAGGTAAGAATTATTGGTAGATCTTTTTTTGAATTCGGCATATAAAAGGGATATCGACTGCTTTGATACTCGAGGACAGGCTGTTTCTATACTGGCTCTCCGCTGCTATCACCCTTCGGCGCGCCACCCACCCAGGCGCGCCTCGATCGGAGTGATAGCAGCGGAGGCAAATTTCCCTTGAGCGTATAAAAACAGCTAGTCCTCTCGCAGTAGCCGATATCTCTACAATAGTAGCTGCGCTATTAACGAATGGACCTATTATTATTATTATTATTATTAAACTCTTTGATTAATGACCTTTCACTTATAGATAATTCACCTTCACATATGGCCCCCATTTCTCATGACGTCGCAGCCAGGAGTCCACCGTATCCCCGTACGAACACTTCAAGCTAAGAATTCTAGTCTGGAGAGCGAACACCAGTAAAACTTTACCACCCGGCTTTAGACAGTGCATGATATTCTCAAGAACTTTCTTTGGGTCAGGGCACCAGTTGAAAACGAAGAAAGAAACGATCTTGTCAAATGAGGTGTGTTTCCATTCGACAAGGTGGTCCTTGAAGGAGTGAGCGTCGGCAACGTGATATTCGATGTTGTCGGAGGAGTTCAGGGTCTTAGCGGCCTCGATCAAGACAGGAGACACGTCAATTCCTACGACGGATTTAGAAAGAAGAAAAACACATTTGAAATTATACCCGTTGCATACGATGCGCCGGGAACATAGTGTAAACGTAGCATAACTACTCATACTACTGCTGCTACTACTAAATGATTTGTGCTTATGCTACGTTTACACTATGTTCACGGCGGCCACGGCAACCCCGTTTCGGGCGACCGTGGACGAAACGGGATTGACGTGACACAACGCGGGGGACCGTATGGGCGAACATGACAGGCCGTGATTGCCGTGGATACCGTGTCAGATATTCAAACTGTCAAAAAAATTCCCACGGCAGTCACGTTGCGGATGAGAAACCTAGTAGGTCGTAGTAAAAAGGGGTGAACGTAACACAACGTGACAGTCCTTAATAGGCCGTAACAAAACTTGGAGGTGGTCTGCAGTGGGACGGGAAGCCCGCACATTCCCCGGCATCTTACGGTCTTTTCAAGTTTTGTTACGTTCTGCCACGTTTAGTGCATGTTTTGTCACGGTTAATTGCTTCACGGTTGCTGCGCATTTTGTCCCATTTTGCCACGTTTTGTCACGTTTTGCCACGGTTCTCACGGCAGGCCAGGGTGTGGTAGCCGTTTTGTCGCGTTTAATCACGGCGCATCCCGGCGTCTGACGGTTTACGGGAGCGGCGCGTTGCGTTTTGATACGGCGCACACGGTCAGGAGGTAGTGTATAAAAGACGGGCGCGGCAGGAGCTTCATTTGAGTCTGAGCAATCGACGACACATTACTTCATCTACAATACGAAGAAAGAAGGTAAAGCCATGCCACCGAAGAAGCCAAGACGTTCGAAGGCCCTCCTCCGTCTTGCACCACCACCACGACCACCAGTAGTAGAGTAGCAGGAACAGCCTGAAGATCCTCGCCGTTCACCCCCGCCAAATGAAGAGGAGCATGCTGCTGCTGCTGACCCGGTCCCTGAACTGGAACATGAACCTGAGGCTGAGGAGGCTGGGGAGGCTGAGGAGAAGACACACCAGCTAGCAGGAGCTAGGGCAGCCCTCAGGATCGTCACCACCTTAACGGAGGATGAGAAGGAGCTCATCATTGACCTCCTCCAGCAGCATCCTACGCTGTACTTTATTGCTTGGGAGGCCTTCTTTTTATAACGTGGGCACGACCGTGCTCCTAAGCTGCCCGGCGTCCGCGTTTCATCCGTAGAAAGCCTTGATAGAAGGTGAAAAACGTGCCAGACTGTGGCCGCCGGGAACATAGTGTAAACGTAGCTACGGCGGTCACGCCAGTCCCGTTTGCCCGAAACGTATTGCGCCATGGGATTTTGGCAATATTTTTTCTCTGTGTTAAAGTTTTGTTAGGGCTTGTCAAGTTTTCTCACGGTCTTTCATGACATCCGTGACGTGCCGTGCGGGGTAAAGGGCTGCCTAGTCCCGGAGGCTCCAAGGCGCTCTACGGTTCGGCCCCGGTCTACCACGGATGCCAGTACATTCCCTCCCGGCCCTTCACGTTTTGATGGGGTCCCTCACGTTTCTCACGTTCTGATCAAGGTCTGACACGTTTTTCACGTTCTGCAAGGCTTTCTACGGATGAAACGTGGACGCCGGGTAGCTTTGGAGCACGGTTGTGCCCACGGTAAAAAAAGAAGGCTCCCAAGCAATAAAGTACAGCGTAGGATGCTGCTAGAGGAAGTCAATGATGAGCTCCTTCTCATCCTCCGTAAAGGTGGTTACGACCCTGGGGGCAGCCCTCCTCCTAGCTGGTGCGTCTTCCTCTGCCTCCCCAGCCTCCTCAGCCTTAGGTTCAGGTTACAGTTCAGGGACTGGGTCAGCAGCAGCAGCATGCTCCTCTTCATTTGGCGAGGTGAACGGCGAGGATCTTCAGGCTGTTCCTGCTCCTCTTCTACTGGTGGTGGTGGTGGTGCAGGACGGAGGGCCTTCGAACGTCTTGGCTTCTTCGGTAGCATAGCTTGAACTTCTTTCTTCATATTGTAGGTGCAGTAATGTGTCGTCGATTGCTCAGACTCAAATGAAGCTCTTGCCACGACCGTCTTTTATATATAGCCTACCTCCCGACCGTGTGCGCTGTGTCAGAACGCAACGCGCCGCGCCCGTAAACCGTTAGACGCCGGGATGCGCCGTGATTAAACGCGACAAAACGGCTACCTTACACCCTGGCCTGCCGTAAGAACCGGGGCAAACCTTGGCAAAACGTGGCAAAAAGGGACAAAATGCGCAGCAACCGTGAAGCATCCGTGACAAAACATGCACTAAACAAGGCAGAACGTAACAAAACTTGAAAAGACCGTAAGATGCCGGGGAATGTGCGGGCTTCCCGTCCCACTACGGACTACCTCTAAGTTTTGTTACGGCCTATTAAGGACTGTCACGTTGTGTTACGTTCACCCCGTCTTACTACGGCCTACTAGGTTTCTCATCCGCACCGTGACTGCCGTGGCGAATTTTTTGACAGTTTAAAAATCTGACACGGTATCCACGGCAATCACGGCCTGTCACGTTCGCCCATACGGTCCCCCGCGTTGTGTCACGTCAATCCCGTTTCGTCCACGGTAAAGTGGAACGGGGTTGCCCTGGCCGCCGGGAACATAGTGTAAACGTAGCATAAGGAAATCCAAGCTTAACATACAACTGATCTTTAAAAAAAGAAAAATTAGAGAAGTATAGACTGGGGGAAACGTCACCCGGACTGTGGATGAAAGTGAAAGTGTGAATGAAATCCGACAAAAAATAAGAAAGTTATGATTTTTTTTTAGAGTTGTAATCACTAAACGTATATGAGCGCTTCAAAATTCTTCAAATTGGCTGTAACGTAGTGCCGAACATTACTACCCCATTTGTTTCAACACAAAGGACCTATAATAATGAGTATGCTATCCAATATATTTTGAGTAGTGCCCTAAGGGAGATTATATTTTTGCAAACGACAAACGAGATAAATGTAGTTGTCCCTGATAGTCACAATCCACTTACCAAATTACCAATTTGAAATTTGCATCGATTTTAGTGATTTCATATCCAAACATTCATATCTTCCTGATCATTGGTCCGTTTTATTTCAAACTTTCACCATTCTGTTTCTGCTATCAAGTTCATTTTCATGTTTCTGCTTTAACATACAAATGAAATAGTTACAATTAGGTCTGGATTGCCCGATAAACATGTTATAGATAATAGTTATTTCATATACCTGTCACAGACTTCACCGTAGCGGCTATTTCTTTGCAAGGATCACCACTTCCACAGCCGACATCGAGGACGATATCGTCAGCTTCGAATCCGAACATGGCCATGCCTCTCTCCCGAATTTTGCTCAAATGGTCATGACTTAATTTATTGTACGTCCTGGTTGATTTTACATCGTGGCTATTCATCGTTACTGTGAATATATTCAGAGATATTTATGAAACAAAACGTAAACGCGCTGTTTGAAGATAAATTTGAGCTCTATTAGGCGATTACAATGCGAAGAAACTGTGTGGCATGTGGCATGAACAAAAATTGTTGGTAATTAACCAAACCTTAATTCTACCTTCTTGGGGCAAGGATATGACTCATGTGTAAAGCCATCCCTTTTCCTTTTCCTGTGTTCGTTTTAGTTCCGAAAATCATCATAAAAAACAATAACACAATATAACAAAATCCAAGACTTATATAACAATAATAGAATGATAAAACGGTTAGATAGTCCGTTTCTAATTATTATAAAGGCTAGTTTCGGCTACCCTCAGCCCCTAAGAGTTTGCATGGGGGCGGGGGTGGCAATGGGAGGCGGGGGTCACTCTTACACACAAGTGCTACGCATCCGTGTCCATGCATCAACCCCTGAAATGGACCTTTATCATAATGGCGTATCGCACCTTTTCTGAAATGGACCCTAATGCAGTAATGGCGTAGGCCTACATAAGAAAAATGTCGAAACCAGGTTAGGAACTATTTTTTTAATTTTTGTTTATTGTAGGGGTTACCTTCCCATTGCCTCAAAAACCAATGGGCTATTTTCTTAAAGCCATATTGTAAACTGTAAGTTATAGCTGTAACAATAACTTGTGCTTTTCCTTAGCCATCATAAATTAAAAGGCATCAATGACAATGACAATGGCATCATACATAATTTGATTTAAGGGCAGGTCCAAGCTATTTGGATTGTGACGTACGGGACATTCAGAGACTTTAAACAAGAAATAACAACAGATGAAATTATTTATATGGCTATTTTTTGGTATGAGTCTGTGGCTATTATGGGCTAGTTCATTTGTGGAAAGTTTTAGTTTTTACTAATTTTTTAATTCATTTTTAATGTGATTAATGTGCAGCGTGACGTACGGTTCACAGCGTCCCGTACGTCACGCTGCACATTAATTACATTCAAAATTAATTAAAAAATTAGTCAGAACTAAAACTTTCCACAAATGAACTAGCCCATAATAGCCACAGACTCATACCAAAAAATAGCCATATAAATAATTTCATCTGTTGTTATTTCTTGTTTAAAGTCTCTGAATGTCCCGTACGTCACAATCCAAATAGCTTGGACCTGCCCTTAATCAAACAGTTGGAAGAAAAATTCTGAGGTATAGGAACATCATTTCTATCTTTATTTACGTTTTTTAACAACAAATTCAATTTCTTTCTACGAAACTAGCTTTATAGGGGGGATTCGGCATTGATTTGGCATGTTTCGTTATAACAAATATATTGGTATGTGGGGCAACAGTAAAAATATTCACTCACATGACATGGTTTAAATGTATTATGTCCCATTTGCAGCCAACATTAAATTATGTAGAAGTCTTCAGGAATTATGAATACGTCACGTATGTCCGATCTGTGAAATTTAAACATTAGCAGTTTCCTAGTATCCAAATTAAGGAAACCCCTTTACTTTCAAACACTATTGAGTGACTGATTGACTTTGGTAATATAATAACATACACAAATGAGCTGTAAAGGGTACATGAGCATTTGTCTACATATAACCCACTTCTTGTAATGGCCAAAATTAAACTGATTGAATATTTGCGAAGCACACAACGTACGACCATTCGGTAAAAGGAGCATAACATCAGAACATTACTAAAATGATTGCAATCATTAAAGTCGATTCGACAACTATAACGTTCGTTATTTTCCCACAAAAAGACATTTTCGAGCCCTTTCGTTTTGAGCGAAGTTCTAAATTGTTATTATCTTTGAAATGCCAGAGAATTTAACTTTTTAATTTTTTGTCCTGCAAATGGGACATAGTAACTTTAACGGGACTTGGTAACATTGTTTGGATGAGAGAAAATGGTGCTAAGTATAGTGACTTCGATGCTAGATGTACGATTAAAGATAATCGGAAAGTTTGAGTGAAAACAGACTATTATTAATGATAACAATTGGGGAAAAACTGATCTGATCAATTCCTTAATTCTTCCAACTACATTATTACAATTTAATTACATTTTAGGTGAATGTAAATCGTCACAAAGCAATGAATTGTCTCTATATATCATTCCAGACATTTCAGTGTAGAAAGGTTTTAAAAGCCTGTCTTATGGAAAAACGGTTGGGAAAAATTCAGAAATGGTTAGGAGAATTTACTGTTAGAGGGTGTTGCACAGTGACGCCTTCAAAGAAAACCATAAATATCTTTGTGGTTTGAGTATTCATTTACGATATTATGCATGTTAAAGGGTTAGTACTGTAGAAGGAATATAATAAGTAACATTTTATACAAAAATTACGCAGTGTTTTCATCAACCTTCAACAATGTTACCGAGTCATTTGATTTATAAATAATACAATTTTCAACGGAATTACATTTTTTTTAAAAATGGGATTGCATTGTCCAATATAAAAATTCGGGACAGAAAAAAGACTAAATACACATATTTACCAACTGTCGTGCGATGCAGTCCTACTTCTACGGAACGGAGCTGTACTGCGAACGGAACGGAGCTGTACTGCGAATGCGACGGTACTCGCAGATACTACGGAACGGAGCTGTACTACGGAAGCGACGGTACTCGAAGATACTACGGAACGGAGCTGTAACTACGGACGCGACTATACTCGCAGATACTTATTTGCCTCATGTGAGGTGGTCGAGATCAATGACAGACAGGCACTGTCGATCTGTCATTGATACCTATTGTTCAGGGGGGATGATCTATTCATTCATCCCCCCCTGATGAATAGGTATTACGTAAGGATCGACACCCATGGACAGGCACATCGATTCTGTGAGAGGGACAAGCAAAGATAAACTTGAGTTCTGGGAAAAAGAAAAAGAAATTAATTCTCAAAGAATCAAACGAAACTTCCACTAAATGTTCAAGATTACAAATAGATGTCATGTGCAAAACAATGTTTATTGAACATAAATATTGTTCGATAGTGTGCGACACCCCCCCCCCCCCCCCCCCTCCCCACCTGTTAGGATATCGTCGGTAAAATTGCGCTGCCGTCGGGGAAAAAGAGAAAAGGGGGAGGGGAAAAAAGAGAGGGAAAGGGAAAGAAAAGAAAAAAGAAAAGGAAAAGAAAAGGAATAAAGGAAAAGAAAGAAAAGAAAGGAAAAGAAAGAAAAGGAAGAAAAAAAAGAGAGAAAAGGGAAACAAAAGAAACGGGGGGGGGGGGTGTAAGAAAGGAGAGAGGGGGAGGTAAGAGCCTGAGAAAGGAGGGTTGGGAGTAAAAGAAAGGGGGAGGGTTGTTGGGTGAAGTCGTCTTGTTCAAGTTCAAGTTTTATTTATCTTTCTTTCATAACACACTTTACAAATATGGCATGAATATAACAAGTTTAACATAATATGGCGTTACAATAGAAAGATGAGGTGACCTTGGTTGAAAGCAAGGCTTGTGGATTTAAGGTCCCTCATGAGTAGCTTATGAGTATGTCCTAAAAGAACAAACTCGTCAGATAAGAATAATGCATACATTTAAAAGCTGGCAAACTAAACTAACTATAAGTACAATAAAATCTACTGACTACTAAATAATGGCTATAAACAAGAGAAACAGGAAAAAACTACGAGCAACAGGAATGAAACACAGACAAAAACGAAAAAAGACGGGCAGATGAATAGATGTGAGAAACGGGATTAGAATTATGCTGACCTATATAGTAAATAATTTTCTTAAATATTGATCACAGCTATAAATCTAGACGATATCTACGGAAGCGTTAAAGTGCCATTCTACTTGACGACATGACGAGATATTTCATCTTGTCAAGTCGACTTAATATCCATATCATGTCGACATGTAAAGATATTTAACCTACCATGTCGACTTATCAACTTTTATTAGTCGACATGGCGAAATAAATTATCTTGCCAAGTCGACTTCACAAAAAGTTCATGTCGTCATGGCGACATGTATTATCTTGCCAAGTCGACTTCACAAAAAAGTTCATCTCGTAATAGCGACATAAATTATCTCACCAAGTCGACTTCCCAAAAAGTATATGTCGTCATGGCGAGATATGTAGTGTGACGAAGACCAAATACATGATTGCACTTAACTGTAATTCTTAAAACTGACTCCACGTGATCATTTATGTCGCCAAGACGACATCTACTGTTATTAAGTCGACTCGGTAACATATTTTATCTCGCCATGACAACATGTACTTCTTACGAAGTCGACTTGGCAAGATATTTTTATTTCGCCATGACGACATATACTTTTTGGGAAGTCGACTTGGTAAGATAATTCATGTCATCATGACGACATACTTTCTGAGAAGTCGACTTAGCAAGATAATTTATTTCGCCATGACGACAGATACTTTTTGGGAAGTCGACTTGGTAAGATAATTTATGTCGCCATGACGACATGAACTTTATGCGAAGTCAACTTGGCAAGATAACTTATGTCGCCATGACGACATGAACTTTTTGTGAAGTCGACTTGGCAACATAATTTATTTCGCCATGTCGACTAATAAAAGTTGATAAGTCGACATGGTAAGTTAAATATTTGTACATGTCGACATGATATGAATATTAAGTCAACTTGACAAGATGGAATATCTCGTCATGTCGTCAAGTAGAATGGCACTTTAACGCTTCCGTAGATATCGACTCAAATAAAGTAACTTCAGTTTGCGCTTAAATACATTAATACTGACCGATTGCGCTATCGTCAAGGAAGCAAGAAAGACACGGGTAAATATGTTGATGTGTCGGTATTCTTGCTCGATCCTCGTGTAGGATGCAGAAGTTTGAAGTCGGTGAGATGTATATTGTCGGTCGGCCGACAAGTTTTTTTTCCCTACGAACTGTGACTTTTTATCCGCTGTGACGACTTCGAGAGTGACTACAACTACAATACTTGTATTTTCTCGAAGTTTCACTTTCCTATAATATCAGCTAAAGAAATCAGAGGTTTAATAGTTTCAGGGAAACTAAATTCAAACAAGGATTAAGAGTCAACAACGGTAAGACGAATCGTCTTCCTTTCTCTAATAATTTGAGGAAACGTCTAAGCTTCCGCGATTCGCGCGGAGGGGGGGAAACTGAATTCAGATAAGGATTAAAAGTCGAGAACGGTACAAAGAATCGTCTTCTTTCTCTCATAATATAAGGAAACGTCAAAGCTTCCGCGCTTCGCGCAAGAGGGGGAAACTGAATTCAGACAAAGAGGACTTATTAAGAGTAAATAACGGTACAACGATTTGTCTGCTTTCTCTAATAATTTAAGGAAACGTAAAAACTTCCGCGCTTCGCGCAAGAGGGGGGAACTGAATACAGATAAATAGAGCTTAATAAGAGTCGAAAACGGTGCAACGAATCGCCTTCTTTCTATAATTATTAAATCAAACATCTAAGCTTTTCGCGCTGGAGGGGGGGGGGGGGACTGAATTCAGACAAGGATTAAGAGTCGAAAACGGTACAACGAATCGTCTGCTTTCTCTAATAATTTAAGGAACCGTCAAAGCTTCCGCGCTTCGCGCTAAAGGGGGAAACTGAATTCAGACAAGTAGGGCTTATTAGGAGTCTAAAACGGTACAACGAATCGCCTTCTTTCTCTAATAATTTAATGAAACGTCAAAACTTCTGCGCTTCGCGTGGGAGGGGGAAACTTCATTCAGACAAGGATTAAGACTCGAGCACGGTTCAGCGAATCGTCTACTTTCTCTAATAATTTAATGAAACGCCATAACTTCCGCGCTTCGCGCGGGAGGGGGAGAACTAATTCAGATAAGGATTAAGAATCGAGAACAGTAGGCCGACACCGAATCGTCTGCTTTTTCTCATAATTTAATGATACGTCAAAGCTTCCATGCTTCGCGCGGGAGGGGGAGAAAACTGAATTCAGACATGGAATAAGAGTCGAGCACTGTTCAACGAATCGTCCACTTTCTCTAATAATTTAATGAAACGCCAAAACTTCCGCGCTCCGCGCGGGTGAGGGAGAACTAAATCCAGATAATTGGATTAAGAGTCGAGAACCTAGCTCCGCGCCTGCATTAGAATATATAGCTATGATGTTGACTAAGTTGATAAAATAATTCGTATGGTTATATCGTCGAGGAAAATGTTCATTTGCGCATACGCAAGTATACTATATAGATAGTCCATAGGAAAAACAATTTAGCCTTCGGCCCCGGGTTTATAGGGTTAGATTTGTAGATATTGGGACATTTAATTTTGTCGGTAATTGGTGGCTAGTTTTGTCGGTAATCGTTGGCCTCTACACCCCCCCCTCCCCCACTGAAAAAGGTCTAGCGACGCCTCTGCACACACACACATACACTGTACTTGTGAAGAACGTAGCCCATTCCACTATGGCTGGCATAATTTCCGGGGGGGGGGGATAATTTGTTATGGTGGTGTTGTTGTCGAACGTTGTTTTATTCTTCAAGATTACAAATAGATGTCATGTGCCAATTAATTTGTATTGTACATATTGTTCAATAACACGCTGGTGGATAAAACTGCCTATAATTGCAATAGATATGACCTCAGGCCACATTGTTTGATTATTTTTTATTCAAACTTGTAATCATTGTCATTGAATTGAATTGAACTTTATTTCATTCATCATAACAAACATATTAATAAAAAACATACAAGTTAAAGAGAAACATTTACAATACAATACAACAACAAAAATATATATGAATGTGGAGACAGCTAGGAAAGCCAAAGGCTTTATTGGTGCTGCCACCAAAACAGTATACAGTAATACAGTATTATATTGTTGTTTGAGAGGGTGATTTTAAAAAAAAAGCCTAAATAGAGGGGCCGGGGGGGGGGGAACAAAAACAAAACCAAAACCAAAACCCAAAACCAGACCGTGTACAGATTTTGTTGGATTAAAAATGATTTATATCTCCTTTAAAAACGTAAATTGATGGACTACATTTTATATCTTGAGGTATATTATTCCACAATTGTGGCCCTTTAAAAAAAATTGATATCTTAGTTATATTAAGTCTTATTTTATTTAAATGAAAATTAGATGAACTTCGAGTATTATGAATGTATTCAGAATTAAGACAACATTTGCAGGAAAGACTAATTGGCAGGCGCGTACACAGGGGGGGGGGGGGGGGGGGTTGGGGGTTAACCCCCTCCTTTGGTATTTTTCTGTGTGTAAACCCCCCCCCCATAACCCCCCCCCCACCCCCCCCCCCCCCAAAAAAAAAAAAATGTCCTCATGAACTTTGAAGAATTGATACTATTTTCTGAATATTGTATATTCATAATCATTGATTTTTGTATAAACAGTTTATCAAAATTCACATTTTTCATGATTAATTTTTAACCTTTAAAAAATTACTCTTTATTAGTGCATCCACACAAAAACATATTACTATGAATATAACTTGGATGCTGGTGTGAGGAAATACGATTTTTAGGGGGTAAATTTGGAAATTTATGTTATCAATATAAAGAAAACAATTAGTGGATAGTGAGGCAATGACGTCACAGACTCATGAGTGAGTTGCCAATTCGTCTTGTGATTTTCAAAGTTTTTCATGTCATTAGTAATTGAAAACTTTCTTATTAGTTATCCGTCTTTGCTCAAACTTTTTTTGATTGGTTTGTCTGATTTTTCTGCTTCAGTATTAAAAGTAAGTTATTTTTGGAGTGGACTTGTCCTTTAAGGAAAACGTCCTTAAGCTGAAGGAAAAAACATCCCGGTCGCGTTATTTTCTTCTGCGGCACAGATTGGGTTTTTTTTTTTTGTTAAGAGGTCTTTCCCTTAACTTTCCCATAGGCTCAACACGCACCTAACCCCAATCTGTGCCGCAGAAAAAAAATAACGCACCCCGGTCGGCGATTTTCCTGGACGCGGGTGCGTATTTTATAGCCAGTCATGTTGGGAAGGGGAGGGGGGGGGGGGGGGGGGGGGGGGGGCTTGTTCATGGGGGACTGTTGAATATGCCTTCGGAAAGATGGATGACAAAATAGTAATACCCTCGATAAAAATATCATGAGACCTATAATCCCGTATTCCTCCAATCAAATAGTCGAAAATACATAGACTCTAATTTCACGAGTATAACATGATGATTAATTATAATAACACGCTATTTAATGATTTTTTTTTTTGTCTAACGGGGTAACCCATTTTAACATCACAGGCTGTGTCAATACAGAAAAAATATTGGGAATATGAAAAACAAATTAGTCTGCAATCAAAATGTTCAGCCCTGTAATTAATATGTTGCATGCAAACCAACGTCAATAATGCCAACTCCTCGGCTGAAACGAAGACCTTAAAGACTATTCAAATGGCCACGCGGTAGAATGTTGGGCCATACACTACACTGCGTGATGTCACTCATAGCGACCGAAAACGCTGTGTTGCCAAGTCTCTCGGACACACAATAACAACCGGTTGAATGCATAGTGTGTGTGCTCGCATATTACGTGTACACAACACATGCAAAATCGTGAAGAAGTTGGAACCGAATGCGCAAGCAACACATGAGATAAAAACCTTCTCGGACTAAGCTTTGGTGGAAGAATAACGAATTCAAGTGATATTTCAGTGATACAATGTCTTTACCATTTTTACCAGGAAATTCCTTCAACCCAAGGGTAAGTTTGATGTAGAAAATGACAAAGAAAAGAGTGAAGTTGTAATTTTGAGTTGAGCAAAATTCATGCAATGTTGAGCGAGAGCTTCCGGCTGAGCTGAGGCTCGCGAGTACGGCTACGATTTTGTTTTGTCTTGGCTAACCCATCGAGCGCCCTGGGCTGGGGTGGTATTCTGAAAACTATGAGTAAAATCTATGACATGTTAATGATGTTTTTGTTTTGAATTGGAGTTTGACACTTGACTGAACTGTGTTAGCGAAATAATTTTAATTCAGCTTGTCATTAAAATGACTCATTGATTTGATTTGTGGCTCGTGATTTAATTCATTGCCTGGCTTGGTTTTAGTTTAACTTCATCAGTCAGTCAGTGTTCAATGTCCATCAATAATTATGTCTAGATCTACACAAGATCTCAAGACTGGCGGGCATCTACCCATCTGATCTGGAACTTGGAAGATCATGTTGTGACTTGGGCGCTAGTGTACTTCTGTATCCATTTTTTTTAGCAGTTTCATATCCATTCTTAGACTTAGCAAAGGAAATTTAGCCCATTTTTTTTACTAAATTTAATCATAATCATATAGGGTCTAGGCCTATCACATTTTCCACCTGAATTTGGATCACATCCGACATCGGGAAGCTTCGATGTCGAAGTCGTCGCTCAGTATCGTCTCTACGCTAGATCTTAGTAGATGCTTTGCAACTCAAACTGAAGCTATCAAAGTATCACTATCAGTCCAAAATTATGCAAACTTCTCGTATGGGTTATGGTATCGTGCATGCCCGTAATACATATTTTCTTCATGAGATTCAGAGAGTCATCGCAAGTGAAAATGGAAAGTTAGATAGGGTCTATACTAAGGCACAGGGATTCCTTCTCAAAAATAATGAGCAAATTTTTTCCATATTTTCTTATGAGATTCAGAGAGTCATTGCAAGTCAAAATGGAAATGAAAGTCTGATATAATTAAGGCACAGGGATTCCTACTTAAGTTTAAGTTGAATGAGTTTTAACATGGCATTCTTTTACGCATTTTTCTTTTCAGTTGGGGAGAGATAAATTCCACAAGTCACAGCACTTTGACTACAGCAATGAAGTGCCCATGTTGGTTGGAGGACACAAGCCTGGCATCGGGGGAGACAAACTCCTGGGACAGCAGACTAAGCCCCAGACGAGCAACATACCCCTGGGCCAAGGCAACGCCTCGCCGGCCTGGGTGGCGTTCGACAAGCAGGTCCTGCATTTCGATGCCTTTTTCCAGGAAGCCGTCCACGAGATGAGACAGCAGTATCGCATCAGGAAGTGCAAGATCTACTTCTACCTGGAAGACGATTCCATTCAGGTCATTGAACCTCTGGTTGAGAACAGTGGCATCCCACAAGGTTGGTAAATGGACATTAAAAGAGGAAGTACACTCTGATATTAAGGTGGTTTTATTAGAAGCAGAAAGTTAAGAGAAACTGGTCATTGAAAGTTTGAGCAAGAACCAATTAAAAAGTAGAAAGATATGAGTTTTTGAGGGTGCAATCAATCAAATACAAATAGGCAACTGTGTGACGTATCTTGTGAGGTTCCCCTTCCCTTTGCCTTGTACTTAAAACTGGAGAGAAGCTCGCAAGATTCGTCACAGTGCTGCCAATTTGTGTTTTGACTGATGAGAACTTCAAAAATTCACAACTTTATTATTTCAGTCAGGTAATGCTCAAACATTCACTTAATTACCAGTATTTTTTTTCTCACTTTTCTGCTTTTATTCAAACCATTGATTATCAGGATGGACTTCCCCTTTAACATTGAAAATTCATTCAGTAATCAGTAAACACATGTACCCACATTGATGAAGACCACAATAAGTGACGGCTGAGAACCAGAAGGATGTTGACTGATTAAACACTTTGCATCATTAAATTACCACCCTTTTTTGCTCTCAGCATTGTAGCTTCTCTACCCGAATCTCAGAAAGACAAAATGTTTATTAATTATTAATTGTTTAGAAATAGGTTTTAGATCAATACATACATGTATATAGCAGTTTTCCAAATGAAAGTCAAGCTGACAGAACTTTACATTGTATTATTTATTACAAATAGAATTTGAAATACACTAGGTAAAAAAATGCACTTTGTATACAGCACACCCCCAACTACAATGTACATTGATATTGTTTCTGGCTGGGAAGCATTCCAGCCAAAGATAGTATAATTGATACATAAATAATTGTATCGAGTAGAAGTGAGTCTCATGAACAAAAAAGTTAGTAGAAATTTGAAATTTAGAAGAGAGTTGAGATCAGTATATTTCAAGAATTTTCCACTTAATTTAATGGTTCATTGTAACCCCCCCCCCCCTCGACCTAAATTTAAAAATAGGGTGCTTTCGAATGAAAAGAATTTGGTATAAAAATATTCTTGTATCATTGAGTTGAGTCAATTTAGCACATTTGTCAAAATTAAACAGAAGAGGATTCTGATCAGTTAATTCACTTAAACTTATTTATTTTCATTTTACATTTCTTTACTATACTCGCATTTTATACAGGAACCCTAATTAGGCGGCACCGCATTCCTCTCCCACCCCCAAACGATGACCAGTTCTACACAGTGGAACACTTTAACGTTGACCAGGAGATCACACTCTACGGAAGAACATTCAAGATCACCGGCTGTGATCAGTTCACGTACAACTTCCTCAAGAAACTCGGAGTTCGCATCAAGGCGCCCGCTGAAACACCAAAAGATCCCTATACCGGTTTCAGGAAAGGCGTAAGTACAGCGTGAATTTTTCATTTTGACCAAAAAAGTATAGTCTGTTATCAACGAAGCAACATCAGAGTTTTCAGGTTGGGAGTAGTCTATTTTGGAGGGTTATTTAATCCGTTATGAAATTAAATAGCTTTAGAACTTATACCGAAAGAGGTCCTACATCAATTTAGGTGAGTGAATGTATTATATATATATATATAACACGTATATTATTTTTTTATTTAAGTGGAGGGACTTCAGTTGCTGTGAATTCAAATTGCAACTTTCTGTTTGATGACGTATTATATATTGGAGGTAAATTTGAATACGTAATTGTGTAGCAAGAGTTTGGGTATCTTCAAAATTGTAATAAATTATACTTATAATCTTGCTGAAAATCGTGAATGATTAATAGCACTGGACACAGATATGGGTACATATGGAGTTTAGCAAAAAATAGCAAATAGGCCTACATTAAAGCCCCTCTGCATAAGTTAGGCCAGGAGGGATTAGACCTCCCTGCAAGGTCACTAACATGTGGTTATCTCATCAAATCAGCTCTCAATTAACATAAGAAAAAAGGGGACCATCGAGGACCAATGGTTACCGTATTGGCATTGCTTGCTATATAGTGGGCGCAATTAGCTATAAGTAGTGCAGTGGGGCTTTAATTTATGTCTACATTACTTTTTCAATACATCCAAATTGTCATCATATTTTTCAGATGGATGAAGCCCAACAGCCATTGCGGCCGTACGAGAAGGTCGACACACTCAAGCAGTTCCTTGACCATGACCGTCACGTGCTGCGCTTCCTTTGCTTCTGGGACGACCGCGACAACATGTTCGGCGACCTGCGAGAGTTCTACCTCCACTACTTCCTGGCAGACGACACCATTGAGATCAAGGAGATCATCCAGCCCAATGCAGGCCGTGACAAGACTCCCATGTTCTTGAAGAGAGGGCGCATGTCAAAGATATCCCCTGAGTCCCTGAGGCAGCCCGGCGAGATCACAGGCAGGACAGTGCTCAACGTCTTTGGACCTACTGGTCATGGAGGGAGGTATATTCTAGACAGTTTGAAGGTTAGTTTCTCAGCTATTGTATCAATTTAGATGCGGTTATGCAAATGTAGTAGTAGATTTTATTTGGTACCTTGCTTAGCACAGGGCAATCTGTTACAAGGTCCATTAAACAAATCAAAAAGAACAACATGTGCATCAGTTAGTGCAGATGTTTACATATGAGCTATTATTATTTGGCTTTTTCAGGCTTCATAGTGTAGAATGTATGTGGGTTCAACATGTTGTAGTCCATTTTCAGGCTAATCGTTTAAAAGCAACTGGTATAGCATGTTCCATGATTATACTTTTTTTCTTTTTTTTCCCCCCAATTTTTTCTCATATATTCAATTTCGTTATAAAATAAATTGTATACGTATACTCGTTGCCTAGATCTGGCTGATTTTTTTTTCTTTTCTTTTTAAACATAATCTTCAAAGTTTGCTTGTATTCAATTTGTTTTAAATATAAAACACAAATTTGTGAACCACCCTTACAATTTGCTCTTGCGTTTAGACCGGAGCTGTCCACTCTGAGTTTTACATGGAGAATGACCTGACGATCGGTAGCACTATCAACGCCAACGGACGCTGGCTGACTCTGGCCGACTGCGATGATTTCACCAAGGAATACTACAAGCAGAAATACGGAGTCAGTAAGTACACCCTTAGAATATGAATTTAGATAGAGGAGACAGCCTCAAGGAGCATGACAACCCAAACCACAACAATTTAAATCACGGACTATCACAGTTTACTTTAGGCACATGTGCAAGTTTATAAACATCAAATATTTTGAAACAAATATAGTTGTCCATCGTTTTGCTCTTGAGCTGATAAAGAGCTACCGGTAATGCTGGTTTCATACATACACTACCCAAGCAAAGTGGAAAGCAATGTTCTTACAGAAGGGTGTTCAAATTTTATTTACGGGTAATGATAGCAGTTTCCCTGAATCAGAAAAAGAAAACAAACATTTTGTTAGTGATTTTGTGAAAGTTGGTTTTATTGCATTCAAACTGTGTTTAGAGATTCTGTGCTGTAGGACCCATTAAAGGCACACTGTCCTACTTGTAGCTACTTGCTCCCTCTATATAGAAAACTTCCCAAATCGGTGCCTGTTGGTCCCCCATGATCCTCTTTTTCTTATGTTAAATGAGAGCTGAGTTAATGAGATAGCCACCTGTCACAGTGACCTCGATGGCTCGCTGTGTGGTCTAATCCCTTCTAGCTGCAGTAGTAACGCCTACCTTTAACAGAAATAGTATTGAACAGTTGCTTATTTTCAAAGAGGTGTGTGATAAAGTATTCCACACCCCTTCTGTTTTTAATTCATCTAATTCCATATCATTATTTTGTTTCATTTATTTGTTGTATCACAGATGACTACAGTCCAGTTAACTACAGGAATGATCCAGCAGGAGCAAATAAGCGTCACTGGCCTCCATACACAGGCTTCGGCTCCGAGGAAGACTCCCTTTGCTCCTGCATGGGGCTCCTGCCAAAGCCTCCGCGTCGAGACTTCATCAAATTCATGGAGAAAGACAGGTAAATGAATACCAAGTTGCTCGCATTCCAACAACGCAATTTCATTGGTTCAAGTTCAAGTGGTTGTATCAATGTTTCATTTTATAATCTTATTAATAATAAATCACATTTAAAACGTGCCTAGTACTTTGTTTCTAGTCACAGTATATATTACTACCCTAGTCATCGGATTCAGGCTTATCCGCACACACTTTATGCACATTCTCCACTCCCTGGGGAGCATTCTGAGGTGCATTATGTGGCTTACTCCTATGGATGACAAGTGAATACAAACATGGCTAGCCTTCCAACAATGGGTGATTTCATATGTTCAACTTCATAGTGGGTTGTAACGATGTTTCAATTTATGAAGCTGAAGTGCATATATAGCTTTCTTGCATACAAAGGTAAATTTGAATGATAAATAAATATCAATGAAGGAAAACAAGAGAACTATTATTAAACGGTAGTCTTCCATTTAGAACAGATGTATTTGTTATAAGTATCGAATTTGTCATTGCATCTGTATATATAATTGCCAATAACTTAATTGTTTTGCAATCTATAGGCATGGCCTGGATAGCAACGTTATTCGTTTTGTTGCTCGTCTTGACACCACCAAACCGATCGACGTCGATCGTCGCTTCATCATCTCATACTTCTTGTCTGACGACACCGTCGCTGTTTTTGAGCCTCCTGAAAGGAACTCTGGTAAGGATTTTTTTTTTTTTTAATTACATGAAATTTCATTTTGTATATCAGGACATCTGGGCCCCCGTTGCACAAAACTTACCATCAATGGTAACTACCATGAAAACCTTGATTTTGATTGGCTGTTGAGCCCTGTTACATGGTAGTTGCCATTGATGGCAAAGTTACAATCAATGGTAAGTTTTATGCAACAGGACCTAAAAAATAGAAGATATGGTGTATAACTTTGTAGTGTTAATGTATTTGAACTCAACCGACTCTCGATATTATTTAATTAGCAGGGACTATGAAGATATATATTTGAGAGAGAGAAAGAGAGAGAGAGAGAGAAAGAGAGGGAGAGAGAGAGAAACAGAGAGGGATGTAAAAAGCTATTTTAAAAGCTCAAAATAACCAAAGTTCCCTTTCTTTTAAAAATGGTTAATTACAAAATATGAAAGTTTTTTTAATCAAAATGGTATATATTTATTCAGTGAATCAAACTGCGAAGATATTTTATCAAATAAAAAAAAATTAAGATTAAAGATATTGTTCACTGCATGAAAAGAAGAATTTCAACATTTGTGCTACAACACTTTGGATGTGCAATATTCCGTTTGTATATCTGTAGATGTACTGAAATATATATTTCACAACAAATGAAGAATTTGAAAAATGTATAATTCTCAAATGTGAATGTGTCAACATACATGTATATGGACTCACTGTATTTACTAGCATTATTGAAACATTATTGAAATCAAACCCATGCACTGTACCTTATACAAATCAGTGTGTAAACACCCCACAAAATATGTATGACGGTGAGGATGAAACTAACAGTTAGCATCCTCTTTCCCAGGCATCATTGTAGGCAAGTTTCTGGAGATTAAATTATTGAAATCAAACTATGCACTGTACCTTATAAAAACCAGTGTATACATGAAAAAAGATGTATGACGGTGGGGATGAAACTTACAGTTAGCAACCTCTCCCCCAGGCATCATTGGAGGCAAGTTCATGGAGATTGTATTATTGAAATCAAACCCACTGTACCTTTATATAAAAATCAGTGTATACAAAAAAAAAGTTGTATGACAGTGGGGATGAAACTAACAGTTAGCAACCTCTCCCCCAGGCATCATTGTAGGCAAGTTCCTGGAGATTAAATTATTGAAATCAAACCCATGCACTGTACCTTATAAAAATCAGTGTATACATTCAAAAACGTGTATGCAAGGATGAAACTAACAGTTGGCAACCTGTTCCCCAGGCATCATTGGAGGCAAGTTCCTGGAGATTAAATTATTGAAATCAAACCCATGCACTGTACCTTATAAAAATCAGTGTATACATTAAAAAACATGTATGACGGTGAGGGTTAAACTTAACAGTTAGCAACCTCTTCACCAGGCATCATTGGAGGCAAGTTCCTGGAGATTAAATTATTGAAATCAAACACACTGTACCTTATGAAAATCAGTGTACACATAAAAAAACATGTATGACAGTGAGGATGTAATTTAACAGTTAGCAACCTCTTCCCCAGGCATCATTGGAGGCAAGTTCCTGGAGCGCGGCCGCATCAAGAAGCCCAACCAAGCCCGGTTTGGAACGGAACTCTCTGATTACTTCACTGCCAGGGACCTCTACGTTGGTAGTCGTCTCAATTTCCATAGCTTCTTCTTCGTCCTCATCGATGCGGACGAGTACGCATTCAGATACATGGAGAAGCACGCAGAAGAGGTAAGCAAAACTAAATCTTCTAGCAAGTTGAACGATGATCTTTGTGGCATCCTGGGGAGAGTTTCACAATGACTAACATCAGCTTTTAAGTTGGAGTTAAATATGGCAGGCCGTTCATGCCACTGTTTGCTCTCGATCACCATTATGATCTTTAGATAATATTTTTTCCTTCAATAATTTGTACACCCCTTTAGAGACCAATGCCAGTGAATGATGAGAGCAAACATTGGCATGAACGGCCTGCCATATTTAAGTCCAACTTAAAGTAGATCTTAGTCTTTGTGAAACACTCCGCTGGAAGTATAGACTCGCCAGCTGAAGCTTTTTCCGATATATTGATCATGATTAACCAGAATTTCTTGGCAAAATTTATTATTTAAAAAAAGTTAGTTGTACTGTATGTATAGCACCATATGTGCTGAGAAAGGCATCGTTAGATTTTGACCCATGAATAAACGATACTAGTATGTGCTGTGTGCAATATTAAGAGTAAACACAAAATGCAGGTCATGATTTAGTTATTTGATGTAAATACATGTCTGTTTTCCTTTATTCTGTACTGTCATCTAAGGCCCAAAGCCAATAGATTTTTCTAAATTGTCTACTTGAATGTTGCAATAGAAAATCCTGAGTTAATGATTTGACTTGACAAAGAGAATTTCCACTCAATACTTTCACATTTTTTAATGGTGAATGTTCTCGTTTTGAAGTGTATTTTGTGAATTGAAAAATGAAATTCAAGTGATTTAAAACTTCTGTACCCCACTTTCCTGATATTTCTATGAAATTTGAGTTCTTAATTTGTTATTTTTCTGTCACTTTTCCAGTTCCCCATGTCAAACATTGGCTTCATCTCTCAGAAGATTAGTACCATTGCTTCGCAACACAAGGAGAAGATCAAGGAGTTCCTCAATCGCAACGATCCCAGCAATTCGGGCCATCTGGAATTTGATCTGTTTAGGTTTGTTGCATTCTTTGATTGACCATCAGTTGAAAAAAAACATTGTGCGCTATTAGCACTTGATTTGATTCATTTAACCTTATCTTGACTTGTTGACGGATGTGGATTGGTATGTGTGCTTTATTAATCACTATGAGAACATTAGAAGAATAAGAGAGAGAAAAAAAGAAAAAACATCAAGGGAAAAGATGCAAGATAGAACAAAAGAGAGAGAGAAAGAGATCACATGTTTAATGTGCATCAATTTGAGAGCAGAGACGCAAAAAGAGAGAGAGAGAGAGAGAGAGAAAGTGACAGAGGCTGTGCATTAAATGATTCTAAAATTGTAACTCTAGAAATTGGAAAGAAGCGACAAACTAGAAATAGTAGAGAACCAATACTTTGTCTATTCTAAAACAGACAACCTTTCTAAGATTGATAAGATTTCTTTAAAGCCCCTCTCCATTTTATTGTCCAGGGGGGATTAGACCTCCCTGCAAGGTCACTAACAGTTGGTTATCTCATCAAATCAGCTCTCAATAAACATAAGAAAAAGGGGATCATGGGGGACCAACAAGCACCAATTAAACATTGTTTGCTATATAGAGAGCGCAAGTAGCTACAAGTAGTACAGTGGGGCTTTAATGATTGTAAAATTGTTTCTTTAAAAATTGAAAAGCAGTGACAAACTAGTAATAGTAGAGAACAAAGACTTTGTCTATTCTAAAACAGACAGCCTTTCTAAGATTGTCACAATTTTTTGAGGCATCCTCCTTTAGAGATGTGCACGCCTTTGCAAAGTCTCCTGACTGACGTAAAGTCAACCTGTTGGAAACGTCAAGCCACTCCACTAATACCCATCCTCTCCAAAAGCTCAAGAAAGACTACCAATAGTCCTTTTCAGGATTACTACCACACTCAAATAAGAAGATTACCGACTGTCTTTTTCAGGACTCCTCAATCTTCCCCCCTTTCTCTCACATGGTGCAGCCGTAAACCTACTCTGTATAAATTTCAAATTGTTTCCCCTTCATTTGTCAACAGGAACCTGCTAGTGCAGCTAGGAGGAAGCCAGCTATCGGAGCACGAAATCATTGTGCTCGCCCGGTACTACAGCGACACCCAGGACGTGAAGCTGAGCATGGAGACCCTGGTCTCCATCGTCCAGGAGCAGCTGAAGAAGAACAGCTTTGAGAACTTTGCCAAGCTCCTGGAAGGCTTCCTGCAGCACGACACGGACAAGTCTGGATACCTGGATGGGGCCCTGGTCCGCAGTACCTGCAACGCTTTCCATCTGCCAATCCCAGATGACCTCCTTAGAGCACTCATCTCAAGGTAAGATAAAAAACAATATCATCATACCCATGATTAGGCCTAAAAAAAAAGATTTGTGACCGACCCAAAAATCTTGATATCTAAGGTCGGCTTTTTTTTTAAGTATTTTTTTTTTTACCGTTTTTTTAGGAAAAAAATGTATGAAAGCATCAAAACTGAGAAATATAAGCCCAAAGAGGGAGCTAAAAAAAATATTAAAAGTTAAAAAGAAAAAAAAAAGATTTCCAACCGACCTACCCATGTTTTGACACCTAAAGGGCAATATCTCTTTATTTTGTTTTGGCCTTATCATTCACCACCATTGTTGGCACCACCATCATCATCACCACCACCATCGTCATTATACAGTCAAACCTGCTTTACAAAGACCACATCTTTTGTTTCCTTGAAAATGGTTCCTCATTGAAACATGTACTAAATAGATAAAGACCACTTTTCTTGAATCCCTTGAGTGGTCACTGTATTCATCATATTTTCTTCTATGTATATAGACTAAAAATAGCTTCTGTTTTTTTCTTGAAACAGAAACTGCTGCATGTAATTGTGGAGTTTTCTGCCCAAGTCAGAAGAGTGTAATTGAAAACTGGAAACTTATTTTGACTTGTGACATTTAATTTTATAACCTTGTTGGTAAAATTGATTACTGTCATTGTTTAAAATAAAAAGCATGAGAAAAAATATATCGTTGATCCCATATCTATATCTTATTGTAGATTTTTAGACTTCCCTGTTAGAATTGTTGTCTTAATAATAATATTCGGTTCTTGTATAGCACATATCACATTATAACATCTCTATGTGCTTCCAAAGATCTTTGGAAATTATTACCTCGGCTTAAGCATGGCTGCCATTACGGCGCTCTAGCATTTCAAGGAATTAACTCCTGCCAGGTACCCATTTACCTTACCTGGGTCGAGTGTGGCAAATGTAGATTAATGTCTTGCCAAGGGACATTAGTGCCGCGGTGGGACTCGAACTGCAGACCTAGTGATCCACAGTCCTGTGACATATCCACTCGACAACAACACCTCTCCAGTATTGTACCTCATTTTAAAAGAAAGGATTCCTAAATGCTCTCCTTATTTTTTGTTCACCCATCTCAGACTTGAAGCAAACGAGGATGGACTTGTCAACTACAACGCCCTCGTCACTTACCTGAACTGGCGTGACCATCCAATGACCACTGCTCAGTACGTCGCACCGCCAGCCAACTTTGACGAGTCGTGGACCGGCAAGGACAACGGCGACCGCGTAAAGAGAGTCAACTACATAGCTCTTCTCCAGTCAATTTTCCCAGACATGTAAACGACAGAAAATGAACTATTTGACATCTTAGTGTCATTGAACAGAGTATCGAAGACATGCACCCTCTCGATGATCCCGTCCTTAGCTTGTTCTTTGCATGGAATTTCAATACCAGTATCGATAATTTGCTGAAGATTTCCATTTTTACATCTTCTCCAGTCAATTTTCCTAGACATGTAAAAAAAAACACAGACTATTTGACACCTTATTGTCATTGAACAGAGTATCTCAGACTTGCACCTTTTCGATGATCCTGTTCTCACTGCATGGAATGTCAATACCAGTATAGATAATTTGCTGAAGATTTCATTTTTTCCATTTGGAAAAGTAGCATATATGTTGTTCATTACTTTGGTTGAAAGAGGGAAGATATAGTACACGATGTAAAAGACAAGTATGGGATTCACTTTTTCTTGGGTACTGTGACAATACATTTAGCACATTTTAAAATTAGGCCGAGAAGGAAAGACGATGCTTATTCAGATACCCGAACATATTCTTATGAACAGAAAATATATTCAATAGAGCTTTACCTTACATTTACCATGAATTTTAACCATGGAGATTTTTCACTTGAATTTGTATGCTCCATTGTTGCCTTTGATGAACTTTTCACAACATACAAGTTCAACGAGTTGCCTGAATTTTGTCTCTATTGATCCGTCCTTCTAGAAGCTGTTATGCATTATAGCATCATGGAAATCTTATACATTCCATCTATGCACTTTTTATTTAATATTCAATCAATTTTGATTAACTTTTCGCAGCAAATGAGTTCAACAAGTTGCTTGAAATTTTTCTCTACAGATCCGTCCGTCTACCAGGAGCCTTTATGCATATGTAGCATTCATAAAAATCTTGTACCCGTCCATCTATGCACTTTTGATTTACTATGCGATAAGAAAACAGAAACACTTGAAATAAATAGTGATTGCACTCTATACCTTGTTCACCTGCCAGATATTTTTGCGTCCAACAACTTCTCAGTATTTCACCCATCATTGAACAGGTCTCTCAAATTATCTGATACACTTTGTACTTCGTGTTAAAGAATATGTCATTAAGTGTCTTGAATTTTCGAATTGATTTGAATATATTACGTGTCTTAATGATCATCCGTCACATATACCATATGCACCTAATGTAAAATTAGGTGAACGCGATATTCTTCTATAGAAGCTGTAAATATGTCTATAAAAAGATTTTTTTTTGTGTGTACTATATGCGAAGAATTGATCCTGCATTCATGATCATGTCTTAATGTATTTATTTTCAGATATCGAACCATATTTTGGTATATGATTCACTTTGATGTTATAACTTAAATTAGATTAAATTTTGTTCCCCAAGAATCTATTATCAAATTCAACATAGAAGTTGGAACCCTTTGAGAAAGAGCAATTATTATGAACGGATTATTTTCAAATGTTTTAATCTATATATATACTTGTGTACAAAGGAATATGAAACAAATAAAGAGCATTTCAAAAGACAGAAAGAAATTTGTATTGTATGTTATTTAATATTGTATTTTAAGTCATATCAAGACAACAACAACCATACACCACCTATTCTGACATAGCAACAACTGCTTTATGCAATCATCAATTTGACACAAAAACAATCTATACCAGCACTTTCTAATTTTTTATTACAGAAAATTAATATAATTTGCATTTTGACAAAGAAACAATATTTACAAATTTCAAGAGATAACTAATACTGAAAATCTCATGTTCGGTGTAAATAGGAAATTAACCATTTCTAAAAAGTTTAATTAGTCTCCATCAACTTTCATTCATCAATTAGCATGTTTTTTAAAAGGGCATCAAAGCATTATAAGGACAAAAGAGATAAATTGATTAAGAACGAGATCTTGGACTTTCTATTTGGAGTAAACGATTTTTTTAAAAGAGGGGGGAAAAACAGCATCAGGCATGAAGATTAGGTGATCATCTTTGAAATGGAAAGCAGATATAAATTGTTTTTCTCTGAAAACTTCCCATAGACAATGAATGTTATATCTTCAGTCCAAAATATCAGCAACATATTCCTTATTCTGTTTAACCTACTTGTTCTATGCTATAATATAATCTACATGTACACCGACATCCAAATAATATATTTTAGAAGTATTTTAAAGATATTCTCATATTACCATACTAGTGTGCTTGGTTCTTAATCATTCAAAGAGTTTATTCAAAGGTCGAGGGCCCTTCATTTGAAGGATAAATGTGGCTTTTTACAACAGCTGGTAAACATGTACAAGATAACCCATTGACTTCTAACTTTCACATTCCCACATTTTAAAAGATAATGTTGAGTTCTGGGAAAAGTGGAAAAATAATTTGTGAACTATTTCATTCTTTTTATGTTGGTGAGGAAGGGTATCATAGACAATCATGTCCCCTTAAAATGCCCTCGTACTCGAAATATAATAAGTAACAGCAAGAGGTGTGGACCACATTCCTTCATGCCATATTTTTGTGTAGTCCCAGCAATTTTTAGATTCCTTCCTTCCTTTTAAATTTAAACCTTCCCTTTAATCTTAATTTTATTTCAAGATGGTTTAATTTTTTTGATTTTTTATTATAAAGTTGAGGATATTTTAACCTATACTAGGTTCTATTCTAAACTTGCATACGTAACATTTTGAACGTCCCTTTAATCTTATTGTCTTTCAGGGTGCTTTAATCTTTAAAAAGTAGACGAATGTGTCAAAGTATATATTCCTTCCAATTTAGAACTTGCAAACATCACATTTTGAACTTTCCCTTTAATCTTAATTGTCTTTCACTCCTCCTGTGTGATTTCATAGGGTGGTTTCCACTGCCTAAGATTCTCCAACTCACCATCTACCTCCTTCTTTCTCTCAAACATGCCTTGTCTGAAGTTTCCGATCGTCTCATTCTCTCCAGCCAGCATTGACCTGCAGGAAAGTAGTAAAGAAGAATAATAAATACTAACAGTTATTTGATGGAATTTCATCAGGAAGTTACAATTAACTTCTTTTTAAGAAAATCATTTGAAGAAAATGAAACATGGAATACAACTGATTTGCTTATGAAGAATCAATCCTGCCATGCTATCTAGATGGTGTAACTCCCCCTCCCCCCTCTCTCTCTCTCTCTCTCTCTCTCTTTCTTTCTCTTTCTGTGCATTTCAAGACAATTTCTCTTCCATTTGTTATTGTTCTTCTCTCTGACTTAACGTGACGAATTCCTGTAATTTCATCAGGAAGTTACAATTAACTTTTTTTTAAGAAAATCATTTCTAGAAAATGAAACATGGAATACAACTGATTCGCTTATGAAGAATCAATCCTGCCATGCTATCTAACAGTTAGATGTTGTAACTCTCCCCCCCCCCCCCCTCTCTCTCTCTCTCTCTCTCTCTCTTTCTTTCTCTTTCTGTGCATTTCAAGACAATTTCTCTTCCATTTGTTATTGTTCTTCTCTCTAACTTAGGACATGACTAATTCCCTTTTGATATAGTTATCTGCCAGTTTTGCTCTATATAATGGTGGTCTCTCTCTCTCTCTTTCCCTTAATTGTCTTCTTTTCTAGTTTCATCTCCCTCTCTCTCTCTTTCTCTCTGGATCTCCCTATCCCCCTTAAAAGATGTCAGGTGGTACCTGTTTTAATTACCACACAAAATACCACATGTATCTTTCTCTCTTCACCTGCCCCCTCCCCCTCCATCTTGCTCTCTCTCTCTCTATCTCTTCCTTCCTGCATTTTCATGATGCTAAGAATCCTTTTTGTGTGACTTACATGACTTCTCTCTGCACACCTGCTGACAGCCCCTGTTCTTCCTGCGCTGCTTTGGTGCTCTCAAGTGATTCCTGCAACTCCGTAAGGTGTTGCTTCTTCTTCTCACTTTCCATCTTCACAGTTACCACTTCAATTAGAAAAGGATAATAGCAGATCCGAGATCAGATGACATTTTACCCTTGATTGCAGGTCTTTAACCCTTACTGTACTGGGCTATTTTGAGCACCCTCTGACTGGGGGGGGGGGGGGGCCTTGGAGGCCCCCCCCCCCTATGATCTCGGCCGTCGATTGTCCGATGAACACGAAAATTTGCATGTTTGTAGATATTTACGTAAGGAACAAGATGGTATAATTAGTTTTTTCTGAATATGCAAATTTTTGTCGTTGGCCTAATTAATTATGCAAAATGCGCTAATTTTATGCATTTTACAGAAAACGTGTCAAACTCCACTTTTTGAATGTTGAAACTCATTATTCATATGAAACTTCTTTTCTTACACAAAAAAGTTATTTTAATGTAATTAATAATGATAATTTATGCAAATTTTGATGCGATTTTTATTTTTTTTATTTTTTTTTTTATGACATGCGCATACTAATTGTTATGTAACGCCTTACAGGTATATCCGATTTCGACGAAAATGGTATCAAAATGTGCGTAAGACTTGAGGGAAAAAAGTCATGAAACGACAATTCAAAATTCCAAGCGGTTGCGACGCAATCTCCGAAAATGTCGAGGGGTGGGGGGGCCTCCCAGGCCCCCCCCCCCCCCCCCCAGTACAGTAAGGGTTAATGGGAAAATGGGTATTTCACATTCCAAACCTATTTAGTCTGAATATGCTGACCATCTTTAGGTGAGGTATATGCAGGAAATCCCCTTGAAAATGTCTTTTGACCTTTTTTTTTAGTTGTTATAAGTTCACTTAGCAACATTTTTACAAGTTTCCTTCTTTCATTACCAGGCCAGTCAAACCATTGAGCAAGAAATTTGATTATTCTGCCAATTTTGAAATCAGTTCAAGTACCATATGTATTCCCTGATCGATCTACCACTACTGATTTCATCAACATATACTGTACACAGAGTCATTGGCTAACAACCTGGGGGTGTTTCACAAAGGTCAACTTTAAGTTGACTTACTATGGCAGGCCGTTAATTTAGAACACTGATACATCCCTTCACCATTTAAAATACATTAAACCATCCATCTTACCTTCTTTATCAAGTTCTTGTGCCTTCTGCTTCATGAGCTCAATTTCATTCAACAGTGACTCATCTGTCTGCAATTGATATAAAGATAAATAAGAAATGGTAGTAGAAAAAAAAGAGAAGAACTTTCTTAAGAGTATCAATGACAATCCATTGTTTGCAATTATCAACATAATCAATCAAAAATAACTGCTTAATTTTTTGTCAAATCCATGTTACCTCTGAGGGTAATTTATGCATCCCCCCCCCAGCGCATATTTACAAAACACACTCAGATATAAACAAAGAAACATTTATTTGTGAAGTTCCTTCAGCGTTTATTTGGGCTAAAAGCTTATAATATGCTTTATGAAGCAATACGACCTTTCACCTCAAACACGTAAGTTCAATGGTACCTTTTAGTATTGAAAGAGCTTTAGTTTTACTGAAGGAAATTTATAGGTATGGGAGAGTATTCCTGAAGATATCATATCAAGTTGATTTCGTTTGTATAGCAGTGTAAGAAAAAGAGAAAGCAAGGAGGAGTTCTATCTCACATAAAAGTGTCTTGAACGATGGAACTTGTCAGCCATCTGTGAAAGGTGCTCTTCTAAGTCCTCGCTGTGAGAAAGGAAAAGCAATACAGATACTAGGAAATGGAATGAGCAATACAAACTGAAACAGCCACACATAGATTTGATAAAAGACATATTCTTTTAGCTACGTAACCGGCCAAAGTAAATTAAACGACACAGTATTTGATATTAATCTTTATCAAACATTACTTTGGGGGATTAATTAAAGCGCATGCTCGTTATTCTTTTACATATGGCAAAGATAACAGAAAATCATTTCGTTATTTATTCCTTATTTCTTTGCAAAGTTTCTTGATACGATTATATTGCAAACATTGATTTGTGCCAAGTCCTGATATATGAAAGAGAACTAGTGATATTGGTAGCAAAATTAAATGGTTGAAAAAAAAATGCATCCAGAACGCAAAATTTGTGTTTTCAAGGCATCGAAGTAGAACTGTAGATATCTCAACTATCTTGATGAGTCTCAATGATACAAAAAATTCCAATCAGACATATCAAATGACAACTTCTTGCTCACTGATATCACCAACTATTATGCTTTTTACATTCTGAACACATCTTTTTCGTACCACCACATTTCGCTTATCTACCTAATAATAATAACGATAATAATATTCCGCTTCTATATAGCGCTTAATACATCTACGATGTCTCTATATAAGCGCTTTACAGAGATACCTAAGACAGCGCTATCTAAGCCTGATATGAAACAACTGTAAGGATGTAGTGTGGCACAATTGGATTGTCACCTGGCTCTCCAGACTTTCGTCATGCGCATGGGTTAGAGTCCTGCACTGAGCATACAAAAAATGCAAAAATGATTGTTGCCTTTGTGGGCAAGGACTCCCCTCTGTTCTTGATGCAGGCTCGGGTTCAAGGGGAAAACACTCCTTTTCATGGACTAGAACTTTAACTGGAGGCCCTGTGAGTAGGAGAGTTGCACTCTAAAGCACGTCAATATGCTGCACTTCTTGTAAAGAGTAGGGTGTACACCTGGTTTTTAGTGTGCCTGCATAGACAACTTGTAATCTCTCTACAGATCTGCGTGATAGGCTGCACAGCCCTTGAAGATTTTAAAAACTGAGAGTATAATTACATGTCTTTGATGTGTCGTTCTTTCCCGTCCTTCTTTGCCTCTTCTACATGCTGTACCTGAGCTTGAACCTGGTTGTTAAAACCCAGCTGACTGTGTTCAGATCAATGAAGAAATAAATAGGGTAAGAAATCAAAGTGTAAAAAACATGTGTAAATTATATGTCAAAGAGAATTGAAAGAAGAACAAAATAGGAGTATTTCTACTGCACACTTTCTGATATAATACCGCTCAAGGTACTACAATGTAATATGATAATGAAAAAAAACTAAAACAATATCAGGCATCTACATTAAATTTCCTAATAGTGTCTGTCGAGTCATATGAGACTAATCTAAATTACATAAGTACATAACATATGCCTTTCGAGCAGATGATAGGAAGATTATAGTTGAAGTAAGCCTACACTTAAAATAGTTGGGAACAGTCTTTTAAGAGCTGGCAAGGCATGATCATTCTCTTAGAAGAAAAAAAGAAGATTTTTCTGTCTCTTGGGACTTGGCAGAAAGTACAAGAATTGTGTGGGTTGTGGAGTTGATAGAAAGATGAGAAGAGGGAGTGAAGAAGGAGAGTTAGAGAACAAAAGAGAATGGAGAGAAAGAAAGAGAAAGAGAGAGAGATGAAAGGAGAGAGAGAGAGAGGGAGAGAGAGAGAGGGAGAGAGAGAGGAAGAGAGAGAGTGAGAGGGGAGAGAGGGCATTTTGTAGTAGGATTGTATAAACATTAAAACAGATTTTATAGATATTAGAAAAGTGGAGCTACTCTTTTATTATTATGAATATTAGTTGTACAATTTCAGATCACATCAAGAATAGAAACAAAGAACAGATCATTCTCATTTCAATTAAGGTTGCAGAGTTTCTTATAGTCAGCTAGACAGCAAAAACCATCTGATTTGGGTCATTTCTTTAATAAAACTGACATTTGTTGTCATTCCCCAATACAGATGGCAACCCAGAGATCTCGTACCGTGGGGGTAAATTAGAGCCACAGTGGCAGCTTTTTAAGTCAAAACATTTTCTCCCCGATTTTCTTTATTTAGATCTGATTTTCTGATTTCTAAATCAGATGTAAAATAGGTATAAGTAGTGTTCTCCTATTTGCACTACCTATTTTTAATTAAATTGTTATACAAATATGAAAATTATAGACTTACTTATACGAATTGTCCCATTTTCGTCAAGCTGTACCTTTCGCCGTACTTGAACTGTGATCTATGACCCCCAAGATATATTTCCGGGTCAACGGACTAGCTGTATTATTAACGTACACACATCGATCAGGGGGTCTTTATCATACAGGATCTCTATGGTCAGGGCTCGTTCATGCAGGGCTCACTTACGCGCGCGTGCACGTATATCATCTGTGATAGGTCATTGGGGGTGGAGTCTATCGACCTTTCGCAAACTTTAAAATGAATATTCATTTTACTCAATTCAAGATGGCTGACTGGCAAGCTGACGAGAAGTCTGTTTCGATTGCAAAAAATCTATTTTGGAGCTGAATAAGCAAGCTATCGTAAGTCAAAGTATATATTTAAGTTTTCGTAATCTTATAGATAAAGAAGGCTGTAGTGTTGCAGCAAAATTAGATATGATGAAGACGTAAAAAGTGAAAAACCTCGGAGCATTTCGTTCATCTCTGTTCGGTCACTCTACCCTCACGGTAGGAGGTCCTCATCCTTCAGTCTCTATAATCGGAGGTCTAGTGGAGCCAGACGTAGTCTCAGTGGAACAACCGACGATTAGAGAGACTGAAGTTTTCGGTCTAATAGTCAGCATACAAGTCAGTTCTCTAACAGGATACATTCTGTATCTAAATGACTTACCCCTCAAGTTCAGTCTGAGACTGCAGAACTTTGTGCTGTGCTATCTTCAAGGTCTCATTCAGTTTGGAAATCTTCTCTGCCAACTGGTTATGCTTTACAGAAGCTTAATTGCATACATCAAAAAAAGAATATAAGAAAAAAATTGTTACTAAAACATAGACTAGTACTAGTAGTAGACCGTCTGTTTTATTCCCTTTAACATCTGATCAGTATGGATCTGGCAGAAACTCACAGTAGGTCTACATTGTATTGGTAAGTCTTCCACAAATTTAGGACTTGATACCGGTTGATCATTTTTTTTAAAGTGCCTCATTACTCATTTGATTCAATGAGACCAAGATTCAATTAGATTTAAGAAACTTAAAAAGGAATAAATGACCTAGAGTGAAGTATTAGTAGGTACATAAATATGAGACATTTTTCAAAGAGTTGGACACTTTCTGAATTATTTGAGTTCCAGGGTTTAGAAATGAATTAAGAAAAACAAAAACAATGTTACTCACCACTTTCAAACTTCTTTGCCAGAGTTTTCCTTTTACTTCTCACCTCTCTCAGTTTCTGCTCATTCCTTGCTTTCTCTAATACAGGAACAAAAATGATGAAGTGGTGTAGAAAATGTTAGACATTCACAGTTTTGTAGGCTTCATGTATCCTGACTTTATTTACTGGCTTCAAAAGTCTAACCCAGATGTTGTGTGTCCGGACAGGTTTTTCATTTCCCGACAATCAACAGTTATGAGACAGATGATTAAAAAAGGAATTTGAAGAAGCTTACAACTTACAAGCAATATTTCATAAATCTTGTAATAATCATGTTGGACAATGTCAAAAAAGGACAAATGTTCATGATGGTTAATGCTATTTTATTAATATCGTCTAGATCTATCAAATCCAAAGGCAAAAGAGAACTCTTTAGGTACTCTAGACCTCTAATTGTGTTTGTACGGCCACCCAACCCCTTGCATACCAGCGCTGCCGCGGCCGACCGCACATCAGGCACGCACAAAGCAC